>JARBWK010000002.1:13616219-14088719 GCA_030556195.1 Anolis apletophallus | reverse complement strand
CTGTACGTATAATCAACAGCGCATAAAAATCTCATTAATAAAATTATTTAAAAATTGAAAATTATAAAATTTCTAAAACACAGTGGAACCTGCCAGTTGGCTATCTGTCATAACAATCAATCAAAGTGTGGGCCAGTACTATCAATGATTCATCACATTGGCTATGAATTATTCAGGATCAAAGACCTATCTGAAGAGCCATGTTTTTAGACTCACCCGGAAGGCCTGAAGAGAGGGGGTTAATCTAATTTCCTTAGAGAGGGTATTCCAGAGCCAGGGAGTCACCACCGAGAAGGCCCTCTCTCTCTTGTTCACACCAACCGTGCTTGAGACTGTGGTGGAACTGAAAGAAGGGCCTCCTCATCAGATCTGAATGCCTGAGCCCATTCGTAGAAAGAGATGCGGTCTCAAAGATAGGTTGGACCTGAAGTGTATAGGGCTTTATAGGTAATAACCTGCACTTTGAATTGGGCCCAGAAACTTATTGGGAGCCAGTGTAGCTGCTTCAAAAGGGGGGTGGGTGGGTGGTATGCTCCCTAAAGCTCTCCTCAGTTAATAATTTGGTTGCCGCTCTTTGCACTAGCTACAGTTTCTGAGTCATCTTCAAAGGCAGACCTACGTAGAGTGCATTACAATAGTCCATTCTGGATGTAACTAAGGCATGGATCACCGTGACCAAGTCAAACTACTCGAGGTACAGTTGCAGCTGGCGCACAAGTTTTAACTATGCGAAAGCCCTCCTGGCCACCACCGACACCTGAGCCTCCATTTGCATGTAGACTTTTTAGATCAGGGATTGGGAATGTCTGTGTGCAGGCTATAGAGCTGCATCTTTGAATGGATTTGACTTTTAAATATACTTGGAGAAAACTCAACTATATTTTAGGATTTAGCAAGTTGTTCAATGGGATTCATGTACTGGCAAATTCTGCTTTTTGGAAGCCATTGTATATGGAAGTGAGATACAAACAATTTACTTACCTATAACTGTGTTTCTTTGAGTGGTGATCTGTGAAAATTGTATATATGTGTCTGTTCAGGCATGCACAGTACAATTCTAGATCTTGAAACATTTTGGTGGTAGTCCCATCCACTCTCCCCATGGAGGATAAGTTGCTGTGGGTGGGGCCGAACCTCAGTTCCCCCAGCCGTTAGACCAGCAGCTAAGTAGAAGAGGCATGATAATAGCAAGGAGGATGGGCGGGGATAGGCAAATTTCACAGATCACAACTCGAGGAAACACAGTTAGAGGTAAGCAACTCTTTCTTCTTCTATGTGGTGTCTGTGAAATCACACATATCGCTGACTAATGTGGTTGGAAGTCTGCGCTCTGCTGAGAGCATCAGAAAGCACATTTTCCTCCCCTGGAAGGTGGAGGGCGAGGAGATGTATCCTCCGAGGAATACACCAGTTCCAGATGTGCGTGGCAAGGTGCAGAAGATTGTGGGAGTGCGTGCCTCCTTTATTGTTTATATAGTACATCACTGTGGTGTTGTCTGTGAGAAGTTGTGACACAAAGGGGCTTTGAAGGTCTTTAATGCCTTTTTCACTGCTAGGAGCTCTAAAAAGTTGATGTGATGGTGGCATTCCCTTGATGATCAGTGGCTGGGCACTGCGACAGTGTCAAGGTGAGCACCTCAACTGTCGAGGAAGGAGTCTGTCATGAGGCAGATTGATAAGGGCATTGGTCTGAAGGGTATTCCCAAGTAAACACTGGTCTACTTTATCCACCATGCAAGAATGTTGAGGATCTTGGGAAGGGGTTCCAAAAGAGTCCTCAAGTTGTTGTAGAGAGGGTGGAATGAGCCTTAGGTAATGGCCCCAGCAAGGAGTATGCCTGAAGAATCTGTTTGGCTAATTCTTTTTTGCATGCTTGCTTGTAGACATGCTTCTTGCTTAAAGGCTTTTGCCATTCCTTCTTTGTCAGGAGGAAGATGTTCCAGATATGGGGTGATCTTGCTCTACATATAATTTGGTAGGCACCCATGTAATTGTAGTCAAGATCCAGGTAACTTTGACCAATAATAACCTGTCCATAGTTAATTATCTTTATTTTGGTTGGGTATCACATATGTGGAAATTAACAGCATCTTTGTTTTAACTGGGCAATTAATAACCTGGGTGAAGCTTAGGAGAGAGTAAAGTGAATGAAGATAAAGCTGGCCCCTGAATTGCTTCTGGCAGATGGAGCAGATGAAGAAAGGAATGCAATGATACCTTCAAGCATGTTGTTCCTGATGACTGATAAATTGTCCAGTTATGCTGAAACATGCTGAAAGATGGACAAAATTATAGACCATGCTGGTAGGTGAGAAGAAATCTTTAATCTAGGACATACCAAAATAGATTTATGGCCTATTATGAGTAATCGATGCCTGTTAGGATGCTTGCAGCTATAACAGTTGCCGTTAAGATTTAACAATGCTCAAGGAGATTAACTCTTGAATACCTATATGGAAATGTCCAGAGCCTACAAACATGGAAGTTGAGGGAGGAAGAAAGAGCATGTAGTAGCCCCTTTAAAACTAACTGGTTTTTATTGTTGCATAAGCTTTCAAAGATAGAAACCCATTTCTGATACAAAAAGAATGGAGTATAGTACAGAATCACTCTGAACTGCATCCAAACAAATGAGTTCATATCCATAAAAGCGCATGCAAAAATAAAAGCAGGAACTCTTACGGGTTTGCTACTTTTATTTTCCCCTCTCACCTCCTCTTTTTTATGCTGCAAGAGACTTACATAGCTACTTTTTTGAATACTACTACAGATGAGACTGCATTCCTTGATGGATAAATGGTTATGGATGTGATACAAGGGACAGAATTCTGTACATGTGCCTAATCCTTAACAGACATAATGGAAAGTATGAAAGAATCTGGTGGTGGTGATATGGCTGAATTATATTGTTTAAGAAGGGTAATGCTCCTCTGTGAGTTAAATATTATAAAGCTTGTTACAGAGATTTAAAAAGGTAAAGGTTTCGTTCTCATGAAAGTGTAACATCTAATGTGATGTAATGGAATAAATGTATGGGACTTTGCGTGCAATGTAATCTTATGACATGAAAGCACACTCCCAGAAAATGACCTGTTTGTGTTTCTGACTAGGGGGACTGTATATGTATATGAACATATAAGTTTGGAGTATTAACAATATGCTTCTGGAGGGAAGCAATTGGAAGAGGTGAACGTAATACTAATTAGGGATGCTCAATGTTGCAAAATATTTACTTGGAAGCTTAATTATATGTCAAACACTTTCATGCCCTATTAATTAAACAATCCCTTCATAGTTGATACTAAAGTCGAGGTGTTACTATGCATGTAACAGTATATAGACAAGTGAACGTTCCTACAGATTTCTGATACAATTTTAATATGTTTACCCTAAACTCAAGACTTATAAATAACTAGCTGTACCCGGCACGCGTTGCTGTGCCCTATTTAGGAGATGCGAGATGTGAGGGTTGGAAATGATGTTACTTACGGTCTTGGTGGGGTCATGTAGGCATGAATTGCGCACTTTCTATGTGTGCTCCAAATGATGTCATCTGGAAGCATGAGTTGTATTGTCTTATATAGCGGAGGAAGTGTTTCTGGTGTGTGTCCACTCAGCAAAGTCTGTAGTGGTTGTGGATGAGTGGCAAGTGGTGGTAGAGAGACTTTACCGGCTAGGCAGCACATTCCTGTTGTTTCTGCTGGGTATTTCAGGGCTTTGCAGTCTGTGCAGATGTGCGTTAGGGTGCCAATGTCGGCCTCTGGCACCATGCTGTAGTCTTCTGCAGCGTTGTATCTGAAGGCTAGGCGGTGGAATTGGTTGTGGTGTTGTTGAAGTTTGTTTTCTGTGTTGCGACGTCGTGTTTCTGCGCTCCTTGCGCGCTGCTGTTGTGTTGCATTTCTGCGTCTTTGTTGTTCCTGGCTGCGCACTTCTTCTTGTCGTGCAGTTCTTTGCATTTGGTTCTCAGCTGTGCGTCGTGCAGTGACCTGTTGTCTGTGTCTCTGCTGCGCAGTGTGTTTCTGTTCTGGCATTTGTTCTGCCCTTTTTTGTTTGATGTATGTAGCGTTGTGAGTGTGTCGTCCGATGCTGTTATTTTTATAAGGCATGGCTTGTCTTTTGGGTCAGTTTATGTCTGTGTGGAAGGAAGGAATGGTTTTAGTTTGTGGTGTTTGTAGGTGTTGTGTGTACGGGGTCCCGTAAGGTTGGTGGGATGGGTTGTGATTGGAAGTTGTGTTGTGTTGTGTGGGCAGGAATTTGCTGGAGAATTGCTCCCTCAGAGCTTGGTTTTGGCAGTTTAACCCTCAAACACCAACTGAAATCTCTCAGCATTCTATCCTAGCCTTGGATGGCTCTTGCCAGCGTTGCTATGGTTACAGCAGTTATGCAAATCCGCCCTTATTGGCAGCCAATCATGTTGTTCAGAATGTAGAGGCTGGGTGAGTCGTTGGCTGCCCCGGAGGATACTGGGAAATGTAGTTTTATTTTTACTCGTTGTTTTGGGGGCCTTTTAGGTTTGTGGGGGAAAGTTTCTTTGCTACAAACGTACCTTGCTTGAGGCCTATTTCTGTTGGCAAGTATTGTTTTTCTGCGTTGTATGGTTTCTTTGTTTGAGGTATACATCACATGACGTGATCCCATTTATATAATAGATAATCTGTATTAGGAGTAAAGTTAATTACTACCACAATGAAGGGAAAAACCTCAAAAGAATATCAGCTGACAAGATCCCTAAAACATGACTGTATTTCATATGCTAGTTCTTTATGTCATGTATGTTCAGTATTTTAACATTTGTTTTTAAATCTATCAGAATCGCTAGAAGAAAAGAAAATCACTTGAAATGTTTACCTTTGCATTTCTAAATATGTACACAAATAATATGGAAACATGTGAAGTGTTGGATGGATCAGGGATACATTTCTTAAAGATACCAAAATAGCAAACAGTTTTGTGTGGTGATGAAGATGATGGTGAAATGTAGAACAGACATTATCAAAGTTAAAGGATTACCTGGAACCTCTTTTCAGCAGCAGATAAGAAAAAGAGAATGATTACTTATTCCAGTCTGGTTGAATACTAACTCATTGAAATATGTGTTGGAAAAGCTAAAAAAGCAATTTAAAATATTTTTACCCCACAAAAGATATTATAAAGATTTGTGGGGTTTTCCCATCTCCTTTGGCAATGTATAAGAATAAAGGAATTTATGGGAAAGGGAAGGAGTTGAACATTGTTGAGGCAATGTAAACAACACAATTGAAATACATGTTTTATAAGAGTACAAGGCTCAATTACATTATCATGTATGATCACTGTATGTTTACTTGTGTGTGATAAATGTGAAAGCGGAAGAAGAAATGATTGGAGCAGGAAGTGGGTGATTGTCTCCATAATTATTATTTAGAAGACCACAACATGAAAATAAATACATTGCCAAGTATTGTAGAAAGTGTGGCAAGGTGATTCGAAAAATACTTAGTATAAATAAAAGTGAAGTATTTTCCTTATGTGATGAAATACATAACTATCCTTCTGGTAAGTGTTCCATTTACAGGCTAGTTATGATTTATAAAGTCCTATAAGGCTTGGTTCAAGTTATCTGAAGCACCATATTTTCTCATATGAGCCTGTTAATGACCTGAAATCTTCAGGAGAGGCCCTTCTCTTTATTGAACTATCCTCACTGATATATCTGGTGAGACTATGACACAAGGATTTCCAAGTGGCTGCTCTTAGATTTCACAAATTCCTTTCTACAACAGCTGGATTAATGCCTCCTTGTTTGTGAAGGTGAAGATAATTATGTTTTCATTGATCTTTGATGATGCTGGGGGAGGGGCTTTAATAATATGTTGTTTTGTCTACATTTGTTCTTTTTAAGGGTTGCGTTTTATATGGCTTTTAATCCTATTGATAATTGTAATGTGTGATGCTTAATTTTTATCTCTATCTGCTTTAACATCGGCAAGCCATCTTGAATTCTAGGAAGAGGGTGGGATATTTGCTTCAAAGCACTCACACATTATTATACATGTCATTTTAATGCTCCTATCTGAAGTTTTCAATTCTTTTCTACAACTGTTTCTCCCTCTCCAGCAGGTTTTCCCCACATCATTCTGTCTGTATATGTGTGGGTATGTCCATGCACACATCCATACATAGATTATTATAACTCTCACGGCCAAAAAGACTATGTATCTCTGTTGTATTGACTATTGTTGTTGTTGTTGTTGTATTTATTTATACCTCGCCTTTCTCTCCATAAGGAGACTCAAAGCAGTTCTTACCAACACAGAGCCTAACCTCATCAATATTAAAATTCATTACATTTTACCAACACTGAATAACTGGTGGAACCTAAAGCTATTTCTTGCATCCTGACAATTATAAAGCTAGAATTGTCTGAGAAGACTATTTGATACCTAATTGTGAGGGTAAATACAGGAATTTCATATATTCAAACATGTATTTTATTTTATTTATTTATTTCTAACATTTCTACCCCACCCTTCTCAACCCCCGATGGGAACTCAAGAGTGGCTAATGCCACCAATATATTGAGGATCATCTCTCATAATACATATTTCTAAGAAGAAATCAATGCATGGGAGAGCCTGGAAGATTTTATAATTAATCTGGAAGTTCAGTTTCCAAACGCACATGTAATGGTGATGGGAGACTTTGATGCTCGAAATAATAAGTCCCTATTCGCATCCCATCTTTGGCAATATATGGAGCTGGAAGATCTCTTAGGATTGACAAGCAGAAGAGAAAAAAGCATAAAAGAAAGTACATAGATGCCTCCAGAGTGTTACAGCTAGTTCTAGATTTTCAGATTGCAGGCCCGGGCTCTACAATTAAGCTCCTCCACAAATAAGAAATTAGCAGAATCTGAACCCTAAAGCAACACTCACATCAATTTCTCAGCATGATCTGTCTTTTCATGTTTTTAGAGATCGAATGGCTAACTATGCATGTACAAAATTACAAATGCTCATTTGATTATATATATACACACACATACACGCATACAATATGTATACAACAAAACACAATTCCAAAATAGATGTATTAAGTATCATAGCAGAAGCAAAGTCTATTTTATTCTTGATGTAACAAAGATACTATTATTAGAGTTTAAAACACAAAAGCAACATTATTTCTTTTTAAAAAGCAAAATGCACAAACAGCTATACTTGGTTTTCTTTAATTATTGGATATGTAGAAATATTTGTAAAGCATGTACAATTGTAAAAAAGAGGGGGAAATAATGGTGTACTACATAACTGAAGTAATAAACATTTCCATCTAATAACTTGCTTCAAGGTCTAAAATTACTTAGCAACACATTTTTTCTCAGAACTACCTCTATATTGCTTAACTACAAAATCCCCCTCATTATATCAGAAATTGCAAGGAAAGACTATTAGGATGCCCAGTTGTAGACACCACAAGGCACTCATCTGGAAATGGAGTTAATTTGTCACTGATTTTTTTAAAAGAAAAAAAACAATCACAACTTGGAGGGGCTTCTTATGTTCGCTTTTTAAAAACATCATGTGCCTTATGGGGCACCCCTTCCTACTTTCTACTTCTACAAAGCTACTTTGGAAGACATGTAGACAGAGATCAAAGGGGGATTTGTTCCATCCAACCACTGGCAGATGGACATACCCAAATGAAACTCTGATTATGTGGTCCAAATTCCAGGTCTACTCTCCACCAATATTGGGCTCCTGCTTTGGATAGCATAGGAAAGGGTTAACATCCCTGTGGCCTTTGCTGTCTGTGCCCCAGTTCAGAAGATTTCACCTCACTTTCTGTCCCTGTGATAATTGAATTTTGAAAAATGTGGCTTGTTGTGGAAACAAGGATTGTGTCATATGTTTACCGTACTATCTAATTTTGTCACAGAAACAGATCTTTTCCCATTGCATTCTCACTGAAGGATGTTTCTCAACTAACTAAAGCTGGCAAACAGAACTAAGTAAGGAGGGATGATGCCCTGGCTTATACCTCTTGACAAACATCCTGTTTAATGCTCAATCTTGAACTATCAATCTATTTAGAACATGTATAATCATTCATAGAAACAAGAAACTGACATCAGATATGTACTCACCCCTGTTCCCCTGGAGCTTATGGGTTCTAATTTAGAGCTCAGTTTGGAAAACATGACAATCAAAGCAAAGCTTAAGTATTTGCATGGCTGCAAATGAGCAATTGTACTTACCATGAAGGTTCATTCTGGGATGGCAAGAGGAGCACTCCACTACAACAATGTTCTACTCCATTGTGGAGGCATCGCCTCTGAGATCCAGTTTTAAAAATGGCTGCTGTTTCCAAAATGGCAGATTCAGCTTTTTGGGGAGAAATATAATTGCTACTGCAATGTTCTTCTCCAATCTGGAGCCATTGCCTCTGAGCTCCAGTTTTCAAAATTGAGTTGCAGCTTACCAGGAGACATATCATTGCATATCTTTCCTAATTTTCCCCTTGCTATTTATCCTTACTAACATCTTTTCCTTTTAAGTTTGTCAGAGGAGGACTGGTTGCTTAGGCAGGATTGAAAAATCTGTTGGAGAAGGGGCTGGGGTTTTAATGGCACCACTGAAAAAGAACCTTGGATCCTGCCATTCCGGTTGGAGTACAGACAGATTCATGGATACCAAGGGAATCAGTAGTTACTGAAATGGACATCCAAGTGCCACCTCTGTGTTGATTGAGGCAGGCAGGATTTCCCCGGGTACTGGTTGTGGGGGGTCGGGAGCAGGTGAGGGTTTTGCCCTCCTTTCTGCTAGAGATCCCCGTGTACAACTAGTGGGCCACTGTGTGACACAGAATGCTGGACTAGATGGGCTGAGGCCCGATTCAGCATGGCTCTTCTTATGTTCTTATTGGGTGAAACCCAGTTGTAGTGCACTGCTCTTCTTGGCCACCCCAAGAATGTTCCAGTCACTGAGACACACTGTCTTCCTCCTCATCCCTCAGAGGCCAGACTGTAAGTCCTCTTTCCCCAAGCATTTCTCTCAAGCAAAAGGCCCCCTCCATTTCATAGCGGCCAACTGCTCTGTGCATTTATGTGAATACAGAAGGGAATTCCTCAGTACAAGGATGAAATATTTGCTTTTCTTAGCACTGATTGGGAAACCCTGGTCTTATCTCTAAACCTGATTAGAAATAAAATTGGTTGCCCCCAGCACTAAAGAAAGGCTGACCTTTTCTAGCTCTGAGAGAGCAGATATGCACAGGAAGTACCCATTCTACGCAAGATAACAACCTGCAAACCATAGGGTTCCCACTTCTGCCTTATTTGTAGAACCATTTAGATAAGTTATATTTTTTCAACAAGATCTGTACTGAAATAATTATTCATATTTTAAAAGTGCTTACCTTACAACCCCTTGCCTTCACATGAAGCATAAAAATTAAGCAGGGATAGTAAAATATGAACATTGTGTAAAATAAATCTAGGGTAAAGAAAACTGAAATTAATTTCATGGACAAGGTATTTGCCTTTAACCTTTAATCATTCTAACAATGAAAAAAATCATATTTAATATCTTAATTCAACAAGATTCTGTGGAAAACCTTCAGGTGAAATATTTACTTAACTATCAATGAAAGAAGCATAAACTCCATATTTCATTTTGAGTAGGATCTATGTCAGATTCTTAACTGGATATAAAATATGGTACTGTTACATTATCCGGGCAGAAGCCAAGAGGAAATCTAGACAGAGAAGGATAGTCCATTTTATTTTGGGGGGGGGGGGGGTTGATGGAGGAAAATCATTTCCCCAATTTTCACTGGTTATTCCCCCTCCCAACTCCCTATTTCATAAACAAGGATTGTTTCGATAATGGCTATATTTGGGGGGGGGGGGGGATAACAGGAAAATAGGGAGAAATTGTTTAACTCCTTCAAACCCCTCTCTCCTCACATAAAATGGACTATCCTTCTCTGACTAGCGCCCCCTTTTGGCCTCCACCCATATAATAGAACAGTTCTGAAAAGATATGTATAAAGTTTGAAGGACTTTTTCACGTAAAATGTATTGTGCATTAATGTAATTTCTTCAAATTAAAGGCATGATCACCACTTTTTGGTAATAGAGTGGATTTTTTAAAATGCATATTTAGAAGACTGTTTATTCTGAGTATTTAAACTGGAGTTCAAAATGAAAGATGAGAATTTTCCCACACTTTAACACTTTTAAAAAGCAGAATTATTCATGCAACTTACAGTATAAAGACACAGGAACCCTATTTATAAATAGGCTTCTAAAATATAAAATAAAATGTTTGTTATTGTTAGGTGCCCTCAAGTGATTTCCAACTTATGGCAACCCTAAGGATTTTCTTGGCAAGATTTCTTCAGGGGGAGTGACAAGTATTCAAACCCTGATGTTTAGAGTCAAACGGCTAAACCAATTGTATCTTCTAATGCTCATCCCCAAAAAAGAAATGTATTTAGTTTCACATAGAAAAAACTGGCCTAAGAAATACTTAGGTCAGTTTTTTCTAAGCCAGAAGATTCTGCTCTTGATCCTAGTTGTTCTCTCGTTGTCTGTGGTAATCAATTTGCCTGTTTTATTCTGCTTCCCCATTATTTTGCATCTGTTCTCTAGCTTCTTGTGGGTAGACCATAGTCTCAGTACTTCTGCATAGAATCTAGCCATTGTGTACTGCATGTCTTAACCACTGTTTCGCTTTTGCTATGGAATCGTTCTCCAAGCCAAATTCTTTCTGCACTCACAATTCTGTTGGAATCCATACATTAAAAAGTCAGCTCACTTTGTTTCCTGCATCCATTTCTATTATATATGCACAATATTACAGTGCAGAAACAAAATGCCTCAAATTTTGAATAGGTGGGCCCTGGATTTTAATTCATCAACATGAGTGGTAACACTTATCTCTTGAGAAATGCGAGTATCATTTGGGTGCTGCTACCCCAGAATTACATAGCTCTGTACGTGTACCTTGTAATAACAACCAGTGGTGTCATTAGAGGTGCAGGGCTCCACTCAAAATAATGTACAGGAGATCCCTACACAGAACAATGCAGACTTACTACATTTTGGTATACATATTGCCAATGAAAGAATCTCTCATATGAGGCCACATGACAGTATATATACTATACATTGCTCCATGTGAAGATGGAACATTGGAACTTGCTATGAGAGCTATTCTGTGCTGGCATGAAGAAGATATCTACAAATAATAAGCTGTGCCCTCTATGTAACCCAGAAAAGGCAAGACCATGTGACCAGTGTTTCTGAAAAGAGATTGCCCTCCAGTTCCATTGCCAAGCAGAAAGAACAAATTTACAAGTGGAAGGGTAAAGGATATGCAGTGTTTAGCCTTCCGAGAGGCAGTCATGTGAAGTACTGTGTGTCATCCTTTGAATTCCCATCAGCGACTGTGAGGGTCCTGCCAAAGGCTGTCTCCATTGAAACAATAGTGTCACATTTGTAGTGCTTTGTTACATTTGACTCAGGTTCTACATCTTCAGTGAGAGAAAGAAAACACTGACATGACTGTTGTATGCTGTAATCTATCTTGGGCTCAGTATTTGTGCCAAATCATACATTGTGGAGACGCATGATTCATTTCAGCAAGTGCTAGCAGATTCAGAAGCCTATCTGCATAGAGATACAGTGCGAAAGTGAACAAAACATGAATTAACATTTGGCCATTTTCATATACATCTTAAGTGTCCTGTATACATCTCATGCATGTTATAATCTCTCAGAAGAGTGGTGATTTGAAAAGATACATAGTACCAGCATTTGATATCTATGGAATATCTTTTTGATTTTGGGGGTAGAAGATGGGTATATAATATGTTTGGCTGTATCCCCTGTTCAGCTCCTTTTGGGGAAATAATGGAGATAGTAGACTCATTAATGGACAAATGCTCTAGAGCAGTGTTTTTCAAACAGTGCTCCTCCAGGTGTTTTGGACTTCATCTCCCAGAAATCTCAGCCAGCTTACCAGTTGTTAGGACTTGTGAGAGCTGAAGTCCAAAACATCTGGAGAAACCCTGTTTGAGAAAGCTAAAAAGGCCAATGGAATTTTGGCCTACACAAATAAGAGTATAGTGTTTAGATCCAGGGAAGTAATGCTATCCCTCTATTCTGCTTTGGTCAGGCCACACCTGGAATACTGTGTCCAACTCTGGGCACCACAGTTGAAGGAAGATGTTGACAAGCTGGAATGTGTCCAGAGAAGTGCAGCAAATATCATCAAGGGTCTGAAAAACAAGTCTTATGAGGAGCGGCTTAAAGAGCTGGGCATGTTTAGCCTGTAGAAGAGAAGGCTGAGAGGAGACATGATGAGGGCCATGTATAAATATGTGAGGGGAAGTCATAGGGAGGAGGGAGCAAGCTAGTTTTCTGCTGCCCTGGAGACCAGCATGTGAAACAATGGCTTCAAACTACAGAAAAGGAGATTCCATCTGAACATTAGGAAGAACTTCCTGACCGTGAGAACGGTTCAGCAGTGGAACTCTCTGCCTCGGAGTGTGATGGAGGCTTCTTCTTTGGAGGCTTTTAAACAAAGGCTGGATGGCCATCTCTTGGGAGTGCTCTGAATGTATTTTTTCCCTGCTTCTTGGCAGGGGGTTGGACTGGATGGCCCACAATGTCTCTTCCAACTCTATGATTCTAGGAAACGGTGCTCTAGAGCAAGGGTTGGGCAAGTATGGCCCATAGGCCACATATTATCCCTGAAGCCAGAAAAAATATGCAGATGGAAGTTTTTTACAAAATACTTTAAAACTGCAAGGTGAGAAGATATTACTATAGCAATGTGCTCCCAAGCCTCATGAGGCTTGAGATGCATCATACTACATGTTATTGGGATGCATCCCACTACATCCCACTAATTTCTTCCGCCATTCATATGGTTACCTCTCACCATGGCTTTGTCTTCCTGACTTTGTCTTCTAATGAGCCTCATTAAAACGGAATGTTGCCTCATCACAATACCCACAAGTTGCACATATCTATGGCTATTCATATATACAGTCTGCCTATAAAAGTCTATTCCTAGGTAATTCATGCATCTGAGGAAGCAGAATTAGTCTACAAAAGCTTATGCTACCAACTTCTTTCAGTTAGTCTGAGGTACTAAAAGATCAATCTGCATACTTTAAAGAATGGTGAATAAGGAACAAGGAAGAGAAAGCAGGGGAAAGAAGTAAAATGTTGTTAGAATGCAATTTCATTGTGAGAAGCAATTTCATTGTGAGAATAAGGAGAAATGGTAAGAAGAGACAAAATGCTGGAAAAGTAACAACAAGAGCCAGAGCTAACTATATAAGAGGTAATAATTAAAGATGTTTCTGAGCCAAGGCAAAGAACTAGATCTTAAGGGTGTCCGATCTTCAGAAACATTGGTCACATCATATTGCCCCCTTCTGGGCACAGATGAGGACAGTGTCTATTGCTCTGGACACCTCTGAAGTGCCATTCAAAGTATCTCTACCTTGCACTGTATGTAATATTAAATAGAAGGATGATCAAAGGCAAATGTTCAAAAATAAAAATAAGTTATCAATTCCTTTGCTACATGCCATGCATACCTAAACTTTAAAGATCTCCCATTTCAGTGGTGTGGGCTGTCCCTTCAGATCAGTTATTCTACCCATCATTATGCTCATAGTTGTTCTAGACAAGTTGCCCTCTTGTAGTCAATCTTCTGGTGGTAATTTTCTGGTTAGCCAACTACATTATAATGCACTACTGAATAGCACATTTCCTCTCCAAAGTAGGAAGTTACCTTTCATCAATTGAAGGTTCTTTTTGCTGCAGATGAGGCTTGATTCCAAACATAGGTCTGATGTTGGTTGATAAGGCTTTGATGGTGTAATTAATTTCATTTTCTCTTGTGACATCACTGTCATATCCTAGTAAAACATTTATAAAACAAGAACTATTGGAACTAAGACACAGGCAAACTGATTTTTATGTTATTTTATTTCTATAAGTGTTCTTCCAAAACAGTAGAGACAAGGCAATGAGTTGGATCCAGTGTAAACTTTAAAAAATGGAAATAATATTTTTGTCCGCAGAAGAACAGTGCAAGGCCCTTCTCACAGGAGTTTGAGGTCATTCACTCTCTTTCCACAGATGTTTCTAACTTCTCCCCTATGTATCACAGTGTTTCCTAACCCCCAGAGTAGATTGTCAGTGAGCATAAGGAGGTGTAGAGAAGGAAGAATGAAAACCATTTCACACTTCAGTTATTGAGTTCTTGTCAAGGTCCTAATGCAAGTACCCTACCTCCAAGCCCTAATGCAAGTACATGTCATAAGAATGATCGTTTATACATTATCTTACAAAAAGGTTTTTAAAAAACTAAATTGGTATAGTTCCGTGTTAAATTTCAATGTGAGGAGGAGTTATCCAACAAAAGATTTAGACCAGGCATGGGCAAACTTCAGCCTTTCAGGTGTTTTGGATTTCAACTCCCACATTCCTACCGGCCTACCGGTAAGCTGTTAGGAATTGTGAGAGTTGAAGTCCAAAAAACCTGGAGGGCCGAAGTTTGGCCATGCCTGATTTAGATTATGGAAGTTGTACTCTAAAATAGTTATAAAACTGTGGGAAAATGCTTTTTACATTGGATTCCTCTTTAAAAATTTACTTACCCCCATCTTCTTCAGAATCTAGATCAGATTCTTCACTGTCACACTGTCTGCTTTCTCGGTGGCCTTCCATCTCATGGGTCCACAGCATTAAAGATGTGTCTCCACCTCCAACACTGACTAATAAACTGTCATCATGAGCCCAACGAACATTTGTTACATGTGTACTATGAGCCACATACCTCTTAAACTTCCCATATTTTCCCTAAGTATGAAATACACAAAGAATAAGTGTTTTACTCAAAACAAAATAAATATTAGTGTCCAAAAAAGAGCATTTTTATGAAGTTAGGGTTTGTTTAATGGCTCTGAGAAATCCATTTATGAAATCAAGGCAGCGCTGGAAAATACATTATATATTGTCAGGGGAAAACTCCCAGGAACTAGGGCAGCTTTGTTTCCTAGATCCCCAAAAGGTCCTTACATCATCTGAAAAAGGCACACAAATGGCTAGTGTGTGATTGACCCTTTGTGTGTCATTTTTTTCAGTATGTGCTAGAGCAGGGCTGTCCAACTGGCGGCCCGCGGACCATATACGGCCCCCCAGCCCCTTCCCCACGGCCCCCTGCCCTCCTGCAAGATATCTGCTTTTTAAGATTAAAAAAAATTTAAAATATTTTTTGTAAATTTCTTTGTAATTTTTTTGAATATTTTTTATTTTTATTTTTTGCGGCAGGGGGGGTGAGGGGCGGGGCGGGGAGGAGGAGCAGGCTCCCTTCCTCCTCCTCCTACTTCCCTCCCTCCCCCCTCTCTCTCTCCCTCCCTCCTTCTCTCTCTCTTTTCCCCTTTGATTCCTTCCCCCTTCCACCACTTGAAGGAAAGAGGGAAGGAGAGAGAGCGTGCACGAGTGAGAGGGGGTGTGGCCAGAGCAAAAGGGGGCGGGGCCGAGTTTGGAGGGGTGCTCATCCATTCCCTTTCCAGCTTCCTCCTCTTCTGAGGCTCCGTGCCAAGTTTGGTCCTGATCCATCATTATTTGAGTCCACAGTGCTCTCTGGATGGAGGAGAACTACAACTCCCAAACTCAAGGTTCAGTACTTTCTGTTGCTCTCAGGAGAGTTTAGGTTTGATTCAACATGGCTGAGGAATGCTTTGATTGTGTTTTCCCCTTATGGCAGAAGGAGGTAGGACTGGATGGCCCTTGGAGGTCTCCTATTCTAGGAACCCATTGTAATTATTATTATTATTATTATTATTATTATTATAATCTCCATCAGAGGCTGAATGGCCATCTGTGAGGAATGCTTTGATTGTGTTTTCACCTTATGGCAGAAGAAGATTGGACTGGATGGCCCTTGGAGGTCTCCTATTCTAGGAACCCATTGTAATTATTATTATTATTATTATCATCATCATCATCAGAGGCTGAATGGCCATCTGTGAGGAATGCTTTGATTGTATTTTCCCCTTATGGCAGAAGGAGATTGGACTGGATGGCCCTTGGAGGTCTCCTATTCTAGGAACCCATTGTAATTATTATTATTATCATCATCATCAGAGGCTGAATGGCCATCTGTGAGGAATGCTTTGATTGTGTTTTCCCCTTATGGCAGAAGGAGGTAGGACTGGATGGCCCTTGGAGGTCTCCTATTCTAGGAACCCATTGTAATTATTATTATTATTATCATCATCATCAGAGGCTGAATGGTCATCTGTGAGGAATGCTTTGATTGTGTTTTCCCCTTATGGCAGAAGAAGATTGGACTGGATGGCCCTTGGAGGTCTCCTATTCTAGGAACCCATTGTAATTATTATTATTATTATCATCATCATCATCATCAGAGGCTGAATGGCCATCTGTGAGGAATGCTTTGATTGTATTTTCCCCTTATGGCAGAAGGAGATTGGACTGGATGGCCCTTGGAGGTCTCCTATTCTAGGAACCCATTGTAATTATTATTATTATCATCATCATCAGAGGCTGAATGGCCATCTGTGAGGAATGCTTTGATTGTGTTTTCCCCTTATGGCAGAAGGAGGTAGGACTGCATGGCCCTTGGAGGTCTCCTATTCTAGGAACCCATTGTAATTATTATTATTATTATCATCATCATCAGAGGCTGAATGGTCATCTGTGAGGAATGCTTTGATTGTGTTTTCCCCTTATGACAGAAGGAGATTGGACTGGATGGCCCTTGGAGGTCTCCTATTCTAGGAACCCATTGTAATTATTATTATTATCATCATCATCATCATCAGAGGCTGAATGGTCATCTGTGAGGAATGCTTTGATTGTATTTTCCCCTTATGGCAGAGGGAGATTGGACTGGATGGCCCTGGATGGCCCTTGGAGGTCTCCTACTCCAGGAACCTGTTGTTGTTATTATTATTATTAGCAGAGGCAGAATGAATATTATGCCTTATCATTCAGGGTTATGGGCCTGTGTGGAAGGGCCCTGGCTTCTTATTTGACTTCCTTTCCACACATCTGAATAAAATCCCATGTTATTTGCTTTAAACCAGATTATATGAGTGTGGACTCCGATAATCCAGTTCAAAGCAGGTATTCTGGGTTATATGGCTGTGTGGAAGGGCCCTGAGTCCACACTGCAATATAATCCAGTTCAAAGCAGGTTTTGTGGGGTTTCCTGCCTGGATATTCTGAGTTATATGGCTGTGTGAAGGGCCCTGAGTCCACACTGCAATATAATCCAGTTCAAAGCAGGGACTGGGACTTGAGACTGGGATTTTGGTGTTCATCTCTATCTCCAAATCAAAGCCCCGGTGTCCTCCACATACACCTCCAAGGTGGGGAGAGGGCGGAGCTGGGGAGAGGGCGGAGCCGGGGAGGGGGTGGGGCAGGGGCGGGGCCAGGGAGGGGGCAGAGCCGGGGAGGGGGCAGAGCTGGGGGGTGGAGCCGGGGAGGGGGCGGAGCCAGGGGCAGAGGCAGACCCTTCAGCCCCCCAGGTCATCAGTAACTGGAATTCCGGCCACAGGTCCGGTAGAAGTTGGACAGCCCTGTGTTAGAGAAATGATTTCTGGGACACAACTAACAATTTAAGGCTAAAGAAATCCTTTTCCATGGAAGCAGTATGGGGAGGCTGTACAAATGGACTTGGGACCCTAAACTGATAAAATGACAAATGACCCATATTATTGTTGTTGTGCGCCTTCAAGTCATTTCTGATTTTTGACAACCCTAAGGCAAACTCATCACAGGGCTTTCTTGGGAGAATTTGTTCAGAGTGGATTTGAACTGGCCTTCCTCTTAGATTGAGAGATTTGCCCAAGAAACCAGATTCCAATTGTGATTATCCAGTGTTCAAGATCAACACTCCAACCACTATCTCACACTGGCCCACCATTCATGCTACAAACCACAGATATTCTTGTGAACGTTTTAGTTTTTATTAGAAATGAAAGTGAAGAATGGATTCTGTAAAAGACTGTGTAGCATTTATGACAAGCCTTTACAACCTGTAACCTCTAATTGTTTGGGACTTCAAATCCAAGAATTCCTGACCACTGGACAAGCTGACTATGGTTTCTGGGAGTTGAAAGCCCAAAATCTGGAGGGTAAAGGCCTGTTACAAATGCTTCACAGTCTTTTACAGAACCCATTCTTCACTTACATAGTTCATTCCTAATTTATAACTATCTATTCATTTGATATTTGTATTTCATCTTCTCAATGTGATTTACATTAGGATTTCTGATTTGATCCTCAAAACAACCTTGTGAAATGTGTAATGTGTATGAATTAGTGCTGCTGCAAGGTAAAGTATTTGAGAAAACATAAGCGTAGTGTGCCAAGCTCACTCACATATCCAGATTATCATTACAATTTTCAGTCATAAGAGAATGAGCATACAAATGAGTACTTTCCTCAGTTGTGCTAAGTAAACATGAGAGCAATATGTCTTTGCTATCTAACACTTGTAGACTCCCGAGGCATTCACTACATATTTACTTACTTTGGCAGGGTATCGGAAAAGCTTTACAAATCCAAAATCATCTCCTGTTGCTAAGACTGTACTATCATTGGTTAGGCACGAAGCAGTGACATCTGTGACTTCTCCAATTATTGGCCAGATTCCTTCACAGCAGGAGCCTAGAACACTTGTCCAGGATGTCCAAGAGATCTTTTCTGCCTACAAAGATAGCCTGTTTGAGACAGGATACTTATCCATAGATATACATCAGATCTCAAGTCTAAATATTATAACCCTAGAGGCACTTTAATCTCCCGCTGAAATATGTTGTTTCCCATTAGGAACTAATAGGATTGTTCCATGATTGTTCAAAATTTTTCCTTCTAACCCATGTTACCTGGAAAGCGAACCCAGAGAGGTGTCTGTGCTCTTGTTCACACATTTGTAACAATAAATTTGACAATTAATGTTCTTTCAATCTTTAGCAAAGCATTACGTTACCTTCTATCAGAACAGTAAGACTCTGAATTATTACTTTTATCTTTAGTACTGTTACACTTATGGCACGTCCAGACAGCTCGCAAAATGTATGAGTTCCCACATTTTTACTCGAGGCATCCAAACTACACCTCAGGTAAAAGTGAATTTATTTGGCACAAAGCACGAAAACCATGCTTTGTGCTGAATTAATTTAACACCTGGAAAGACCCAGGTCTTTCAGAAGACCTGGTTCTTCCAACTGAGGGCCCTGTGTGAATTGGGCCCGGGGACCGTGTTGCATGACTTCCGGGCTCAATCCACACAGCTGTCTCATGATTTCCGGGCTTCTGGAGCCTGGAAAACCCGGGGCAGACCCCACCTCTTCCCAAAAAAACCCTATAAAGTAAAAATTATTTACCCAGCCACTATTACCTTGCTGCCAGTACTCTCCTGGCACATAGAAATGATGTGCAAAGAGCGGGGGGGGAGGGGGGAGAAAATCACTCCTCACCCCCCCCCTTCTCCTGAAGAGGGCCAGCAGAAGGGTAATGGCAGCCAGATAAGTATTTTTTTACTTTTAAGGGGGGTTTTTTTTGGAGGGGGGCTTTGTTGTTGTCTTGGTGCCTTGCCAAAGATCCAGCAGGGCATCTGGACACGGCCCCATGAAAACGCTGGGTTTTTTTTTGCTGGTGTGGAGTCAGAAGTCCAGCCTGACCCAGGTTTTTTAAACCAGGGTCGGACCAGACCTTTCCCCTGTGTGGAACCTTCCTTAGTCTTTATATTTATATTTTTAATGTACTAAACGTACCAAGTTTGTAAGAAACTGTGACTTTTGTTTCCTGTGCTGGTCTATGACCGAAATAAATGATTTGATTTGACCTGCCTTAGTCTGATGCTTGCATCCACCACATGGATACTATGAATGCAACAGAAAATATGTTGTTTTTAGTGACTCACAAAATTCACAGTCAAAAGTAAAATTATATATTTGCACTGTGTTGCACTCCTGAGGTAAACAGAGACATTATAAGGACAGAAAACGTGAAGTACTTATAATACACTTCTATGGATGCTTTCTCAGATTTAGGTCCCAATTATTTATAGTTGAATTGTAGCAAAATATCAACTTCTGCTGTAAAGTAAGTAGTGTATAGTATCTTTTCATATATAATTCTCCAGAGTTATGTAAAATACAAAAGGCAAATATAAAAATTTATAACGCTGAATAACTAAGTGGTAACGAACTGCTTTACCTCCAAACAGGGAATAATCTGCCTCTTCCCTCGAGGAGCTTCAAAAAATAACTGTTCCTTAGCACCAGTGTTGAGTTGTAAAAGTTTGCCTGGAAAAACAGTTAAATATTTTTTTAAAAATCTTTTCACACTCTTTATTGTCTACAGTTGTAATTGTGCACCTTCAGGGCACTTCTGACCCTAAGCTGATCATGAGACTTTTCTAGCAAAGACGCATTGCCTTTGTTTATCTTTGACACTGACAAAGTGTGATTTGTCCAAGGTGACCCAATGCATTTACATTACCAAGACACTATTCAAACCCTGGTCTCCAGAGCCATGGTCCAGTCAGTGCTCAAACAACGACACTAAACTGGCTTGCACACAAAACATCATTTCACTTGCAATGAGTAGTTGAGATATATTTATCAGCACTCGTTGAGAAAGGTTCAGGAAAATGCAATTTTACTAAAATAATCACATGCATAGTTTAAATTTTCTTACTTATAGAAATGTAACAATTTTGCAGCAAATTTATTTCTTACCTCTTATGTCCCAATCCATGTGTGTTATATAACTTGTGGCTCCCTTGCAGATGCCAACCCGTTTACTGCTCATTACATTGTAGATATCTACAAAACTATCATATGATGCTACAGCTAAGTATTTTCCAGAACCTAAAAAGCAATTACAAAAAGATGGATTTTCAATATTCTGTGGGCAAATTGCTGGCTCCAAAAAGTGGTATGTGTAGCCCCTAAAACCTTCTGAAGTGCCCCAAAGGACCCCAAACCACCACCTCCGCATTGCCAGACTGATTACTCACCAGGAGAAAATCGTATTTCTGAAATAACATCCTTTCTGTGATGAAAAGAAACAAGATCCTCCAGAGTGTCTGAATTTACAATTAAGAAACTTCCATCATTGAGACCTACTGCCAGTGCCTTTCCATCAGGAGAAAAACAGCAGCTTCTCCCCCCTAGCAAATAAAAGAACACATTTTAAATTTAATCAGATGACTAAATATATTTCTGGATAATAATGATCATTATTATAAAATTACACTTTCAAATTACATTTAGATCACATTTTCATAGTTTTCACTTACATGAGTACAGTAACATATAAAGTGATTACTCTTTAAAAATTGGTCATTAATATCATGTCCATACTGAAGATGAAAGCACTAATGGTGAGACAAGAACAGGGTAAATATCCTGTTACTCAAAAACTTTTAGGTAGCTACTTAAACAGGTTTTTGGTAACAGGAGATATACACTATGAATTTCCTGGCTCACAGTTCATAGCTTATATTACACGTGCCCATTAATATCTAAAAAGCTGTTCTTTTCTCTCACTACTTGAAGTAGCTTGCTCATAAACTTTGTGTTGGCTGGCTTATTTTTTAAATCAAAAGTATATTCCAATTCAGCTCCATGAGATATGTGCAACTATTAGTATTTTTACTGATTCTCAGTTTTAAGAATCTTTGGTTCACAGCAAATGAAGGTATTTCTTGGCCATCATGCCCAAAGATTTCTCTTCCTTACAAGAAGAGTCCAGTATATTGGGTTCAAAGTTCATCTAATGTTCCACGAGAGAATGACATAGCATAATGGAAGCACTGCTGAAGAGCAGTAAAACAGAGAATATAAATACGTATATATAATACTTCCTTTTCTGCAACATATTTGAGCATTATCTGATGGACATATTTGTGATCAGCAGCTTGCTATATTTGTGAGCAGCTTAAGTAAAATGCCTAAATATTTTTAAACGTAGCTTCTATTTAACCCTCTTATAAGGAAAACCTCTTGATTTGTACTTCAGAAGACTAATTTTTATATCATATTTTGATTGGTTTAAGTCTTTTTAATCTTATTGTCCGAAGACCTAAAAAACAAATTTACTCTTAGATTAGTTAGTTAACTAAACAGCAAAATGTAAACATGATTCAGTGAGAGTTACACACTTACCTTTTTTTAGTTTTCGAACAGCTAACATGCAGTGGCTTGGGGACAGATCCCATATTCTTAAGGTTTTATCATCACTTACAGTGGCACAAATAGGTAAATGAGGGTGAGTTGCTAATCCCCAAACTTCACCTTCCATATGACCCTGCAAAACATTAATTCAGAATCATCTGCTACATTTCGAAGAGGAATGAAGAACTGATTTTTAAAATTCAGAGAGGAAAAGAACAACCTTTCTAAGCTACATTGGAAATTATATCTAGTGCTGTACAAGCACATTTGTCATAGAGAATTTTTGCTTTCGCTTACCCCCTTTGAGCTTCTCACAATTGTTCTTTAGGTTTCTTGACCTTCTGGGGAATCTCCACAATCAGGAAAACTGGAAAACCTGTGTACCTGATCACATGGAGAGACTGCATGGGCAGAAATGGCTCTCCTCTTCAGAAAGACATTGTCCATTTGAGCAGAGTGATAGGAATGGCTAGAACACTATTTTTCCTCACAGATTTATTCTTAACACACCAAGAGCTTAAGGTAGCGTCAAATAAGAAAAAAAGATGCTGTCTCATGAAACCAACTAGAATGTATTGGTTGAAGTAATCATCCCAGTCAAAAAGAAAGAAGTAATTGAAATGGGATGTGAACCTGGCCCTCTCCAGGCTCATTCACATAGCACAAAACCAAGAATGGGTCATTGAAGGAGGATGGGGGAGAACAAGATTCAATCCTACAAAGACTTATCCAAGGCAACCCAAAAGGAACACCAAATTACCCGATTCCTCTGGGTGGGTAATGGCAAACTGATCCAAAATGCAATATTTTGTGGTGTTTTGAGGGAATGTTGGTGATTGTAGGGAATTTTTTCACCTGATATTTCTCCAAATTATTACAGCTCCAAGACCTTTGAGGATTGAAAGACACAAAAAAGGGATGGAGGGTTCCATGTGGCCTGCAGACTAGACTGTCTTCATTCTTACAGCAAACCATGGGTCAGCATTATTGTGCAGATATTTCTCCCTGTTTTATACATTTCTTCCTCTTCTGAACCATGTTTTTAATGGCAAAAATTTGCTATGCAAAGACAGACCAGCAGTTATGACGACATACAAATGCATATTCTTCCCTTTCTCAGCAGTCTGGCTGTTCTTTATAAAACAGTTTGAGATTAGAATCAGGGGGGAAAGCAGATAGCAGGATCAGCATCTGAACTGCTGATAAATAAGTCTACCTAATGCTGGAAGGAGGAAAAAACAAAGAGGAAAAGGAATTACTCTTTGTGTGTCTATGTAAACTACCACAGAGTAGTAGTTAAGTAGCGCTGCAAACAATAGAAGAAATGGCATTACATCCCTGTCCTAGAGAGCCTATCTTGCCCATTGATGCTCTTTGTCAGACCCTTCGGTTGTGACCTGTCTGGCATGGGAGGCTCTACCAGTGGCTATTATGCCACCGCCAGCATAGCTCACAACTTCATTAGGGTATGCAAGCCTCTCCCCCACGGCAAGGGGGTACCATCTCCCTAATAGGGAGATGTATATTTTAGTTACTCCTTGATTCAACTCTGTCACTGGAATCCAATTGGTTTCAATGGCACTGATTGCCTCTGTCCAGATAATATCAGCTATGGCTGTTCCTGAACAAATGTTCACATATATAGTTTAGCCACTGTTTGGATTACACAATAATCTTTGCTTGGAGCTGTCCCTGATAATCGGGGAATTACAAAAGATGTAAAATGTTTTGCGGACATAGACGACCATCAAGGTCATATAACACAATTACTATAAAAATTGCACTGGCAAGGTTCTTGTTTCTGGGCTGAATCTAAAATGCTGGTTATTACATAAAATGCTCTAAAGCAGGCTGGATTCTTTGGGGCTGAAGCCTCTGAATAAAAGCTTTCCCTTGTACCAGCCTGCTCATTATATTTATTTTAATTCAGTGTGGTTTTATACGCATTGATGTTAACACATTATTTCCAAGAACCCAGTCTTAAAACGAGACGCTTGTGATTATTTCTATTTACCTGAACCAACAAAGTTACTGGTCCACTTTTGTCGACTTCTAGTATTTCACCATTTTTAGTACCCACTAAAATATGACCGTGTCCTAACGATATGGCACGTATAGAAGGGTTATCTTCTAAAAGGAGTCCTAAATGGGAAATACAAAAAACACAGAGAGATATGCAACCATTCAGTTTTGGGGGAAATTGTTTTACATTTGTAAGTATAAATATAGAAAAATAAGTTTCTTTTTTAAAAAAAAATCAAGAATAACCTGGCATGAATAAAAAGCGAAGACATTGCTCTCTCTCTCTCTCTCTCTCTCTCTCTCTCTCTCTCTCTTTTATATTTTGATTTGTGTTACATACCTCAGCCTCAAAGAAATCAATGGGACTAATCAATGGGATCAATTGGCATACATGTTAGATGTCCCCCGTCTCAATTTTCATAGGTATACTGTATGTCTACTACTGCTTTGCAGTACTACTTGTAGCATAGTACACAGAAATGCACTGTCCAGATTTTTATGTTATCAATTTTATATCTAAAAACTGTTAAAGGTTCTTTCCAACTTCCTCTAGTAAAGATTACACTTAATAAACTATCATTGTCACAATAGATCTCATTGAGCAGGCCGATTGATTCCTATGCCCTGAAGTATGCAAACAGCGATAACACAGATGACAGCTTGAAATCATCAATTTTGTCACTAAAAGATAGAATAAATACTACTGTATAACAAATCAGTGTAGTCCTTTTCATGTAAATTTTAATGGTTCTTCTTACATCTAGAGGGCGCCATTTCCCCCCAGTTGATGTAAAGGCTTTGGACAAAAAGTAGATAATAGCATTGTTTGAATCACAGTTCTTGTTAAACTTTCACAAAGAAATATAGGACCTAGATTTTATTTTCTTCCATCCTGCATTCATTTTCATTCACTGAGACAGCATCTATTTTTGACACCTTCCTAACTGAAGTTCTAGTTATAGAAACTGTAATTTAAAATCTGATGGGGAAAGAGGGTAAAAAATGTTGTTCTTGAAAGTAGTCCGTTCTCAAAAAAACCTCCATTGACAATTGCCAGTAGGGGAGGACTTCAGTCCTGCCGGCACAGGGGTTTAACTATCGGGGGCTCCGGATGGCTAATGAGAAAGATTGATATTTGGGGGCCCAGATTTGCAAGGGACTAAAACCATGGTGGCGCTGCAAGTTCAACTGCTGAAATGCTAAACTTGCTGACTGAAAGGTTGGCGGTTTGAATCCGGGGTGTGGATGAGCTCTGGCTGTTAGACTCAGTTTCTGTCAACCTAGCAGTTAGAAAACATGCAAATAAATATAAGTAGATCAATAGGTACTGTCTTGGTGGGAAGGTAACGGTGCTCCATGCAGTCATGCTGGCTACATGACCTTGGAGGTGTCTACGGATAATGCCGGCTCTTCTGTTCAGAAATTAGCACACACACACACCCGCCCCCGAGTCAGACACAACTAGATTTAATGCCACGGGAAACCTTTATCTTTACCTAAAACCCTGGTGATGTGGATTAATGTTCTGAGTGAAGACAGGGTGGCTTTTAAACAAATCTTTGGGACAAATAATTTTGTCCCATATAATCTGTATTTACTAATACAAGAAACCGGAATGGGATGAGATCTCCTGAAAAGGGTAGAGGTTATGATAAAAAGATTAAGAGCTCACAAGGTAAATTACCAAAGGCATGTTTTGTTTTAGTAGTCAACTTGGAACTAGCTGACTCATAGAGAGATAACTGATTAAACTTGTTTCTCTGAAAGACATAGACCTTTTTCGAGAATTGATACGATATGGGCTTCAAAACCTACTAGGGTGCAAAGGCTGAGATTAACGGACTTTTTTCAGACAATAACACTGTGTAAAAATAAATTAAAATAAACAATGACAATGAAAAGAAAAAGACAAAAACTGGTAAAATACAAATGATAACTAAGAAATACACACCACACATATATACACACACAATTTGAGATAGAAAGATTATATAATAAAATGTACTATATAAGTGGAGCAATGTGAAAGCTTATATTATGATCTTAAATAGAACTTTTATAAAACTGTATGATTGGTACATGACTTCTGAGAAAGAAAAGAGGTTTAAATAATTGAAAATGAATGAATTCACCAAATTACCTTTGGAGCCAGGAGCTAAGGCAGCTCTTTTGATGGCATATGTTTTAAGACACCGTTCAAAAGTATCATCCCAAAGAGCCACAATTCCATCCTTGCCTCCAGTTACAAATCCCTGAAAAATATTACAAAATGGACAGGAATAGGATTTCATTGCCAACATTAGCATTCTATTTAAACATATTAGTTTTCTGTTGCCCTATTTCTGTAGCAAAAACCTCTTATCTATTCTGAATTTAAAAAATCATAAAATCATTTCTGAATTCATGTAGATGGTTACTAAATACTTTATATAAGTGTAGGTTGCCTTTAGGACAAGCCTTCCCAAGAATCTTAAAATGACAAAATAATTTCAAAAAAAGGGAAGATGAATAAAAACAATAAATGATAAAATTAGAATTAACACTTAGTGATTAAGGCCAATGTATATTTTCAATTCTTGTTGGCAGGAGTAACTTCTTGAATGCTTTAAATTGATCTGTTTAAGGCAGGGGTCCTCAAACCTTTTAAACAGAGGGCCAGGTCACAGTCCCTCAAACTGTTGGGAGGGCCGGATTATAATTGGACAAAAAACATGAATTCATTCCTATGCACACTGCACATATTATATTTGTAGTGCAAAAAAACACTTAAAAACAATACAATAATTAAAACGAAGAACAATTTTACCAAATATAAACTTATTAGTATTTCAATGGGAAGTGTGGGCCTGCTTTTGGCTGATGAGATATTGATTGATTGATTGATTGATTTTTATCCCACCTTTATCAGTCTGAAGGTGACTTATGGCAGCATACAAATTGGCAACAATTAGATGCCACAACAAACATAGTTATCAATTAAAAACATTAAAAACATTCAATATCACATAATAAAATCCATATAAAACCATTAAAACTATAATCATCAATGTCTTCCAGTTCAACTCCTTATCCATTACATCGTTTAAGCTGTTCTGTGTTCATTGTTTCATTGTTTTTGTTGTTGTGTGCTTTCAAGTCGTTTCAGACTTAAGTTGACCCTGAGTGAGGGCCGGGTAAATGACCTTGGAGGGCTGTATCTGGCCCCCGGGCCTTAGTTTGAGGACCCCTGGTTTAAAGAATTATTAAGCAAAGCCTATTATATCTATCACTGTACAAGTTATTTCGTATTACAACCGTAGGCTTTGAAGTAATAGTCCTGGCTTCAAAGACACAGTTCTTGATACTTTCACTTATGGAATGAAGTTCAAAAGTTCAAGAAATATATTAATAATTTTCTAATTTATTTATCGTATCAGAAACAAACCAAGGGTACAATTGTAATGGATTTTTAAAACACAGTTTAAAAACTCATATGACTTGAGAGAAGCCTCCCTGCAGGATTGCAACACATCTGGGTGTCTGCTGGGCAACATCTTTGTAGACGGCTGAATATTTCACACCAGAAGCAACCAGGAGCAACTTGTAGCATGCAACCAAACCAACCAACCAAGCAAAAGCGTCTTAATTTTTCTAATAATGGTGAATATTGATGTGGAAACGATTTGGTTAGTAAAGTGGCTTACACTATCTTTAGTTTTATTCTAATGAATGATCTCAGGTTTGAGAGACTGCTACATTTGCAACATTGTTGATTCTTCAAAAGCAACTATAAAAAAAGCACCAACTGAATGGTGTGGAAATTCATCAATCTCATGAGCAAAATAACCTAGATTTCTTCTCCCTTATTCCTATACTGAATCAGACTACCAGCACAATTACTTAGAAAAATACAGCATCTCTATACATCAAAGGACAAAGATTAATTTATTTGGTATATTTAACACACTTCTTGCCTGATCTGTTGATCATAATAAATTGTTCAACACATTTCAAAAAAATGCGATTTTTTGCAAGGGCAGGTTTATTACTAAAAATAATGGAAGAATGGCCTGCCTCAGGAGAGCGTGCTTGCTCCATCAATGTTTAATATTTACACAAATGATCAGCCACTGCCAGAAGGGAAAGAGAGTTTCATCTATGCTGATGATTGTGCCATCACCACTCAAGCAGGGAGCTTTTGAAATGGATGAACAGAAGCTCTCCGAAACTTTAGGTCAGTGTTTCCCAACCTTTTTTGAGCCGCGGCACACTTTTAACATTAAAAATCGGGGGCACACCACCAACCAAAATGACACAAAATGACACTCTAACACAGTAAAGAATGGCTGGGGGTTGGTGGCCTGCTGGGAGCAGCTGCTGGGAGTGCCAAAGCTGGGGGAGGGGGCAGAGCCAGGCTGCGCCATGCCCCGCCCCTCCCCCCGGCTTCACCTCTCCCAGCAGCTGCTCCAGCCTTGAGGGGGCAGTGCCAAGCCAGCGGTGCCAGAGCCAGCACAATGCTGGCTTGGCACTGTCCCCTCAAGGCTGGAGCAGCTGCTGGGAGTGCCAAAGCTGGGGGAGGGGGCAGAGCCAGGCTGCGCCATGCCCCGCCCCTACCCCAGCTTCAGCTCTCCTACAGGCCGTGCCATGCCCCGCCCCCCCAGCTTCAGCTCTCCTACAGGCCGTGCCATGCCCCGCCCCCCAGCTTCAGCTCTCCTACAGGCCGTGCCATGCCCCGCCCCTCCCCCCCAGCTTCAGCTCTCCTACAGGCCGCGCCATGCCCCGCCTCCCCAGCTTCAGCTCTCCTACAGGCCGTGCCATGCCCCGCCCCTCCCCCGGCTTCAGCTCTCCTACAGGCCGTGCCATGCCCCGCCCCTCCCCCAGCTTCAGCTCTCCTACAGGCCGCGCCATGCCCTGCCCCTCCCCCCAGCTTCAGCTCTCCTACAGAGGAGGAGCATGAGCGGTGGACGGGCTTCAGTGGGTAGAGCTCCTCCTCCACGCGGCTTCAGCGAGCGAGGGGCGAGAGTCATGGCGGATTGGAGGCTGGCTGGGGAAACGGCCGAAGGAGGCGGCGCCCTGGTCCCTTCTTCTTTTTCTTCGCCACTGCCCGGCCCTTCCTCCTCCTCCCCCAAGCAGCAGGAGTTCGGCAGAAGGGGGGAGGAAGGGGGGCAGAGAGCTTTTCTCGCAGCACAGCAGGGGGTCCGTCACGGCACACTAGTGTGCCACGGCACACTGGTTGAGAAAGACTGCTTTAGGTGGTTTTACTGCCTATTATAGGGAAAACCAGCTGATTCCTAATCCATCTAAAATGCAGGCGTGCATTTTTCATCTTAGGAACAGACAAGCATCTCAAGCTCTGAGGATTACCTGGGAAGGAAGCCCACTGAAGCATTGCAGCACACCAAAATATCTGGGAGGTATCCTGATCCGTACTCTGACTTACAAAAAGTACTGCCTGAATACCAAGCAAAAAGTGGGTGCTAGAAATAATATCATACAAAAGTTGACTGGCACAACCTGGAGATCACAGCCAGTCCTGACAACTGCCCTTGCTCTTTGCTACTCTGCTACTTAAACATCAGTGGATGTGGCTCTTAATGAGACATTCTGTGTTATCACAGGATGTCAACACTCCACATCACTGGAGAAATTATACTTTTTAGCCGGTATTGCACCACCTGACATCCATTAGGAAGTAGAAGCCAATAATGAAAGGACCAAGGCATTGACTATCACAGAGTACGTATTACAATGCAGTCTGAGCCCTGCCACATGCACAATGGAGGACGTTCTTATAGCAACACCAGAGGAACTCCAAGAGGCCAGCTACTGGTGAAAGGACATTTAGTATAATGCCAAGTTTTAAAACTTTTTCTTCTTAAATACATCATTTTGTTCTTAAATGCTCAGATTTCCAATGTCAGCAGAGTGGCTTATTTCCATCTCTGGCAGGCTAGGCGACAGGCTCCCTATCTGATCAGGGAGGATCTGGCCAAGGTGATCCAGGCCACAGTCACCCAAACGCCCTCTACATTGGCCTACCTATGTTGGCAATCCAGAGGCTCAAGCTGGTGCAAAATGCAGCTGCTAGGCTTCTCACCAGTACGCCAGTGAGAGCTCATATAACGCCAATATTGCAGCAGCTGCATTGGCTATCAGTGGAGCACCGGGTCTCCTTCAAAGTGTTGGTTATCACCTTCAAGGCCTTATATGGTCAGGGGCCGACATTGCTGAGGGACCGTCTCACTCCATGTCAGCTCCAGAGGTTACTGAGTTCAATTGATCAAAATCTTTTGATGATTCCTAGCTGCCGTTCATATCGGCTGACATCAACAAGACGGCGAACCTTTACGATCATAGCTCCAACTCTTTGGAATGCTCTGCCAAAAGATGTACGAGCTTTGAGAGATTTAACAAAGTTCTGCAGAGCGTGCAAGACATTTTTATTCCAGGAGGCTTATAGGGTCTGAATCTGGTAAATCAGCTGTAAATAGTTTTATAGTTTTTAGTTTAAGAGTTTAAATTTTTTCTGTTGTTTTAAAGTGTGTTTTTTATATTCTCTGTGAGCCGTCCTGAGCCCTCGAGGAAGGATGGCATATAAAACTGAATAAATAAATAAACATCACAACTGTACCCTTGGTTCACTTCTGATACAATAAATAAGCAGGGTCTATTTTTAAATTTGTTTCTTCATTTAAATGTGGCAATCAAATTCTCTGTTCAAATTATCAGTTGTCACATGTGATGTTAGCTATCAACTATATTAGACTTTGTATATGGCCTAGATGACCTAGACTTTATTTCATTATCTTTTCCCCCTAGGATGTGCAATACATTTTCCCTATCTATTGATGGACGTTTCAAGAAACAATCTTGGCATTTTTAAATGAAACATTAACAATTCATATTCAACACATCACTCACTTTTTCTAGTGCATGCATACTGAACACAGGACCATCATGTGCTTTTACAGTTTTTATGAGGAACAGATCTCTCCATATACACACATCCCCAGTTGAAGTACCAGAGAATGCCATTTCTTCTGTCCAGCCATAAACCGCACACATCATTGTCTCAATCTTCCCCATTGGACCCACATAGCCCTTTTTCCCAATTAGTCCACCTCCTTAGATTAAAACAAAAACAAATTATTATATAACAATTTGAACAATATTTTTAAAAGATCACAAAGAGCAATGCCCTTCAAAAATCTTTTGGTTTTACCTTCTGAATATATTTAGAATTAAATTTATTTATTTTAAAAATACACATCTATTGGTATCATGGCACAAGTAGTACACTTCATCAAATGGTAAGGTCCATAAATATGTCTGCCAAACAAAACCTATTAGTTTTAAGGTATCACAAAAAGTCTGTAAATACTGAAACAGCTGTCCTCTTATTTTTTTCCAGTAATTATTGTTGAAAATTATATCAAAAGAGACAAGAGAAAGAAATGTGTAGTGTCTCCCATGTGCATCTACTTAAAAATAAGCCACACTGAGCTCATTGAAATTTATTCCTAATCAAAAATGTCTCCCCATTGCTCACAATAGCATTTTAAAAGTGATCTGGTGTTATTACTAGTTATAATATTTAAAGAGTAACATATTGAAATGCCTAACCTTGTTTTTAAAAAAACACACTAGGATTGAGAACAAAATGACAAAACTTCCCATCAAAATGCCTCTAAATTCCCATCAAAATGTCTCTAAAGACATCTAAAAGATGTCTAAAAGTAATATTTAAAACAGCAAGATACACAATGTGGTACCATTTTCACTAGATATAACATGATTTAAGTAATGATGTTACTTTTGACTTATTACGTCCAACTCTCTTCGAAAGTTTGTGAACATAGGATTGCAATATTATTGTATTATCTTCTGTGTAGTTACTTCTGCCCACATACAAGCACTTCAAGTCTTTGTGTGTTAAAACTAATCCAGCTTTCCAACACTGTTATATTTCAATTGTTTTTCTTACCCGCTCTTCGCCAGAATTTTATGTGCTTTATTCCAGCTGTAATGAGTTTATCAGGCATGTAGGGATTAACCTTAACTACAAAGATCTTGTCTTTGCTCCCCCTAGAACAAAATACAACATTTTTTTCAGGATGATATGTGGAAAAAGCTTTGTTCAAGTCAATAAACCTAAGAAAAACAAGATCATAAATAAATGTTCACAATAAAATAGTGAAGCAAACATGCTACTTACATTATCTCCACCCATTCGAGGCTCCCTTCTTACCCGTGACCATACTGGACATTCATAAGCATCCCACCCTTATATAGGCAGTCCCAAAGTTACAAACAAGACAGGGTCTGTATATGTTTGTTCTTAAGTTAAATTTATATGTACGTAGGAACGGGCAATTTTTAAAGCCATATATATATATATATATAGAGAGAGAGAGAGAGAGAGAGAGAGAGAGAGAGCGTTTTGGATAGAATGGGGACAGGTTCACCTCACTTGGTGTCCCTGTAATAATCGGATTTTGAAAAGTTTGGTTTATTGTGGAAAGTGATTTTCCATTCATAGGGGATGATTTCTCTCACTTCCTTTTGTCTCACCCCTGTTGGTAACTATGATTTGTTGTAAGTCAGATGCTTGCAATTCTGGGACTGCCTGTACATAGGCTACATGATTGTTTTAATGTATACTAGCTGTACCCGGCACGCGTTGCTGTGCCCTATTTAGGAGATGCGAGAAAGTCTGAGTATGTAAGGTTTGGAATTGATGTTACTTATGGTCTTGGTGGGGTCATGGCTGTGCCGTTGTGGGTTGTTCTGGTGGGTGGGATGTTGAAGTCCTGTGGAGTTGTCGGTGTGTGATGTTCCTGGCGTTCTGCAGAGCTTGTGGATATACAATGTTTTTTGTCTTTCCGTCTGCTGTGTTGATGTAGAGGTTCTGTGGTTTCCCAACTCTGGAGCACGTTACGTAGAGTTGTCTGTGGGAGAAGCATTCTGTGTCAAGGTCTATGCCACAGATTTGTAGTGTTTGTCCTTGAGCCTTGTTTATGGTGATGGCAAAAGCTAGTGTAGTGCAGTGTCTTTCTGTTCTGGTGTTTGTTCTGCCCTTTTTTGTTTGATGTATGTAGCGTTGCGAGTGTGTCGTCCGATGCTGTTCTTTTAAGGAGGCATGGCTTGTCTTTTGGGTCAACTTATGCCTGTGTGGAAGGAAGGAATGGCATACAAATGGGTTGAGCAGTAGACGCAAGGTTGTGTTATGTGCGTATTGTGTTGTGTGTAGGTATTACTTTTGTGTTATTCTGGGGGTATGTGTTTGTCAGTGGGGCCTGTGTCCCTGGTGCCCTATTTGTCTCCCTCCTAGATCTTGAACTTGGCAGTTTATCCCTCAACTGAAATTACTCAGCATTCTAAGTGGCTTTGCCCACCATTACTATGGTAACTGATGTTGGCCAATGGGTTTCGCTGGCGGCCGCAGAGGATGCTGGGAAATGTAGTTTTTTAAAATCGTTGTTTTGGGGGCCTTCTAGCTTTGGGGGGGGGAGGTTTTTTTGCTAAAAACCTTCCTTGCCTGAGGCCTATTTTTGTTGCCAAATTTGGTGTCTCTGCCTTGTAAGGTTTCTCTGCCTAGGATGGTCGTTCGATGACGAATCTTCCTTTATATAATGTACTAGCTGTCCCAGCCACGCGTTGCTGTGGGGTTTTTTTTAACTTGGGGACTGTGTGTGTAGTCATGTATATGTGTATGCGTGTATATGTGTGTACTTATGTATATGTGTGTTTGTATATGTATGTGCGTGTATATGTGTTGATGTGTGTAAGTACAGGTGTGTTTATGTATGTGTGTATGTGTATATTTGTATATTTCTGTGCATGTATATATATGTGTGTGTATGTGTTTATGTGTTCCTTTCTTCTACCCTCTTTCCTTCCTTCCTTCACTCCATCCTTCTATCCTTTCCTTCCTTTCCCCTCCCCTCCTTCCTGCTATCCTTCCTTTTCCTTCCTTTCTTCTCCTCTCTTTCCTTCCTTCCTTCCTTCTATCCTCCATCCTTCTATCCTTCCATCCTTCCCTCTCTTCCTTCTGTCCTTTCCCTCCTTCCTGCCATTCCTCCCCTTTCTGTATCAGTCCTTGCTCCCCTTGCCTCTTCTCCTCCTCCCCCTCCCTTCCACCAGCATTCCGACATTCTAAACTGCCAGAAGGGTGTGGTGTGAGGGATCATGGGAGTTGTAGTCCAGTGGTTTTTTTGTATTTTTGGTTGTGTTGTTTAATTTTTTGGGGGGGTGGTAAACATACCAAGTGGGGTTTTGTGTGTATGTGGGCTGATTTGGTGTTTCTGCCTTGTAAGGTTTCTCTGTTTGGGACGGTCGTTCCATGACGGGAACCCCTTTATATAATAGATATGGTTTATTTTATTGATGTATGTTTTTATAGCATCTAATTTTTGTCTGTATATGTGAGCTGCCCTGAGTCCCCCACATGGTGAGAAGGGAAGGTTATAAATATGGTAAATAAATAAATAAATAAGGCTACACAAAAACATCTTAATATCCAAAGGGCCTGTCATTTGTCAGTCAATTGCCAGATGGAATGTTCAAAATCATTTTTGCAATTCTGATGTATAGACTATACATGTTACATCCATCAGCAGGCAATGGTTTTACAAGGCATAGCTTCAGTTTTGCACTGTGCACAGAGAGATAATCCAAACTAGATCGGAATATTTGTAGTTTTGTTCTTGCTCACTTCTCTTTGAATTACATATTAGCTAGATCTTATAATTAAGCTGAACTCTCACCTTGCTGCTGAAAGTTTTTCTCCTTTTTTCCAGTCCCAAAGAACAATAGTATGATTGTCATCTATTCCAACTGAAGTTAACCTTTTGCCATCCGCTACATAAACAAAGATATACAATAAAGCACATGGACATAAATAGTAATGCTACAATTTAGAAAATATCTAGCCAACTGCAGGGATGAAAATACTGTCTAATTCTGATTACACATTTCACACAAGATTATTATTATTTTTACATAATGTCTTTAACAATGGACTTCTAAGTAATAATATATTCCTATCATAGTGGATCAGAAATGGGAAAATGTGGTACATCTGGGACTCATTTTTCCTATGGACCCTCAGGAGCTACAGGATATAAAGAGTATCTATCAAGTATAAGGCAGATGCACTACAAGTTATGAAAATAGGTAGCAAAGACTGGAGAAATGTGCAAAGCCATACATATATTTCAGCTGAGAAAAAAGTTCATCTCCTTGCTCTGCTGTGAAATTCACCCAAAGCCAACTGCCTTTCTGCCCAAGGAGAAAGAAGATGGATCCTCTTCTTGGCTGACAGAAGCACAGTTGGATTCAATCATTTCTCTCTGCAGAGGGGCTTAGGTTGCTTCTCGCTACAGAGAAAGCAAATGGACTCCTTTATCAAATGAGAGAAACGTACATGGGTTTTGTTTGCTTCTCATTCAGGGAAAAGAAGAGAGATTCCTTTTTTTAAGTCAACAGAAGTTCAGCTAGACTTCCATTCCTTTTCTCCACAGAATCAAGAGATGCAATTGTTTTCTCAGCAGAGGAAGACGTTTCAGTCCACACAACCAGTCAATCTGCTGGATTTCTCACCCAGGAAAGGGGCTGCTTTCAGGACATCAGTGTGAGCAGACTATTGCATAAGATATAACCACACATATCCCAGCCACTCTCACCTCCACAGGGCAGCGAGTAAACAGTGGGGAATACTTTGACTGTGTACTGTACAGTATTTTCAGCTTTCAGCAGCATACTGGCTAGGAGGAAGGGTTCCTGATGATACATAGACATCATATTACGTGAAGGGCACCCAAAGGGTCATGTAATATGAGGGCCGACTGTATAAAAGGATTGTTGTGGTTTACAAGGTACTTTTTTAACACCAACTTTCCTCACATAAAAATAAATGCAGCCATCCGTGAATCAATATACCACTATTTTCTTCTAGAATAAGTAAAGTTATATCATAGGTACCTGAGAAATCAACAGCACAAACACCATATTGGTGATAGCCCTTTAAAACGGATAGTGGTTTGATTGTCTCTGTATCCCAAATATGGATTGAACAATCTCGACCAACCTTAATCGAAAGAGAATGAACATGTTAATTTTATCTGAATATCTGTATAGTTTTTTAAAAATACAATAATTTTGTGGACTTTCATAATAGTCTTTAGCCAATCTTAAGACAGCAAAACTCCCCCTTACAAACTAAACTGTCATGATCAGAGTTATATGTCTGATTTAGAACTGGTAGCAATCTGGCATATTTTACAATATGTGAAGAGAGATCAGATGTTTGTCTCATTTGTAAATAAGAACTGTTTGCTGTTGGATTTTTGATTCTCCATTGTTCCAATGTGTGGCATCCTCTTTCCCCCTTTCTTGTTTCTGAGCCGCATGGTGCCTTTGAGCAACGAGCAGCAGCTAGGAGGTCTCTGCAGCTCTGTAGTCACATTTACAGAGACAATCAGCAGCAAAAGTAACAGGGATGATTCTGCTGAGCCAAACTGGTTCGGCCCAACTGGACAGCACAGACTCTGCTTCCACCATTGATAGGGTTCAGGAGAAGAGTCATGTAAATATCACAGCAAAATCCAGGGTAGTTCAGACCAGCCCTCGGGGTTTTGTTTTTTTTTTGGCTCGTGTAGATGCACCATTAGAAAAATGCTGGAAAGGTAATCTGAAACTTGTTCCTTCTTAGATGTATCACAACTTCCAATAGAGGCCCCTTTTCTGGTTAGATGTCTTATAGCATGTTAATTTAATAGTGTAAGTGGAGTTGGCAGCTCAAAAGACAACCTGGCAAAATGGCACTACTTAGAAGAATCCTTCATTTTGTGCAATTGTGGATGGAGCAGAACAAACAACTCAGCATCTGTATGTTTGCTTACAATGTCCTGCCTCATGCACAGAGGAAGAACTGTTTAAACCTACAGACTATGTGGTTGTTGTTGCCCATTTTTGGTCTAAAATTACTTAGCTGCTTTTTCTCCCTTTATTTTATCAGTTTTATATTTATTTATTTATGCAATTCTTTTGACACAAAATAAAAACAATTTAATAGTATAAAACCTTGATAATGGGAGACACATAAAAACTTTTAAATTGTTATTCTGTGTTGTAACAAAGCCAAGCTAGATTGCTTTAAAATATATTTCACAAATATTCAGTTATATGCTCATTAAAAATTGGAGGGTTTATCCATATGTAGTGGAACTGTGACAAGTAAAAAATAATAACATATCATTGAATATATGCAATTGTGACAATGTTACAAATTACTTACATCTAATGAAAAAAAATAAGATTTTGTCAGTATTTAAAAAGTTATACAGGTCCTTCTCAAAAAATTAGCATATAGTGCTAAAGTTCATTGTTTTCCATAATGTAATGATAACAATTAAACTTTCATATATTGCACACCAACTTAAATATTTCAGGTCTTTTTTGTTTTGTACTGATGATTTTGGCATACAGCTCCTGAAAACCCAAAAATACTTTCTCAAAAAATTAGCATATTTGGTCGGATGGAATATGCTAATTTTTTGAGATACTGTATGTATGCCAAAATCATCAGTATTAAAACAAAAAAGACCTGAAATATTTCAGTTGGTGTGCAATGAATCAAAAATATATGAAAGTTTAATTTTTATCATTACGTTATGGAAAATAATGAACTTTAAGACTATATGCTAATTTTTTGAGAAGGACCTGTATATTTATTAAAATCCTAAGCATGAATCTTACCTGGCCTGTTGCCACATAGTCCTTTAAGGGATGAATAGCAAGACACAAGATGTCATCATCATGACCCAAATAAAAGCGCTGTGTGTTTTGTTGCCGATTGTACACTACACCCACTGCTGCAACATGGTACACAATTTCTCCAGTCTGAGTGTAAAATAAATTACTTCGACAGTCATAGCCCCTGTAACTAACAAAACACTTAAGAGTTAAGACAGCACTTGTAATAATGTTGTGCAATTATAATATGTGTGTTTTTTTTACAATGCAACGAAGTAAATTAGGTTTACCAACAACTTTTACTTGTAGTTATGATTGAAGTGTCAGCATAGCATTTGAAAATAGTATGTAGAATTAGAATTAAAATTAGGGCAGGGGAGCTAATCAGGAAAACTATAGTCATGAAACAATATTTATCCTGCTTCCAGTTGTGTTTAAAATGCACCCTGCAGCCTTTTCAAAAGAGTTTTTTTTCCTAATTTGGTTAGTTTTGTTTTAACATGCTCAAATCCAAATGAACAAAAATATTTATCTTTTAGGCAAACATTTTGATTTACTTACCCATGGACAAAGTGCAACCTTATACTATTGATTGGAGCCCGTTCTCTTCTTTTTGAGGCTGCGGTTTTTCGTTTTTCTTTGCACTGCTCTTTAAGCTGAGGTAGATCTTCTTTGTAAACCTAAGCAAAGAATATACAGGATCTCTGTGATTGTGCATATCTGAAAAGCAAATCTTCCTGAGAAAAAGAAGTTAATGACCACATTTCTTATTTTATTACACCAAACACAATAGTAATGCAATTTAACAGTAACTGAGATACAGTTAATTGGATGCTTCTTTTCTTACGATCTGTCTTGTTTCTCTGAGGGGCATCTGAATTTTCAAAATGGTGACCAGAAGTTGTACCTGTGCTTTTAAGCTTTGTAAACCTTTTCAAACTTTTAGTGACCTCACAATTAAATGTTCATTCTTCCCGGGGATGAACTTACCCAAATAAATGAGTTTCTGACTCCAGTTCTAGCTACTCATAGAATTTTTATACAGTTAGGAAATGTAAAGAACAAGAAGGAACTTTCTTTCACATGTGATAAACTTGTGAAAAAGCAAGGGAATTCTGGGACAAGCTACAAAAAACACTGAAGGAAATTTTTAAATCAAATCTACAATTAGAACCTGAATTATTTTTATTGGAAATGCCAAATAAATAAATTTACTAAACTAAAAAGTACTGCACTACACGAAAATAGCAGGATGTAGAACACTGGAAGAAGTGACACCTTCCAACAATAGAATAATAGATTGTAAATGTTTTTAGATTAGCGGAAATTGATAAATTGGCTATTATGAACATAGAGAAAACACACACACATACAAAATTTATCAAAGAACATGAGTCTTCAACCCAAAGGTCAAGAAATTGCTGCAACAGGATAGGTGAGAAGAAGGAATGTGTAGCACAGCAGTTCTCGTTCGTGCCTGGAGGGCAAGGAATAAGTCCTGGGGTTCCTTTAGCATTAGGGCCTGCAGCAGCAGAGGTGGATTCGGAGGATGAGCTAGATGACTGGGGTGAAGCACAGGGCCCTTCAGATGGGCCGCAGTCTCCCACAGAGAGCTTGGCATGGGAGGAAATGTGTTTTGGGCCCAGCTTAGATTCCGATCACCAGGTGGAGATGGGAAGCAGCGAAGGGAGTTATGAACACCCGGAGGGAGGGAATTCCAGGAGCCCGAGAATGTAAACATGGAAGAACCCGAGTGGGAAAGTGCCAGGGAGGAAAGTTCTCAGGAAGATAGCGACACAGCTGCCGAGAGGCAAGGTCGCTCCTTCGATAGGAGACGAGACATCGAGTCTAGCAGGAGGGCTTGGTCGAGAGTCCTAGATCGACCGAGGTCCGTGAGCAGAGATTGGAGACGAAGGAGCCTAGAGCGTCGCGGACCTCGGCCGACGGATTAAGTACGGGGTCCGTGGGAACGCATCCTCAGTTCTCCGGCCACGTCTTTCCCTGAATAGGCGTGAAGCGGAGTGGGACCACAAGCCAGCAGTGGTCATCAAGCCTTGCCTTGCATTTGCCTTGTTTCTTGAGCCGCAGCGGTTTGCGGAGCCTTGCCCTGTTTCCTGGTCCGCATTGGATTTGCGGAGTCTTGTCCTGTTTCCTGATCCGCATTGGATTGCGGAGCCTTGTCACGCTTCCAGCTTATTTGCTACGTTACTTTGGACTACTTGCTTATTACCTTTTGGACACTTGCATATCATTGGACTATTTACTCTTTGGAACTGTTTTTATACTCAATAAAGTAGTTAGCCTTCAGTACGTCTCTGTGTGTGTGATTAAGGGGCCCGCTACGTCCGTGATCGTGACAGAATGGCACAGTTAGGTACAATCACTATATGGATGTTAGGAAATATTGTGCTTTGTTTATGAATCTATACATGTGTATAGATTTTTTTAAATTGTTGTTCTTTTTGATCTTCTTTCTAAGCTATTTCCTCAATTGAGCGATTAATATTGTGACTGTTTCCACAGGGGTTTGTTTTGGGCATCCTTAGGTCTCAGGTTAGCAGTATGCATGTCTTCGTTGATGGTGTCCATCCATCTTTTCTTTGGCCATCCACGTGATTGTCATCCTGTAATCTCCAAATGTAGTGTTGTTTGTACTACTGATGTGGTTCTCTTCTCATGACGTGGCCGTACCACCATAGCCATGATTCCTGCATTTTCTTGCTGATCACTTTTATTCCTAATCTCTGACAGATGTCATCTTTCGGCACATGGTCAAGAAGTATCAAGGCAAGTTTCAATCTTAGTATTTTAATTTCCACTGTGTTAAGAGCTTGTTCATGTTTCTTTGTTGCTGGCCAGCACTCTGTCTCTGTAAAGGGCTATTGGGCAAACAACTGTAGTGTAGATCTTAGCCTTGAGTTGTTCAGGCATTTCTGAGTCACAGAGAAGGCTGGTAATTTGACATAATTTCAATCTGGCTGCATTTATTTGTAACTGTACATTTGGCATTGTCTCACCATCTATGGAGACCAGAGACCTTAGTTAGATATTTAAATTGGGTAGCCTTCTTTAGTGCTTGTCCATTAATTTGAATTGTTTTTCCATTTTGAAGACCACATTCCAGATACTCTGTTTTGGGTATGTTCAGTTAAAGTCGATTTTCTGAGTCTATCACTCCATGGCTGTAGCTGTTGTTGGAGGACTGCACGTTTTTGGTTGCCGAATGCTATGTCATCTGCATATAGGAGTGTCCAGGGATGCATAATCTGCAAATCTGCTGAAGCAGTGTCCATGCAGAGTATGAATAGTAATGGTGAGAGTAGCTGATCCATGATGCACACCAACAGTGATGTTGAAGGGTGGTGAAATCCCTGCAGGGAACTGAATGATACTTGTATTATTGTATAGTAGCTTTATTCATGTTACATAGCCTTCTGGTATTCCACGTGACTATACTGTTCACCAGATCAAGTTATGGGAAACCCGATCAAATGCTTTTTTGAGATCAACGAATGCAAAGTGCAGTGGTTTCTTCTTTTCTTGATGTTTTTCCATGACTAACTGGACAGCATGTATTATATCTATTGTGCCACATCCCCTGACAAAGCCACACTGATTTGGTGTTGTTCTTTTTGATAAATATGCAAATTTAAAATTCAAAATATTTAAAATACAAAATAATTATCTCAGGGGAAAAACAGTTTGAGGATGATGTAGTATACACATTCTAAACAACCTTATATTTTAATGATATTTGATAATACCTGTCGACGGTATGTCATTTGTGTCTCTTGTTCAATTTCAGAGTCCAGCTCTGGAACATCAGATTGATCAGAATCTGATTCTTCACTATTGGAGTCAACCAGGCTTTCTATGATAAAAAAGACAAACAAATCAAAATAGATTCTGCTGAATTAAATAATATTAAGATGATATCGACACCTACTCAGAAGGAAAATCTGTTCACATTCACAGACAAATGTGTAATGTAAGCAGAAGTGCTTAACACCACAGTCTGAATCATGGTTAGTCAGAAGCAAATACATCTGAGCTCAAATGACTTATTCTTTATTAAATGCTTTAAGGACTCCCATCCAGCATCAGTGCTACCATACCATGAATTAGTTGCATTACATTTAGAGTGTAGTACAAGGAAATTAATTTTAAAATCATAATTATTCTGCCTTATGTACCTACACAACTTGCTTGGTTTCTGGTATTATGCACCTTGACAGGTACATTTGATACTCTCTTATAGGTGTCTTCTTTAGGTGTCTTAGCCAAGTCTTGTTAGCCTGAAGTAGCAATAGGTAGTTTCCAAATAAGTGGGTTAGTTAATTGGCTTCAAGCTTTAGTCTGAATTGTAACTGAGCTAGCAATGCTGCTGAACCCTAATCCCAAAATATGCTGAAATAAAAGCTGCACTGTTGTTTTATATTTTTATCATTCCTCCCCTCCTTCTATGTGTAAGAATGTACAGAGTACACAGGAACTCGGGGAAATGGCAAAAAAAACTTGAAACGGCATACTGCATTCACAAAGCTGTTTTTATAAAACAGTAAAATTGTGTGACATTATAGGTTTATATTTATTTTAATTTGCTCCTAATTATTATATTCCAATATTAACATTAAGTCAATACAGAGTTTATAATATGGCATAATATTAGTTTGGCCTATTTTTAAAAAATTGTATTTATTGAATTTTCAAAATGCAACAAATTAAACACATTGAATCTAAAAAGTAAAAAGTATGGCATTTAAAGAAGTAAAGTATTTAAGAAAGGAAAAGAAAAGATAAAAAGGTGTGTATATACATTAAAATTTGACTTCCTTTCTTATACTTGGTGGTTCTATGTATTTGTTTTTTCTTTCTCTCTTTATACAGTATATCAGAGAGATTTTTCCTCAGGCTTAGTCCCCTTTATTTTTATCCTTATATCAACTTATTTGGTTCTCTCTCTATATATATATATGTGTGTGTGTGTGTGTGTGTGTACTTTTCAAGCAACAAAAGCTATATTTATCCAGCAAAAACTACATTTATCCTAAGAACATAAGAACATAAGAAGAGCCATGCTGAATCGGGCCTCAGCCCATCTAGTCCAGCATTCTGTGTCACACAGTGGCCCACTAGTTGTACACAGGGATCTCTAGCAGAAAGGAGGGCAAAACCCTCACCTGCTCCCGACCCCCCACAACCAGTACCCGGGGAAAATCCTGCCTGCCTCCATCAACACAGAGGTGGCACTTGGATGTCTATTTCAGTTAACTGGCAGCCAATTTCTAATGTATTTTGGATTGTATGCCTTTAGCAAGACTCACTGTTTTCAGTTGTTGCAAAGTGCCGCATTCAGTCATGGCACAATATAGATAAAAATTATGATCATTATAATGATGATGATAATAATAATAGATATAAAAGCAGGCCTAATATTAAAGGAATTCAAATTTTAGATTATATACAATGAATGGAACTGATTCTGCAGATTTATTGGTAGGACAAAATAAACAGTCCGGTGTAGTCATTGCTTTAACGTCACACCAATTCTTCTCTCTTGGTTATTATTTGTATCTTATTTTTAAGATTAGATTGAGCATTTTTATTTAAAATGTTATGACTTCATTTGAGGAAACAGAACTCTCTAGGTCAGCAGAGTAATTCTCTAGCATATGAGAAATGGAGAAAGTGGAACAAAACCTGAGGTGACCTTTGAAAATACGATTTCAAGTTCAACTATCACCGCAAAGCATTATCAATTGTTTTATAACTATATTAGATTGTACATTGCTCACTTACCTTGTGGTGCTATGTGAAGAGCATCCTTTAGTTTCCTTTCAGGAACAAACTTCCACTGGAAAACAGAATGGTCTGCTCCACCAATAGAAATTACCCACTGATAATCATGTGACCATCTGACATTGGTAACGTGCGCTGAATGACCAAGGTATTTTTTAAATTTTGCCCCTGTAAATATGAGTTCATTATTTTTCAAATGTAGTTCACTATTTTACATAATCAAAAAGCTGTTTACAAATTTCTATTCACTTTTCCACACTCATCAGCTGCAGCTGTTTGTACACTTATCAAACACTGTTCTAGGTCTTTTAATTCTCACAAGGGAATGCAAGATAAAGATGACAAATGGTCACAAGTAAAACTTGGTTAGTATTTTACTGAAAATATCTCATATATCAATGCAGTCAATTCAAAATTTATTCTACTACAGTACTTGTGAAATTATGACACCAAAAGCGGATCCTGGACATAGAGCGCCAATCCGACCTAGCCTGTTCCCCAGCCTTCATTGTTAGAGAAGCCACTAGATACCTCACTGTCCCCATGGCATACCTAACAGACCTGGAGGTGCCCAAACACCGAAGGGCTTTTACCCTGGCAAGATGCCATGCCCTCCCATCGGCTGTTTTGGAGGGGAGGTATCAGAAGACCCCCTTCAAGCAGAGACTATGCCCCTGTGGGTCTGGTGATGTGGAAACAACTGAGCACGTGCTTCTTCAATGCATGTTCTTCAGAGATCTTAGATCCAATCTCATTGGACCATGGCTTTTAAAGTACTCGGGGCGCAGTGAAAGATGCTATTCCACCCTGCTGCTTTCGGACTCTAACACTGCAATGACTTACAGTGTTGCTAAGTTCTGTGCTGCTGCCCTTAACATCAGACGGGTGATGATTGACATCGTAAGGCAACAATATCCTGTCTTTTAAAAAATATTTTTATACTGATTTCTAGTCTGATTTTAAATAACTGTTTACTGGGGAGTTGTCCTTCTCCTCTTAGGGCGCTTGTGCCCGCTTTGTGCTGGTCTGTGACCATAATAAAGTTTTGATTTTTTTTGACACCAAAAGCAACCCATTTTTTCACATCTAAGGGAACATATCTACACTTATCACAGAGTGAATCAGCTCTGTGGCTAAATGACACACAAGGCTGATTCCATTTGACATGGGCTAGGGCCACCTTGAATTGTGTTAATAAAAGTCACAAGTTGCTCTGAATCCTCCCCAAGAATCCAGAGCAAATCGCAACTTTGAACCCATGTAAACAGTTGGGCTGGCTGCAAGACAGAACTGTCCACAACTGTTTACATGGCTATCTCATATTCCCCACATTAGCCCAACCTGGAAACACAGGATGGCACTCACTCCGTGTTCCCTTCTCATCCCAGCAACCAGCAAGCCAGCAAGCCAGCATGGCTTGTGTCAATCACCATTTCCAGGAGTAACGCTGACCATGTTGATGACGCAATCAAAGAAGATAAGGGGGGAGAAGAAGCATGGTTCCTACCCTCCTGTGTAGCTCTGGCACTAATGTCACTCCAGAAAATGAGTGATCCTGGGGCCAATCCAGCATTCACTACTCCAGATCAGCCCCAGGAAAAATTGCCAGTATAAATCCCTTAAACTCTTTCAGTTATCATTTTCCAATGGGAAATTTCATTCAAGCAAGGATTTAGGATTGCTAAATGAACGTTCTCCAGATTGCTTTCTTTCTCATTTTGTAAAGGTAATGAGCTAAATGGACATTATCATACTTCTTTGAGTTTTATAAATGTTGTTTTTAACTAGCACATTAAATAGCACATTAAAAATATACCTTTTCTTAGACAAGGATACCGAAACAGTTTTACTATTCCATAGTCATCAGCTGTAACCAGAACTTGGCCCATAAAATTCGCATCTACAGAATTGATATCACTGATCTCTGAATATTTAGGCCATATTCCATTAACTTCAAACCCTGAAATTGAAGTCCACGAAGCCCACTGGACTCCTTTTAACTCTTCTTTATTTGTAACTTCTTTTCCACCTACATTAAAAAAAACCTGTTTAATCACTCATTCCATTTAAAAGGTTATTTTTTATATTAATTATTATTTAAACAGACTATGATTTAGCTAAACGCAATAAACAGAATGAGCCTAGACAATAATGAGATAACTAAAGAAAATGTGAATGTAAATAGATGTTGGTTCACTTGCAGAAAGGAAAGTATAAATAAATACATAACAATAATGAAAAAATTATATATTTCTATACAGATTGAAATACAACTGATTTTAATGGCATTTCTTCTCAAGAAAATGAATATAGCTATTTTTTAAACCAATTTTGGAAGATATCTGGCTCAAAACAGGGCCATTTAAATAATGAAGCCATGGTAACATCACATATAATTCAAATATGTTTTTGCCAGTTCCAAACTTCAATGTCTTAGTTACAATTAGCTGCTGTATGCTAATAAATTCACAATTCGTTTTAATGATGTACAATTCTTTACACATGTTACCTCCAAAGAATAATAAAAAATAAAGCTATTTATATCCTGCCCACTCCCCAGGGGGACTCATGGAGGCTTACAACAAAGAACATACAGTATAAATAATAATGAACACATAGGCAGATCAAAACAGTTAGATCAAAAGAAGTCCATGTATAATGAATAAAAAATGATACCAACAGTTTGGAGAGGAATGAGTTGTTTAGAGTGACTATAGATACCTTTCTGAGAATATTACTCAGCCTATCTTATCATAGGATAGGCTTGCTAAATAATGTAATGCATAATCATTATAGTAATATACCGGATTAGCTCACCAGGCATCCTGTAAAAAAGTCTTTTTCCACTACCATCATTGATCTGCAAATATTTACTATCCAGTGACCAGTCCATGTGTGTTATGAAGCTTGTTGATCCAATACACTCTCCAACTTTTTTGTACCGCTGAACAACACCATAAATATCAACAGAATTATCATTGGAACCAACTGAAAGGAAGTTTCCATCCGACGAATATTTTAATTCATGGATAGCTTCTTTTCTATCTTTAATATGAACAACTTCTGTCATGTCTCTGTAAACAACAAAAGAACATTATTACGTATTTAAGGCTATGTTCAAAAATTTAATTTCATATTTTATATTGTAATTCTATCCTGTTTTCCACATATACACCAGTCAAATTTAATTCTCAACAACCATATTATAGTTGTTTGCAGTTACATGCCTAGCTTAAAGGTGAAGCATCTATAGAATGTACTATCTATTTCTGAACACAGGAAGAGCAGCCAGACACATTTTCGTTATGCTTGAGAGCCAGCAACTAGTGGAAGCCTCTCTTGCAACATGTCAACTGGCACTGTTCTGGCCTCTGAACTGCTACACTTACTTGAACCTGTCCTGTTATCCCCTTTTCCTGAGGGAAGGAACTTTCAAATGAACGATTTGTAATCAATTCTATGAGGTTTTTAAAATATCAAATAGATAGACAGATACGGTGAACATGCTTTTTAATGGCTTGAAGATCTTAATTAAAGCAGGAAGTCTAAGGGCAACTGTTAGGAGGAATCCCCTGCAGCTGCCCAAGCACTCCCCAAAATAAAAGACTGGGAGACCTGCCAATAGCAGATTTCATGCTGCATGAATGGATGATGATGGGTATGGATGAAATTTCCTGTATAATCCCTAATGGATTTCTGGGGTTATAGAACGCCAGTGTTTCTGCAATTTTCCCAATTTGCTGAATAAGGCTACTGTAATCAAGTGTCTGTAAAAATGCCAGTATTATGGGCCTTCATAAGCATACATATTACAAATCAATAATGATGAAATGATAGTTTGAGTACTGATGCCATACAGATGGAAAACAGATTTTTAAAAGATTCAAGAACACCATCATTTAGGAGAAAAACAATGTTAAGGGGAAAATATTTTTATTTTGAATTTTATGGACTATAACCTACCTAACTCTAAGTACTGTGAAAGAGCCATCTTTCATTCCAAGGGCAAGATGAATTCCATCCATGCTAACAGCTGCACAACGAATTGGTTCCTCCATATTGCACCGTGCAATCAATGCATGATCTATAAGGCTCCATATTCTGTTAAAAAAGCATTCAGTGCTTTAAAAAAGCAAAATTGTTATCTCATGAAGCAAAAAAAGTACATAAACAATATAAGTGCTTTAAACAATATCTATAAGAATATGAATGGTCTTCCATTAGTTTTTCATGTCCAGGACTAGTTTGATACCTATGGCCCATTGCATGTTCACAAAACACCTCTCAACTACTCTGCTGAACTTCAGATCAATTTTCACCCATTAAAAAATCATGTGTATCATTATTACTACTTACTAGGGATGTAAAAATCATTTAATTTCATTCTTGATCTATCAGAATGCCATGGTCTTTCTTGTTTCATTCCAGTTCCACACTGGGCTTCTAAATTTTTTTCCCTTCTACCTAAATTTTATCTATTTTTTCTCAAAATGTAAACAGTTTTATAATGTGTATATTCTGCTTATAGTTTTCTACTGTCCAGGTGTAATCATGCACATTTTCAAATGCATGCATTTTTGGTTTCTAATGTGCATGTTATTCAAAATTATGCACAGGTCTCTATGTATTTTCTCATCTACGGTAAATGAAATTTTCTGTACCACCACTAAGTGTCACAATTGTACAATTATCTAAGACAAAATGTACTCTATGTCATGCTTATGACTTGTGAAATTTATATTTTCATAGCAAAATCACAGCCTAAGGAATTTCTTTTCAACTCTTACTACTCAACTCATCTCACAACACACTAAAAGTCAATCTGAGCAGGAATTGTGGCAATTACATGATTGATCAAAAGGCACACAAGTTATACTACTCAGATAATAATTGCAATAGAATACATTACATGGATGTAAAGAAAGATGGACATGGATGAAGTGGCAGCAGAAAGTGTTGTAAACCTTCCATTATTTGATTCAGTCTGTCAAGCATGAACAATTCATTTGTTTAAGTCTGCCAAGCATGAACAATCCAATATTATGTAGGTGCTGAAGCAATAGCACAATGCATCATTCTTTGCTTTTCTTCACCACAGCTCTTGATGCTGCTGAAAAAATAGCTCTAGGGGAGTTACTAGTCCTCATAAGCTATACTGTGTTGGGGCCATTGTCCCTATTTCCACTTTCCAAAGGTTTACCATTGAATTTAGGCCAACGAATTTGTTGTTGTGTGCCTTTAAGTTGTTTCTAGTATATTGCAACCCTAAGGATATCACTGGGTTTTCTTGGAAAGGCTTGTTCAGAGGTGGTTAATTTTCGCCTTCCTCTGAGACTAAGTGTATGTCCAAGGTCACCCAATGTGTATCTCATTGTCTTTAACACAGACTTACTGAATGTATTCCCAGACAACAAAGAAAAAATAACTACTGTTTAGGCTGCACAAGTATTTATTGTCGATTGTATAATGTAACTTTCAGACAGCCTATCAGTTGTACTAACTTTCTGAGGAAATAAGATTTGGAGTTCCTATGAAGTAAGAGGCCATGTTGTTGGCACCAGTGCTACTAGCAAAGTCACCCATGACTGGCAGTCTTTGGCTGAGGAGCCAGTCAAAATATGACAAACAGCCACTGTGCAGTTTCAGTAGTGACAATGAGTGACACTGGTAGGGGATTTGTCAGATAAGACAACAATTGTGCCATACCCAAGAACTCATGGCAAACCCCTCTTGAATGTCTTTTACCATGAAAACTTTATGATGAGACAATCCAAAATTAAGCAAGACATGATGCTAGAATGTGCATTTGTAACATTATTTTAGAATTCTACAGTGATGGTCTTCAGGTTGTGTTTTGGCACAGTCGTTGGTTTAGTGTTCTTTAACTATAATCATTTTTGAAATTAGCACTTCATGTTATGATCTACAATCTGCTCCTGGTCTTGTTTTTGCAGAAAGAATAGAGATTAAACATCTTCTGCGGCAAAGCAGATGATGAAGACACTGAAATAGGATTTTTGATACCTTAGCTCAGTGATTAATCAGAATAGAGACTGCAATCAAGACAAGAAGGAACTAGACAACATCTTGAAATGTAAAGATATATCTCTGAATTCTAAAGTTCGAATTGTCCATACCACTGTAACTTCCGTTTTCTAAGTATGATTGTGAAACCTGGACAGTGAAGAAAATTGATACGAAGAAAATCAAGTCATTTGAAATGTGGTGCTGGAAAACATTATATGGATAATGTGAATTGCTAAAAGCCATATCAATGAATCTTAGGGAAATAATCAAACTAGAGGCCAAGTCAGCTAATTTCAAACTGTTGTACTTAGGACATATCATTAAAAATCTCACTAGAAAAGACAATAATGAATGGTAAGGCAGAAGGCAAAAGGAAAGTGGAATACCACTTTCATTTTGCCTTCAAAAGGAATGTGGCCATATTAAAGAAACTACAGCACCAGGATTTGTGATAACTGAGCAGGGTTATGGCTGATATGGCAACTTGGAGGTCTCTCATTCATGGGGTCAGCATTAATTGAGATAGAATAGATGGCAGTTAAAAAGAAAATATTAAGCCAGGGGATACCTTCAATCAATCTAAAATATTACCAACTCTCTGATATATATATATATATATATATATATATATATATACACACATATACACACACACACACACACACACACATACACACACACACACACACACACAGAGTATATATATAAAATATCCCTTTTAGAAACACATTTAACTGTATAATCCATGTGAGCTAACCTGACCGATCGATCATCACTTCCAGTTATGGCTAATGGTTTTGTAGGATGAACTGCCAGGGCCCAAAGCTCCCCTTCACAGTGCCCTTGCATAATGAGAAAAGGCTTATTGCGCTCATGCACCACAATTTCAAAAATTTCACTGTCTTGTGTTCCAACTAGGATATGATCACCACGCCAGCAAACACTTCTCACAGACAGACCTGTGGAAAATAAATGTATTGCTCATTTACCAGTTTAGAACAAAAAAGTAATTACGATAAAATTGTTAGATAAGTTTGTAGAATGCCAGATGAACATTGATAAAATCACACAAGATACATTCCTCCCTTTACCCAAAACAAAATTTTCCCCCACGTAAGGGACCGTATTTCCCTTTGCCATTGGACTTGAGCATGCATGGGTTTTGGTATTCAGAGGGGGCTTTGGAACCAAACCCCAGTGGATACCAAAGGGCACACTATACTGTAAGAAATGAGTACACGCTGAACATAATGCTCTGAAGACTGAGGCTGCATCTACAATAGAATTAATGTAGTTTGACACCAGTTTAGCTGCAATTGCTCAATGCCATGGAATCATGATGTTTTAATTTGGTGAGGCACCAGTATCTTTCGGCAGAGAAAGCAAAAAACCTTGTAAAATTACAACCCTTATGATTTCATGGAATTGAGCCATGGAAGTTAAAATTGTCTCCAATTGCATTAATTCTACAATGTAAATGTACCCTACATCACATATATGCATGCGTATGCACATATATAACCTGGCACACAACCTAACTGTACAAATATTTACCCAAAAGTAAGTTCGACCAATTTGTAATGTCTTATTTTTATTTTTTCAGTGCTTGGCACCTTGTTTTGCAGATTACGGAAAAGAAACTAGGATTCTGGCAAACTATAGCCTGCAGGTGTACACCTCTTGTCCAGAAGTAAATGCTTAACTGACCTTGGTATGACTCTCCTCAAAATAAAAACATCTATGATCGACAATAAGTAAATCTCATGTTCCCCATGTCTACCTTTTTATTATTTTTATTAGTCTCTTTTAAATGCAATTTATAGCAAGCTTTCACCACCACAAGAGGTAAATGTGTACATTATTTTTTAAAATATTTATAAAATTGCCTTACACTGATTTATCTAATTCAATCTAAATTTTAAAAATGACTATAATATTGTGATTTTACAGCCAAAGAACAATAAGTAAAAATGTTATAAATGTGCTTGCTGAAACACTATTTTTATATATCTTGATCCTATTCTTAAAACTGGAAGTACAGTTTATGACATTATAAATATGAGAATTTCAACTAAAATTTCAGGGAAGACACAAAGATTAATTTTCACAGATTTAGTTAAGATCACAATCTCAAGACTGATACCTTTATATCCTTGGTCTGTTTCCCTGAGATCAATCACAGTAATTGGTTTAAAATTTAAATCCCAAAGCCGAACACAGCCATCTCTGCCACCTGTGGCAAAGCCTTCTTCACATGCATTCATGCTGAAAATTCCTGCCTAAAGAAAAGAGTACATTAAACGTTATATGCAACACAAAATACTAATTATTTAATATTTTATACACGTAGATTTTTTCCCCATCACGGTTTTGAAGAAAGTTCATGTTTATTTAAATAAACTTTTGTGTCTTTAAATATAAAACAATGGGGAAAAAACCATCCACATTAATTGGCCCACTGTTGTAGTAAACTCAGATGATGAATTGCAGTAAACCATTTCAACTAGAAAACATATTTGACAACTTTAGCCTTCTAGAGGTATACAATTAACAAACCAAATAATTATCAATCTAGCAAAACAGAGAACAAAGAATACAAAAGGGGCTAAGAGCGATAAAAAGCCCCATATAGAGATGTTTCATTGTCAGAGGCATTGTTAACTGAGATATTCCTGTACTGTCTATCTTTCAACTGAAATTGGAAACATACAAGTAGCCTGTGCCCTTCTAATATTGGTTTATGGCTTGTTAGTTAATATAGTGTATGACTTGTATGATAAGGACATTTACTGTATTTAATTAAATTAATTTAGAGACAATGTACCTCAAGCATTTTTACTCAGTGTGATTTTAATCACAGGGCCTGGGTAAAGAGGCTAATCACAAATCTACTAATACAACTGCATGACTACATGATATGCAGCCGGACAAACAAACACTTTAATGCTTGCGCTAGAAACAAAATAATATCTGCTTTATTTAAAAAGATTTAAAACTTTAAAAGTTAGACATTTACACACTGTTTTGTACTTGTGGAAAAAGAATATACCATGGGGAGGCTGATTTTTTTCATTTGCTTAAGTTAAATACCGGTAATCTTGAAACCTTGTTTTAGGAAAAATGAAAGAGACTCCTTTTCCTGTTGAAGGAGCTGCTGACAGGTTGCCAAGGGGATGCCAGTGAATATATGGCAGAACTAAGTGTGGGCATCACATTCTAAAATCCCCAAAATTACAGAGCCTTAAGAACAAATGTCTGTTATAATTCCTTGAGTTAGAATACCAAAACTACTGGTTCAGAAGAACACTTTCCAAGAGGAATTCTTTTTGTTCTAAATTCTTTATTGGCTTTTCTTCACGAACGAAGATTCTTTAGGAAGGACTCATCCCACGTTTTTTACAAGTGCGTTGATGACTAAAAAGGCCAATCCGAGATAGGCAAGTCCGGTTGCAGAAAACACAGCAGAAAGTCTCCTTGGGTGATGTTGTTTCCAAGTTGTGGTTCTTTCTGTGTTGTCGTTTCTCTTCAAGACTCATTCGGTGTGACCTCTCGAAAGAGGCCACAGCATTGTGGATAGTGAGACTCCATGCTTCCCGATGTGAGACAAAGGGTGGACCTTTGTTGGTGATCAATCTAGCCGAGCCTGAGATGTTGTTTCAGGAAGTCCTTATATCTCTTTTTGGGGGCGCCTCTCTTGCGCTGACCCATGGTGAGTTCACCATAGAGTAGTATCTTTGGGAGGCGGTGGTCCTCCATCCTAGAGACGTGACATGCACAGCGCAGCTGAGTTCTCAATAGCATGGCCTCAACACTGGTGATCCCTGCTTGCTCAAGGACAGCAACAGTCCAGTGTATATTTAGGATTGTGCGAAGACAGCGCTGATGAAAGCATTCGAGGAGTCGTAGGTGTTGGCAATAGGTGACCCATGTTTCAGACCCATATATGATAATAGACAGTACGATAGCTCTATACACACTCATTTTTGTGCTTTGCCTCAGGTGTTTGTTACTCCAGACTCTTTTGTGAAGCCTTTCGAATGCACTATATGCCTTTGCTAATATGCGATCTATCTCTTTATCAATCTTGGCAGCTGAAGAGATGATGCTTCCCAGGTAGGTGAACTGCTAAACGGACTTAAGCACAGATTTGCCTAGGCTGACGTGAGGATGATGGTGTTCTTCCTGTGGTGCGGGCTGGTAGAGAACTTCCATTTTCCTCAGACTGACTTTCAGCCCAAACAGCTCTGCAGCTGTTGCAAAGCAGGATGTTAGGGGCTGCAGAAGTGCTTCTGTATGGGCTGAATTCACTGAATTCATGTGATAAAGGGACCAAAGGGTTTATTTTGACTTTTCATTTTCCCATTTGTTCCCCCCCCCCCCCAATCTTCTCTTTCTTATCCTTGTTGTTAACACAGTCTGGCCAGGATCTCTTTTACGGGAAGATGGGGAATGGCTTAGTGTCAAGGTCAGAATGCATGCTATCTTTAAACTCAGAGTATATAAGAGCCATAAACAAAGATAACATGTGGAGAAAGAGGGTGTGCTAGTGACTTCATGTCTGACTTCTCAATAATAACTGGTTCTGCTAGTGTGTTCTAAAGAGAAGTTTTAAAAAATATGCCAGCAATTTATAAATGTCTGCCTGGTGATATGTTTACATTTAACCACAATGTTGTTAACAAACAAATAGTGGGGATAACTTTTGTAGACTGGGATTTTGATCCTTCTGTTAATGTATTTTCCCTCTTCACCATGCTAGATTTGTCCCAAAAATCTAAAATATCCATCCATTTTAAATTAATGTGGACACATACATAGACTATGGCTAAGGTTCAAGAAAAATGTTAACTCAGATCTAAACCATAACAGATTTAATATAAACCATTATGATTTGCACTTGGAAATAAACAGAGATAAACAATGAGAACTATGTGTTGGCTCACAAGAGAGTTCAAACACTTGTTTAATGTTCATGTATTGTTTCCACATATATTTAATTAAAAGTTGGCCAAGCAACATGGTGACGTTTTAAACAGTGTGCCTGTTATTTGACCTTAGCATTGGCTTCAATCCACACAACTTGAGTATTCACTTCTGTTAAAGAATACTGAAATAAATTATTCAGCTACTAAGGCGGTGTACTCTATATAACATATATACACACACACACACACACACACACACACACACATTTCCCATGTAAAGTTCTACCAGTATAACAATTCAAAAATACAAACGTTATTATTTAATTCTATGTCTTCATGTATACAGTTCAAAATTCTGAATAGGACTGAAGATTTCCAATATTAAGAAACAATGTACTAATCTGTATCATAGTAAATTGAGAGGACAATTAGTGTCTTTTGTACTGCTCATAAGCCTGGCTATAGCATAATATTCTAAAATGGTTCGGGTCTGTCTGTAGACTTCTGTAGCTGAATGAAGAAAATTGATTGACTTTGATTGCTACAAGTTTTGTAATGGTTCAACACAATTCTAATAGCTTGTTTTCAACCTAAGCAAGTTAGGTTGTTTATGCTTAACTTCTTTTATAACCTGGTTTTCACAATGTGAACTTTACAGATCAGTATTTGCCTTTTAGAAGAAACAAAAATACATAGCAACTCAGCATTCCTCTTGGCAAGGTGACCTCTTTCAAATTAAACATCACAGGCAGATATAACTTCACATTTGTACCATTTCAAAATGACATATTGTCTCAAAGTCCCTCCTACATACCCATGAAACTCCTTAGATGAAGAGTATGATGATGGTTGATCTTATCTACCAAGTGTTCCATCATCATTAATTGAAATAATTACCCCACAAAACATGTAATATGTCAATCTGTCATAGAAGTTCATTTATATCAGGAGAATACTTACAGCATGTGCTCCCTGTATCGTCCTTATAAGGTTGATTCCTTTCCATACATATATATCTCCATTAAGTGCACCAGAATATGTTACTTCATCTCTTGCACAGGCGAGGCACAATATAGTTTGGAGATCACCAGTTTTACCAAAAACCCCACGTTTTGGTGTCAATGAATTACCACATAAATTCCAGAACTGAAAAAGAAAGTTGTTTTACTAATACAATTTGGTAGAAGATTTTAAACAAATCCAAAGTATTTTGAAGGAACCAGATATTGGAAGATAAGAGATATGTGACTTTCACAAACACATGCTTTACATTTCCCTTTCAGTTTATCAGTATCTGCTCCTAAAACATGGAAAATACAAGGATTGTGTTATCATGGTGCATTTACTGAATACTACTAAAGTCAAAAAGGAAAATCAAGAAGAATTCTGAGTAAGGTCAGAGAAGAAATTCACCCTGCCTTTCTTTCCAATTCAAAAACAGTGAAACACTACAGCAAGGTTTGCCATAGACGGAATTCTCTCTATTAACAAACAATTTACCAAAAATTTAAATTATAAATGCTTGTCATCTTATGAAAACATTCCTGTATTGCAGAATTCCTTAAGAAATCCAGAAAATAAAAGACTAAGCTTCCTTTAAATAGTAACAATCCAGTTAATACTAAATACTCTGAGAAATGTTGATAATTAGCAAAAATGACTAGGCAAGTAGTTGTGTACGTTTGTTGCAACAAGCTCCTAATAAAGGAGAAAATTAAGGTCAACTGAGGGGTTGGGAAGAGGGGTTTCAAATAATTGTTATATTTGTGATCGGAGCTGCACCTTTGTTTAGAAAATAAAAGAAAAAGAATAAATTTGAATATTTTTTTCTCTCTTCCTGATTTGAAAAGTAAAAACACTTTGAATAAAAATTCTTACTGGAGCATGGGAAACAAGAAAGTATTAGGTTTTCATTATTAATTTTCATATTAAAACGTAAGTCTTCATTTGCTGCAGCAATTGCCTTTTCTGTCACTAATTCTCCCTTCCTGGATGGAAACAGCGTAAGAAGGGCTTCTATATTATGGTGCCCCAGTTGTCTAGCCTTCTCCCAACAAAAAGAGAAAACTTGTCTAAAACATTGCCCCAGGAAGGGGAAAGAAGTCCATCACTACAACCTGTCTTAATTGCAATATTACCTAGGACCTAATGGAAGATAACAGTCACTTACCATTACATGTGGATACTATTAAATGCAGGTTAGCTCAAACTGCAGTAAAGTTTAGCAGGAATGTATCCTTATTAATTTGTGAACTGTAGCATTAACCATTCATTACCTTTTTGTATCTTGATTGCCACCATTAGGAAGAACCACATGAGAGTTAATGATCAAACGTAAGTAGTCTAAGTGGGGTGCATTTGTTGTTGACTACAGTCCAAAAGTGGTAAGTGATCCTTCCTGACCACAATTAGAATCTTAAGTGCTCAATTTTCAGGAATGCTTGGGGTATTTCTTAACTAAAATACTATTCTACGGAAGACATAGGAAATCATTTTATGTGGAAATATTACATCCCTTTAAACTTTATAGTTGCTGTCAGATTTTCCATTTTTCTTGTTTGCATTTTTGTACTATAGTATGTTAGTGTAGTTTTGTAAATAGTTGTAATTTAGTTACTATTTTGTCATTTTTGAATTTTTCTCTCAAAATGTTATCTTATATTACAAAAAAACCCCACTGTTGTTTAATGAAGATTATATAGGATATAAAGATTCTATATTATATAAAAATAATTTATTTTAAAAGATACGGAATGATCCAAGAGATTATCAGGTCACATATGACTTCCCCATTGCTCATCATTTCTATCTGGCAGTCCTGAGGAATTAATGGAATATCTCTGTTAGGATCTGACAAGTTTAACTGTGAAATGAAGTTGAAACATAATTCAGACAAGATGGAAACACTCTTGGCTATATGATCTGATTATCTTGGATTAAAAATTCAGCCTGCTCTGTGAGGTTGTAGCAGATGCTTAGGCCCCATCTACAATGCCATACAATACAGTTTGGAACTGTATTATATAGTCAACAGTGACTCATATAAATGTAGTTTAACTGCACAGAACTGCTTTATATGAGTCTATACTAATAATGTAGTTTCAAAGTGATTATAAGGCAATGTCGATGGGTCTTGAGAATATTTCTGGACCCTTATTTGAATTCAATGCCTTGTTCATCACACAACTAGGTAATAAGCAACACCTGCTGAAATTCCTTCCTCCACAGAATGAAGAAAGGAGCAAGAGCTATATCCACTTTCCCCTGACATAACTTGCTTCTAGCATGTGTTTCCTTCAGTTTTTTTAGTACAACTAGCCAAATGCTGTTCTGCCACATTTGAAAACTACAAACTAGAATTTTTATTGGAATAATTGCTTCTTAGTGTATAAGGTTCCCAAATTATTTGAAAAAAGACAGAAAAGACATGAAAACATATCTCTTACCTTAATGTGTTTTACACCACAGCTGACAAGTTTGTTTGGTTGGTACAAGTCCCAGGAAATATCAAATATCTAGGGAGGTTGAGGAAAAAATGTGATCAGAGCTGTTTTTTTAAAAGGACTTTTCATTTAAACTGAAAGCTATATGTGAACAGAAAAATATGAGAAATTTGGATTCAAATAAGAAGAAAATCATGCCTAGCAATATAAAGAAACAAAATAAAAACTTAATCGGAAACATTCTGCCTTAGTACAATATTCCTAGATTGGTTTTAAAAATATAGGGCATATCGAAAAGATGGGTCCCATTTCAAATTGCTCGAGTGTGCGTCTGCCAGTTGGAAACCCCGTGCAGGCACTGCCTGGAAACTGCAGCGCGCGCCCCCTTCCTCTCCTCAATTCCACCCACGGCACAGTCCTGTATTGCCCCTTCCAATCCAACGGGTCCCTTGGAAGGAAGGGGCGATACGGGACTGCGCTGTGGGCGGAGTTGAAGAGAAGAAGAGCATGCGCGCTGAGGTTTCCAAGCAACGCCTGCCCAGGGATTCCAACTGACAGGCTGAGACAGTCATGCGATTGCGAGTGTGTGCCTGTCAGTTGGTCACTCTAGCGGAAAAGGAAAGCCTCCACATCTGCAAATGCCCCGGAGTTGCTGCAGCGTTTGCAAGCGCCTCCTGGGAGATGGCCATGGCACGAAGGAAAATACAAGCAGCTCCCACTTTCCAAGGTCCAGTATTCTCTATTGCTCAAGTTTAGTTCAATTCCATTGCTGCTGGGAGTTCCAAATGCTCTTTGATTGTAGGTGAACTATAAACCCCAGCAGCTACAACTCCCAAATGACAAAATCAATCCCCCCCAACCCCACCAGTATTCAAATTTGGGCATATTTAGTATTTGTGCCAAATTGGGTCCAGATCCTGGGTTGTTTAGATTCAGAGTGCTCTCCAAATGTAGGTGAACTACATATCCCCTAAATCAGTGTTTCCCAACCAGTGTGCCGTGAGCGATCATCAGGTGTGCTGTGGGAAATTGGAACCTCCAATACCCTTTCTTCCCCCTCCTGATGAACACTTTTTCTTCTCCTTCTTGCCAGCCTCGCTCTGCTCGCTTTGCCTCACTTTGCTCTGGGGCGAGTCTGCGCAGTAGCGCCTGCACGGGTCATATCTTCCTCCCTCCCCTCCTGAACACGCTCGTGCTGCCCCCTTGGATCAAAATGGTGGCAGAAGCGGCAGTGTAGAAGAAAAAGTAAGTGTTTGGCAAAAGTGTATAAAATCATGCATGGGATAGAAAGTGTATAAAATCATGCATGGGATAGAAAAGGTGAATAAAGAAAAATTATTTTCTTTGTCACAAAACACTAGGACTAGAGGGCACTCCCTGAAGCTCCAAGGTAGGAAAATTAGGACTAATAAAGGGAAATATTTCTTCACCCAGAGGGTCATTGGGTTATGGAACTGACTTCCAGAAGAGGTTGTGACAGCTGTCAGCCTGAACAACTTCAAGGCAGGATTAGACAGATTCATGGATACCAAGTGTATCGGTAGTTACTGAAAAGGACATTCAAGTGCCACCTCGGAGTTGGTTGAGGTAGGCAGGATTTCCCTGGGTACTGGTTGTGGGGGGTCGGGAGCAGGTCAGGGTTTTGCCCTCCCTTCTGCTCGAGATCCCCGTGTACAACTGGTGGGCCACTGTGTGATACAGAATGCTGGACTAGATGGGCTGAGGTCCAATTCAGCATGGCTCTTCTTATGTTCTTATGCTCTTAAAAGGGGGGAGAAGGGGCGCGAAGGGGGAGGGGGAGGAAGATACTGTCAAAAGCTGACACTTGGACCTTCCAGGTGTTTTGGACTCCAACTCCCACCATTCCTAGCAGCCTCAGGCTCTTTTCCTCCCCCCCCCCCTCAGCCATTTAACTAGGAAAGGGCCTCAGGCTTTAGGAATGGTGGGAATTGAAGTCCAAAGCACCCAGAGGGCCAAAGTTTTCCCATGCCTGTTTTAGGGACCTTAAAGTGGTGAGCCTCCTTCCAACGTTGTGATTCTGGATAGAAAACAAACAACAACATAACATAACATTGTTTGAGTACACAGTGCTTTCTGGGTGTAGGTGAACTACAACTTCCAAACTCAAGGTCAATTCCCAAGCAAACCCTTTCGGTACTTTCTGTTGGTAATGAGAGTTCAATATGCCAAGTTTGGTTCAATTCCATTGTTGCAAGAGTTCAGGATGCTCTTTGATTGTGTGTTAACTATAAATCCCAGAAACTGTAACTCCCAAATGTAAAGGTCTATTTTCCCCAAACTCCATCTGTGTTCACATTTGGGCATATTGAGTATATTGAGTATTCATGCCAAGTTTGGTCCTGATCCAACATTGTTTCAGTCCACAGTGCTCTCTGGATATAGGTGAACTACAACTCCAAAACTCAAGGTCAATGCTCACCAAACTCTTATAGCATTTTCTCTTGGTTATGGGAGTTCTGTGTGGGAAGTTTGTGTCTTTCTGTCATTTCTGCCAGGATATCTATGTTGTGTTCATCGAAACAGGCCCAGGTTTCACACTGAGTGTATAAATACATTTAAAAACATATTAACTATATGTATTACTGTGTTAGTGTGTCATTTTGTGTCATTGTGGTTGGTGGTGTGCCCCAGGTTTTTGTAAATGTAAAAAATGTGCCGCGGCTCAAAAAAGGTTGAAAAATACTGCCCTAAATCATTGTCAATTCTTCCCAAACCCCTCCAGTATTTTCTGATGGTCATGGGGGTTCTGTGTGCCAGGTTTGGTCCAGGTCTGTAATTCATAGAGTCTTGGCTGTGGAATTGGTCGAAGGTACTGCAAATCTCATCATCCATTGTCCATCCTCCCCCAAACATATTGTTTTTGTGATTAATCAATATGCTTTAATTATGTTCAATTTGTAACAATGAAAATACATCCTCCATATTAGATATTTGCATTAGAATTCATAAGAGTAGCAAAATTATTTATGAAGTAGCAATGAAAATATGGATGGGGTCACCACAACATTTAGGGCTGACGGCATTAGACAGGTTGAGAACCACTGCATTAATACATATATCTTTCTGTTTAATTGTGATTACATTTTTTAAAAAAATAATTTCTAGGGGGGTGATGAGTACATTTTTTTCTGGAAAGGCGGTGGGCGGTATGCCAATGATGGCCAGATAAGTAATTTTATTTTTTTAAACTCTTTCTTTGTCTGGGGGGGGCTCTCGGTGTTCTCACAGAAGGTACTGGGAGGACATCAAGGCATTCCCGCAGAAAGTGCTGGCTTTTTTGAAACCCGGATCAGTATGGACTTTTCTGCTGTGTGGAACCGGCCTGGGTGAGTAGAAGGTACACAGCATATGCTTTTAGCAAGTCTGGGAAAAATTTAAAAAGCATGCCTGGATTTTATTTTAATAAGAGAGAGAGATGTGGGGAGGAGGGCAAAAGAAGATTAGTGATGGTATGTTCAGTGGTCTGGTTATCTGTTTAGTTCCTATGAGTTTTTACAATCTTACTTTCTGTTAAGGATGGACAGGATAGAGTGGAGTTGATTGGGCAGAAGTAAATATCTTGGTGTTGATGCATTTTCCCACAAGGGGAAATGTCTATTATGTTTTTGTTTTTTTTCCAAAAGCTGTCAGTGAAAAACTTAAAAAATGGGATTATGGAATATTATTTAAGAATGGTGAATGAAGTGTTTGAGTCAATGTACAACTAATTACTTTTCCAAAGTAATTTCTAAAATCTGTGTAAGAAAATATCAGTTCATTGGGATTTCTAGGCTTGGTTTGTTTATCTCAGTTTTTTAAAGACAAGAATGAATGGAAAACAAGTTAATACAATTTCCCTTGTTTTACTTATACTGAAAGTTTTTTTCTAGTTTTTGTTGTTGTTTGCCTACTTTTCAAACCGACAAAGCTTTATCTTTCGTGTCAGGAGCGACTTGAGAAACTGCAAGTCACTTCTGGTGTGAGAGAATTGGTCGTCTGCAAGGATGTTGCCCAGGCGATGACAGGATGTTTTTGATGTTTTACCATCCTTGTGGGCGGCTTCTCTCATGTCCCTGCATGGGGAGCTGGAGCTGACAAAGGGAGCTCATCCGTGCTCTCCCCAGATTCGAACCTCCTACCTATCGGTCTTCAGTCCTGCCAGCACAAGGGTTTAACCCATCGCACCACTGGGGGCTCCACCGACAAACTAAAAAGATTTTTTTATATATTGTTTAGGGCTTTGCAGATGGCCAATTCTCTCACACCAAAAGTGCCTTGCAGTTTCTCAAGTCGCTCCTCACACACACAAAAAGGGCCTTGTAGCTCTATTTGTAACAATGTTTCAAGTTCAATTTGTAATTATATTTCTGGGGGGAAAACTTTTATTTTTAATATGTGAAACATTTTATGACAAAGATATATACAATACATTTTATGTTCTTATAGCAACAAAGTGACTTTCAAAAAGCGTGCAATTACTGAATTTTTCTGAAAATGCCTTTTTAAAAGGTTATCCCTTCCTATGACTTTAACATTTACAGAAATTTTAAAGAAAAGATTTAGTGCCCAGATGTTTTAACAAATAAACATTTCATCTGTACAAGTGATTCCTGACTTACAAACGATTCATAGTTAAGAACAAGGGTGATACAACAGGAAGTAAGATAAATCTATCCCCCAGAAGGGAAATTTGCTCCTGAAAGACTTATTGAGGGGGAAAATTGCCTGAAATGAAGCAACAAATTCAATTTAAGAACAAGCCTTCAGAAGCTATAAATTCAATTTAAGAACAAGCCTTCAAAACCTGTATTGTTCATAACTAAGGGACTGACTTTTAAAATACCACTTACTCTGTCTGTGTGACCAGGAGCCATAGATAACATTTTTCCTTTTCTCCAGTCCCATACACAGATTGTATTTTTTGAATCCAAACCAACTGAAAGCAAACGCTGAAATTTTCAAAAGAAAATTAAAGAGACATTATTCAAAATAGAAAATTACTATGAACCAACAATAATTCAAGATAACAGGCATTAAAAAAGCCCCAGGATCCAAAAGAGCACCTGGGAAAAATAGGGGAGCACATTTGATCTATAATTTTTAATAGATGCAGTTGTGCATTAAAGCATCCTATGGTCTGACCAGGAGTCCATAAGGTGTGGGATAGCTGTGAGGACTCACCCTAAGGACTGCTAAAGCAGTCCTGGGAGTGAGTTCCCACAGACCCAGTACCTTATTAAACCCGGGCCTTTCAGGAGGGCCCAGATCTAATCAGATTTTAAAATTAATTCAGTTTTACCAGAGGTGCTGTTTGGACACCTCTGACAAAAACCAAGGTACGTCCCACGTTTTGGGACTGTCTGGATGGGCCCCTAGACAGAACTCTTTTCTAGACGTCGCTAGGTCTTCTAGAGCAATTTTATGGTATTCAAAGCTTTTCACATATAAATGAACTTTAACAATTAGTTGGCCTACTGTACATATGTAATCAGAGGTAAGTCCAAACATGTTTCAATGAAAGTTACTACTGGAAAGATATACAATTGCCTTATATATACTGGATTTGGTCATTAACACTTGATGTCTCAATTATCAGAAAATATATATACGAAAAAAAACCCAATTATGATCGGATCTATGGCAGATGCGTAGCATAATGTAGGTGTTTATTTGAGGTTTCGGTTTCTTTTATGACCCTATTACACTGCAGCATTATTTCCTGTGATGCTGTGTAAGGGCAGGATTATTCCAGTTCTATTTTTCCATTTGTCTTGGTGTTTCAACCTTCCCAGCATTGTGTAAGACAAAGCATATATTTTCAAGATATGAAAATATTTCCTTACCTCATTGTTTCAGTTCTTCATTAACTTCTATGCCAGTCCAAATGTTTGCATATAACTCCTCCCTGTCAAGCAGATGGAAACAGTATACAAATCCTTTTGGTAATGTCATTTCCTGTATACAAAGGGCTTGCTAATTCTGTACATTCCCACAGTTTAAAAAAAACAGACTATACATCCTTTATGAGTTTGCTTTATTCATTTCAAATGTAATTTTCAACACAGAGTCTGGCATAGAGAATCTCAAAGAAAAAATAGAGGGAAAGAACAAAAATTCCCAGTTTCTTATTGATCCTCTGGGCCAGTCCAGAAACTGGAACTTTTACAAATCATTATTTCATACCTTACACTTGAAAATAATATCTCCTAATTCCTTGCAACATGTATCTTCTAAAATACATTATATGTTAACTTTCGTATAAAGCAAGCATAACAACTATTTACAACTATAAAACATCAGTAGAAATTTGTGTGCTACAAATTATGCCAACACTCTACATTTCTGCTATTCATATTTTCCAAACATTTCCCTTTCCCTTTTTCCTCATTCTTCCAGAAACAGCAACAACTGAGCTTACTGTGTGAGCAAGCCCTTTGTGTACAGCAAATGACATCAGATACCACTTTACAGAAGTCTTGAACACTTTGTTGTGTTGTTTAAGTTACCCCATACCCAAATATCTGGACTGGCATAGAGGATCTCAGAAAATATAACATACGAGCATTTAAAAACACAAAAAAAACCTTTATAGGACAAAACCCTGAGGTGGATAAAAATATATAACTATCTTCTTACTATAGCTCCAGAAAGTCCACAAGCACTGCAATACAGCTAGGACTAGCCTTTCAATAAACGGCATTCTTGGCAATGAGTGCCTTTACACGCTTCAAACTACCATCAATGTAGTTTTTTTTTTAAAAAAGTTAATTATTAAAGCATTTGTACTGTTTAGGTTCGAAGAGCCAGCATAGCATAGAAGCAGCATAGTATTGTGTTCTGAGTGTAGGATTAGGACTTGGGAACACCAGGGTTCAAATAACCATACAACCATGCAAATCTACTGGTGACCTTGGACAAGTTATACTCTCTTAGGCTCAGAGGAAGACAATGATATATCTCTCAATAAATTTGTAATGAAAATCCCATACCAGATCTACTTAAGGTCATCATAAGTCAGAGATGACTTGAAGGAGAATACCAAAAATAATGCTTACATAGCTTAGCAATAATAACCTCATAGTAAAGCCACGTCCCGCCAATTTCAACTACTACAGAATGAGTGAGCAAAAACTAGAACTGGAAAAAGGCCACTCTTCTGGTGATTTATTGCAAATTCAGCATAGATGTGAGATTTTGTGTTCCAAAGTACATCAGCCTCTGCTTACTGAATTGAATCACACTTGGAGGGCCTCTTTATAGCCCTAATAATTTAGTATCATCTGCAGAGTTGGTCATTTCATTTTTATCACCTTCAGGATTTTAAATACCAATATAAAATTGTTTATGAACTTCAAAAAGGCAATGGAATGCCAGGGACAGGTAAGTGCTTAACACAAGGATCTTTCATACCAATTTTAAATTTTAGTTTAGTCACTCAAAGAAAACAGGTATGCAAATTTACCAAGAGAATATGAACACAGCAAATAGACCAATTCTAAATGTGAACGTTTTTCTATGTTCCAACTCTCTGCATTAATGAAATTTTTGGAATTTTTTTGCAGGGGATAGAACTTGAGATTGGGGCTGTTTTCATTCCCCTCACATCTGTGATCATAAGACTTCCTGGTTTCTACTAATATTTAGATTGAACTTGTGCAGAGTTTAGGAAATGAAGAAATCATTTCTATGCCTCAATACCCTATGTAGTTTGCACCAACACAGCAGCAAATTTCCCAGATATATAAAGACCACTTTCAGTTTTTAAAACAGAAAGAAAGAAAAGTTATTGATTTGATGGGAATGTGAAACAAGATGGACTGGCTTTTTTTTACACTCTTGGCAGTGAAAATATAATTCCCCCCCACTGAATATTTTTAGCTTGCGTTAAGTGTACAGGAGAAGCTGGAGAACAACAAAAAGGCTTGGGGGAATATGTGAACCAAAGACCATAGGAAGCAAATACAAAGATCCAGACAATAACTTTTTTTCTAAGTCCAGGCAGATAGCAAAATGTGAACAAATTAAATGTTTGTACATCTAAACATATCTGTACATTGTATAGCTACAATTTGCTTGTGATATAACAGATGACATCCTGCAGTGCATGTCATTTGTTATTTATAATCAGTAACGTGAATGGTTGACAAGTAGACTGCATTCTTAAAACCATGTTTCCTCAGAAAACTCAGGATACCTCTGCAGGATCCAGCATTTTTTAGTATAGAGGAGATATTCAGTATGAAACTGAGACACCACAGATGCTATTTGCCTGTACATGTAATACAATAAGATGCTATCCACATATGTGTTGCATATTTATTTGCAAATGACCAAATTAAGACTGTGTCTTAAATTTTCTTGGCATTTTAAAAAAGAAACAGAAAAATAAATTCATCATGGATGTGCTGAAAGATTTATAACAAATGTATTTATCATACAGCAATGAAACATACCTGACCATCTACATCAAATGCCAGGCAAGCTATACCATGTGTATGAACGTCTTTCATTATTGATATAGTCTGCACAGTGTATGAGTCCCAAACACAGATATACGGCTCTTTCCCAACTTGACCTGTTGCCACCAGTACTCGTTCAGGATGCAAAGCAAGACTTGGAAAGAAGAAAAACAGGAAAACATTAGTCCCAAAACTTAAAAGCAGCAGCTCTTTACATCATTAAACTTTTAAAACAATTGTGTGTGTGTATCGTTGTACTGAACATTTTACAATAAAGCTAATAAATATTAAAATTTTCTGTTTCCTTTATCCATATTCAGAAATGTAGAATGAGTTCTATCATGGGATTAGCAATGGAAAATCAAATATACAAGAATGGAAAAGTTATCATGTATAAACCCACACAGAAAATTCTCAGACATAAAGTAAGGCAGGGCAAAATCTAATCATACACAATCATGCTTTAGAGCATATAATATGCATTTTATCTTCTCATAACCCCTGTTGCTCCCTCCCATCTGCTCTAAGGGTCTACCAATCCTCTGGATCAGATTTAATGTTTGCATATAGGGTATATTGGTAAGGTAGAATTACCTCCTGCCTATTTTCTGTTCATGGAAGAGGCTAAATAAGTACATCCCAAGGTGGAAGATGAGGAAAATAAGAGAAAGAATCAGGTCACTAGAGCTCTGACAGTTTAATTTTTCAGTTTCTTTCTCTCCCTTTTTTGTTGCTTAGAATTCTAATAGAAATCTAAATTTAGATCAGAAAACTAATCGAGATTTGTGAATATTACTAACTAAGGAGAATTTGTAAGCAATAAAATCCTCAAACACAGATAAACAATGGCCTATGTGAATCAAATAGAAAAGAAATGGGGAAAGGTAAATTAACTAACATCTATATAATTAAAATATAAGCAGAATACATGACCTAGTTCATGAATTTTATTTATTTATTTATTTACTATATTTATATACAGCCCCTCTCAGTCCGCAGGCAGTTGGACCATTTGAAGCCTACAGGCAAGATTAATTATTTGAAAATAACTGTGTATGCTTTACCTATGTTTGTTTGTTTTTAATGTTCACACAGCAGGCAATCAACGAAAGCAAGATGTTTTAAGGAGCTGTTTTATTCTTTCGCATCTATCCTTAAAACTGTTTTTCCCCAGCCTAAGACATTTTTCTAGTACACATAACAGATTTCTTACTTTTAGTTACTGTATATATTTTATTTTAATTTAGTTATAAAAAGGAAAACATTAAATGATTTAAATCATAGAGACACAGAACTGGAAGAAACTTGTCTTATCCGTTTCCTCAAAAGCAAAAACCTACAGACATCATCCCTCTACAGATTAAACACACGATAAATCACAATTTGCCACAAGCATATAGCACAAATTAACTTCTGTTTATTTTCATATCAAAAGCATTGCATAAATTAGTATAAAATTGATAAAAATAGAAGGTGCGCAGGCGGCTAAATAGCTTTTGACCAAAAATGGGTAACAGGGACTGTGGTGCAGCTGGCTGGGTCAGCTGCATTAAGATCACTACTGACTGAAAGGTCATGAGTTCAAAGCCAGCCTGGGTCGGAGTGAACTTCCGACCAATTTTGTGTAGCTTGTTGTCGACCTTTGCAACCCAAAAGACAAATTTAAGTACCACCTATGTGTGGGGAGGCTAATGTAACAAATGTACGAGGCCATTAAAAATCTCCAGCAAAAGCATTCAGGGAATGCGGAAAGTGCCGCAGATGGCCAGTGAAGCGACAGCTCCCCTGGTGGCCGGAAAAGTTGGAATGTTAAATAGCCTCTGACTTTCTGTCTATATATGTTGTGTGTCTATGGCATTGAATGTTTGCCATGTATGTGCACATTGTAATCTGCCCTGAGTCCCCTGCGGGATGAAAAGGGTGGAATATAAATACTGTAAATAAATAAATAAATAAAATTATCTGTAGCCTTCAACAATTCCTCCTCTGTACATGAGACAGGGCACAGTGGACAAGCATACAGATGCGGAGTTTTCTGTTCTGCTCCACAGTCACACAAGGTATGGGATTCTTTTCGGTAGTGCCATTTTGCCAGGTTGTCAGGGACCTCCAAGTTACCCATTCTTGGTTTGTCCCAGGAGGAAGACCCTCACGGGGGGCCATCCAGTTGGGATTTCCTAGTTTAGCTGCCCAGAAGAATACCCTTGCTGTTGCTGGGGGATGCCGAGAGGAGTGGTCGTTCTCATAAAGCTTTTCCTTGATTTGAGTCTACTGGGAGGAGGCTGGTAGACATGTAGTGGATGGCTTTCACAGTTCAACCTTATTTCTCTCACATTTAGCAGCAACTTCCTGTCACACATCAGCCGGGGGGTGGGGGGCAATGCCACCTAGCTTGTATAATTTATCAACAGGTGTAGTTTTAAGACATCCTGTGATTATTCTGCAGTTAACTTCAGTGAAAAAAAATGCAACATACCAGTGGTGTCCAAAGAACAGACTGAAACAATGCATCAAGCAAATCAAGAACTGCACACTATATGAAAAGACCAAAAAATACCCAAGGTGACTAACCCAAATTGGAAGAAAACTTCTTTATGGCAATTCAAATATCCATTATACCTTAAATGTAATTACCACTCATTCCCTGAGACTTCCCTTAAACATCCCTTCTTCCTATCAGTGAAGATTCTAAATTTAAAGAGATCCTACAGCAAGATTGGGTAAAAAGAAGACAGAACAATCTCCTGAGATTGGTGAAATTTACTTTAAAAACAAAAGAAAGATTTAACCAGAGAACAACTAAACACTTATGAAAAACACACAACTCCTTACAAACTGACAATACCCTCAACTCAGAGGTTCCGTTAGCAGAGGGAACAGCAACCAAAGTAAAACATTTGATGCAATGACTGTCAGGTCCCCCAACCTCAAAAGTTCCATAAATCCTGCAAAACCACATGCAGATTCCAAGAAGGAAATCTTGGGTGGTTGAAGTAAGGACCTCTTCAAAATGAAACTGGGATGTGAGTGGAATTTCCCCACTTCTCTTTTAAATCTAACAAAGTCAAACTACGATGCTTTCACTGAAATCATCTTGCTCGAGTGATTGTCAAAGCATTCAAGACTAACTCCTCTATTTGAAACTTTGATACAAAGCAAGAGTTTGTGGTTCCCCTACAAAGCAAAAAGATCCAGCCATGGATTGCCAAATGTTTGGACTACCCTGTGAAACACCAGTTAGTCCATCCAGACCAAAATATACTTGCCTTGAACTTCTACCTTCAAACTGAGTAATGCCAGATTTATCACTCATAGCTGTGACATCTAATCATCATCATCACCTTTATTTCTAGTCCATCCTCTCTTCCCAAAGGAACTCAGGGAGGTTTACACACACACAAAAAGGCAAGCATTCAATGCTTCAAGTGAGTACAAAGGTATCAAAATAAAACACAATCAAGCACAGTACTAACAGTGAGTTTATGATGAAGAATTAAGCATTGCGATTAAAGATAAAGCAAAATAATCCAATATGATGTAATTAACTAAAACATAAGTAAACTTTACAACAAATACCTTAAAGGCAATTTAAAATACAGTTACATTAAAAATGGCTGACTCCACTTCACTGTGCTCCACATTCTTACAGACTGCCACCAGTTGTGACCACTATCCTCCTTGGCTCTCTGGTGGGAATACCCACTCTGAGTAAAAAAAATTTACACATTCAACCAAACCTAATACCAATCTTGTCCTGAAAATACAAGAGACCCCACTGCTGCTTTCTCAAATAAAACCTTGCCCAAAGGACTGAGTTAATGCACACCATCATCACTGCTAAAACCTTGGGAACATGATCAATTACAACACTGAATGATTCAAGACTATTTTAAAATGACTGTAGCTTCTTCCTGTCAACTAGTAGAAACATCCCGTGTTGCATAATCTCTATGATGATTCCCAAGTACTAATTCCTCTGAACCCAATCCAGTTTCACAAAACTATGATCAAGGATGGTAAACAAACTAGAAGATTGATGAGATGCAGATGAACATAAACCCCCTTAACCCAAGTGAGACACTAGTGACTAGAGTCATTAACACCTTTGTAAATACCCAAAGAAAACCATGGGCAGTGCACGGGTAGTGATCTTACTTAAAAAAAACTGAGGGGCTCTCTGGGGGCAGGGTGAACCAGGATGTGTAAATAAATCTGCTGGAGGTTGAGAAACACCACATATCCCTCCCCCCTCATACCCTTTTTAAACTCAATCAAATAGTGTCCATGAAAAACTTCCACTTCAGCACAATTGGATTGATTCTGGGATATAAATAATAACTGGAATGGAGTGGAACTATCCTTATCATCACTACCACCGCCACCACCATCAGGATTCAAAATAGCCAAAAGAACTGCACTCCAAAATGAAATGACTTCTGCTCTTCCTGTTCAGCCAATGATGGTGACACTTTGTTTTATCTTTCATTTTCCCCAAGATGGCACTCATGGCACTCCCAAATAATTGACTCTCTTAGAAGTACAGGTAGCCCAGGGTGCATTTATACTGTATAATTAATACAACTTGACAACACTTTGAATGCCATGTCTCAAAATGCTTTGGAGTCATGGAACTTGTAGTTTTAGTGTAGCACCCATAGTGTAGATGCTCACCAAATTTTGCCTGACAGCAACATTAGCCACCCTAACTCTAGTTGATATATCAAACTGAATCGAGACTAACATTTGCTGTAAAGCATGAAGACTTTGCCAACTTATTATCTCCCTGTTTGATTTTAGTTTCTTCCCTGGGGATCAATGACAGCAGGTCCTTAATAGTGAGTGGCTCTGGCTAATAATGAGGTAACCAACGCAGCTCTGATAAACAGAACTTTAGTCTCATGGGACCTACACAGTAAAGCCTCCAACCTATTTTCAACATTTTTTGAAGCATCATCTGCATCTTTAGGGAATAGAGTTTCCAAAACTAACCATACAGGGGCCTCAATGAGGGATAATTTCAATTCAGTCATAACTTCCTCAGATAAAAAATGGAAACATTTAGTATAGACAGTTGTTGCCCTAGTGACATCTGGGTGGAATCATGCCCATTCCATAACAGTTTGAAAATGTATAACAAAAGAGTCCTGCTTAGTCTAAAGTCCCATCTACACTGCCATATAAAATCTAGATTATCTGATTTGAACTGGTTTATATGGCAGTGTAGACTCTTATAATCCAGTTCAAAGCAGATAATGTGGGGTTTTATTCAGCTGTGTGGAAGGGGCCAAAGTATAGCAAGAATGCTATAGACCTGTCCTAATCCAATCTGAGTAGTTGGAACTGACCCTCCCTCGAAGGGTGCCAAAGATGATTGAGAAATTAAAAGCCCTGACTGTGAAGCATGAGAGGAGCCAGATTCAGTATGCGGATTGCCATCCCTCACCACAGGAAATATATCAATACACACATCTGCACACTTTTCAAGGTGTGCAGATGTGTGTATTTCAAGGTAATTTTCACACTTGCAATTCTTCCTCTCATTCCAAAAACAGGAGAAGGCTCTGAGATCTTGGAATCCTATTGCTGAATGGGAAGAGGATATTGCAATCACTCTGCCTACTAATATAGTTCTAAAGAGTGCAGACACTGTCATCCTCCAGTTTTAAACTTTACAGGTTTTCCTAACGATTCTTCCATTTCTTTCTTGCTACAAAAGTCCATTAAGGAGTATAAAACAGAACAGCTGGCGCACAATGTCTTTTGAATGACAGTAGCAGTACTAGCAGCTGCTTGTCTCAAATCATCTTTGTAGGATACAGAGATGACTCAGACCACTAAAGTCATCATTTCTAAGTTACCTGATAAAATCGTGTTGCCTCCCTAGTTCACCAAGGTGCTGAAACAAAGTAGTAAGCTACTGAAGTGAACACAAGTACTCTAAGTCTAAACAGAAATACATGAAACAAAGGTTACAGTTCATCATTGAACACAATCAGTACCCTAACTATAACCTTATTGAATCTGATATATTTCTGGTTGTGTCTGGAGTTTCCCTATATAGCAGTTGTATAGCTGCAACACCTGTCCAGCTACAACAGGGCTGGTAAATGTGTGACTCAGAATCAAACCACTCTGTGACCTATTCCGAATAAACTAAATAATACTAGATTCTACATTGAGCTCTTGCAACCTTGAGGTCATGCCGTTACACAAGAGGGATGGATTACTGACCCATCTGAAAATCACAATAGCTCTGCAGATCTCCTAGTGATTATTATTAAACCACCACTTTAAAGGAAACTACAGCTGCACCATAAGAAAGTAACGGTTTAACTAATATGTTGCAGCAGTTTAGAGGCAAAGCATTTATCTTAATCATCTAATTCAGACTATAAAGTACAGACACCTATCCTGTTTTACCTAGCCTAAGACATTATTTCAAATACACATCACAGTTTTCTTATCTCTTGGCTAAATATTTGACTATAGTTACAAAAGATAATAGGTTAAACTGCAAAATTAGCTTCTAATGTTGCTCTTGAACCCTGTGCCACAGTCTTATCCACTCTTGAGCTTACTCCACAATGAAGCCAGCGTAGCTAATCCTGATACTACTTTCCACTATTTTCTTTGTTCCACAATTTTGCTTGGACCATTGCTTCCTTGTGCCGAAGAAGTATCTTATGCATCAGGACAATAAATTATGTGACCACTTCTAAAGAATTCCTCATCAAATCTGAAGGAGTACATCTATCAAGTGCCTTTTTGTCAATTTTCTCAAGCATATTTGATGAGAATATGGAAGAGAGTTGTGGTTGCCAAGAGATGCTCAGTTACCCCTCTCATTTCCCTTGCCACTAACCCACATTTTGTTTTGTTCAGGCAGACTTTTGGCTTTTATCTCATGTGGCAAAGGTTTTTTTTAATATGCTCTGCTGTATATTTATCTTTATTATGTTGTACATGTGTTTTGAACTTTTTGCTTTTAAAATAGTTATTTTTAAGTTATTTCTTAAACTTTTATTAATAAGATTTTAGCTGTATTTTCCTTTGATTTCTCAGCTTAGGCCCAATGCCAAGCAAAAAGCAATTAATTCATAGGTGCTTGAGCAGGTGGTTATAGCTTCCAGCACTATTAGATTGAATAGATTGCCCTGGGTGGGAGTAAATGATGCATTGGAGCAGATTTACATAGCAGCTGTAGGCAAATTTGGGCTGATTGTTTTTGGAAGGGAGATAAAAACTGATCTCAAGATCAGTGAGAATAAGCAAAATACTTAAATCAAGATGTGAAATTTCAGTTTTTAATATACTTACAAATAGATGAATTGCCACTGATTTCTCCACCGTTATTTGGTTTTAAAACACCAAGCAATAGTGGTCAAGTGGCGGTAGCTGGTAGTGCCAATGTCAGTGGCTCAGCAAATTTACTTTTTGTTTGAATCCACACCTTAAAGAAACTATCCAAGGTACTGAAGCTATTTGGGTTTGTATTCAGGTCTTGGAAAATCTTTTAATGTTCTGACTAAAATTCAGAGAGTATTCACCACCTCAATACCATGAAAGAGAAAAAACAGTCACCATTGAAGATAAGCTTGTCTGTGCTCAGCTGCTATTTTGTTTGAAAACAAGGTCAGAATGCACCTGGGAATGCACAATAACACAGTACCAATCCCACAAGCATTCTTGGAGGAAATAGTGTCATTTTACTACTTTCTTCTGCAAAGTGTTTGTGAATATGCTGATTTTTTCCCTAGAGGATTGTCTGTATTTTCAGACAACCCAATTTTATTGTTCTATTTTTATTGCATTTCTTCTTTCTGCACAGAACTACTGGATATGGCCTCACAAGCCTGATTTGATAGTGTACAAATCCTACTTCTCATACCAACTGAAAATACCATATAACCCACAGCTTCCCAGGATGATGATGATTGCCATTCACTTTATTTTTGTCTCAAAAGTACTAAATTTCTAAATTTCTATTTCAGGAAGATAAGAATATTTCCTTTTCTTAAGAGTTTTCAATGTGATGAACAGGTACATAACTTGTGGCCTAATATATCTGGTATAAAGTCATGACTGTTTTAATGACTTTTTAAGCAGCTTTTCTTCTCATAAGGTTACTTTAACAGCTGCAGGTAATGTAGATCTTCCACAGTTGTGTCTTTCCAAAAAGTGGGGATACCATAAAGTTTGGGATCCTATTTGAGGCATCAAAATTGACATTTGAAAATTTGGAACATACATAAGTTTCTTTCTCCCTCAAAAAAGATGCAAACATATCTCTAGCTAGCTAGCTAGAAGGCACTAACAACATTCATAGGCAAGTAGGAAAAGGGAAGGAAAGTTACAAGAGACAATTACAGAGGTGGAAAAAGTTTTTAGACCTTGGAACTTGCAGCATGTTCAAGGCATGACCAGGCAAGTGAATAACAACAAATATTAGAAACATGTACGTCAGAGCAGAGACAGTTTTCAAGTCCAGAGGAAAATTTCAAGAGCAGGAACATGCCTCTTGACCTGAACATGTAAGCAGATAACCAAAACATGTTAATATGAGTGAAGTTAGTTATTATAGCTCAGTCGCCATAAAGAATTGTCCTTGCCTAACTTCAAGGCTATATTCTATCTAAAAATGATAACTCTTATTCTGATCCGAAGAAGTATCAGAGCTACCGTGTTTCCCCGAAAGTAAGACAGCGTCTTACTTTCTTTTCCCCCCGAAAAGTCCCACTACGCCTTACTTTCGGGGTACGGCTTACATTGGGCGACGGTAAGCCGTACCCCCGGCCTCCGCGTCACTCGGTCCCGCCTCCTCCGCCACCGCCCCTGCGGCCGCCTCTTCTCTGATCGGAAGAGAGCCGGCTGAGGAGAACCCTCTGCCGCCTCTGTTCCCTTCCCGAAGAGGGGCTGCAGGGGGCGATCGCGCGCTCTCCTGGCAGCCCCCTCTTCGGGGAATGGAAGAGAGGTGCAAAGGGCTCTCCTCTGCGCCTCTGTTCCCTTCCCCGAAGAGGGGGCTGCAAGGAAACCGCGCGATCGCCCCCCTGCAGCACAGACTCATCAGGAAAAAGAAGGGGAGGGAGGGAGAAGAAAGCCAGAAGCATGGCAAAGCGCCGTTGCGTCAGAGTGACGCGTCGTCGCTCTGCCCCGCCCCGGCTCTTCTCCCTCCCTTTCTTGGAGAGGAAAGGAGTGGGAAGAGAGCCGGGGCGGGGCAAAGCGACGACGCGTCACTCTGACGCAGCGCACGCTTTGCCATGCTTCTGGCTCTCTTCCCCCTCCCTTGGAGGCCTGGCAGAAAGGAGGTGTGCCGCGGAGGTGTGCCGCGGCCGATGGGCCGGTGGCGGCGGCGGCGTGGGCGTGGCCACGAGGTACGGCTTACATTCGGGGTACGGCTTACATTAGCCGACCCCCCTGACACCCCCGATACGTCTTACAATCGGGGGTGTCATACTTTCGGGGAAACACGGTAGAAGGAAGCAGGGTCAACAAAATATGGTTCTGGGCCTGCATGTGACTTCTATTGGCTCTTTTTGGAATCCCCAGTTCATCTAGAATCCTTAGCCTCTGCCTGACCCACCCAAGCTGAATTGTCTATTTTGAAGCTTCTGCCTTGAAGCTTTTGAAAAGGTAACAGTCATCACAACAGTTTAGAATGAAAACTATATAATATTTTCACTATCAATCATTGACAAATAGATTGTCTTTTTCTTGGGGGGGGGTTTACCATAAAAGCCCACTGGAGTCATGCAAGGTAAAACAGCTTGCTCTGCAAATGTCCACCTCTGTTGAAAGGATTGATAGACTTAAATATAAAATAATACTTTTAAAATACTAATTATTATTAATAATAATGAAATGTCATAAAAACAGAAATAAAAATTAGAGATTGCCCCACCAGAGCACTTTCCTGAGGAAGGACATAGCTTCTGTGTTCAAAAAATGCACATGTGTACATTTCCAGCCTTAATATATAATTGCTTTTCTTTTAAAGAGTCAATCAACAGAAGAATCTTTTGCATGTCTACTCAAAAATAAGCACCAGGGTGTTCATTGAGATTATTCCTACAATTGAACACAACCCGAAAGAAAAAGTGCCCTTCAAAGGTCACTTTGAAACAAACACATTTAACCTTCTGTTTAATCCAGCTGACTGGTGAATTTTCCTATTCCTGACATTGTGTGTATGTGTGTATCAACCTCTCTCTATCAGACTAGAGAAAGAATGGCTATTACTGCTGGCTGAGATGTTTAGTCAATCAAATGCTCACTCCCCTCCTCCGTCCTCCCTCTCAATGCAGGCAAAATGGAATATACAGTTACAACTCATAGAAAGTGTTGGGCATTCCAAGGGAGACAAGAAGCAGGCTTTAACACCTTCCTTTATTGCATGCTTAGTGAGTTCTGGCATTCACAGTTGAGAGCTGTCACTCAATTTTCAAAACCAATCCCAGTGAAAATGACTGCAGTATAGAGATCAGTGTCATAGTTTACAGTTGAAACTTTCTAAGGCCCCAGAACAAAAGCTGGCAATTCATCCACTGGCTGAAAGACAGTGGCAGGTTCATTTCTCCACCTACCACTCTCCCAAAAATTGAGTGGAATAACACAATTTTATTTGCCCCATAACTCATCTTCTACAAGGTTAGGATTGCTATTTTAAAATAAAATCTGGAAATTTTTATGGGGTGAATAAGCTACCAGATAAGATGTGTAGAATCTTGGAAAAATTCAGGCAACTGGGCGATATTGCAAGGGTGACTTTCATTTTTCTCTCTCTTTCTATCACATCTTCTTCCACCTGTGTACTCATACAATCTTTCATTCTCCTCCAACATACTAGTTAGCCAAAATACTAATTTTTCCCTTTTCTATTTTGACAGATACAGTAGATTGATAGAGATACATACACACTACATACCCATACATGTGAGGAGAGAAATTTATCAAGGGAAGGTCACCATGACTGCAGAGCTAGAAATCTGAAGTAGGCTGTGGAACAATAAATGGAGAATAGCCTCTTCCCCTCTGTCATCCCCTGCATTTCGCTATATTTCCCTCCCTCCTCTGGCTTCCCCTGTCCTTCCTGTACCACCTGAGTAACTGAACACAAGTACAGTTGGGTCCAGCCACCCCACAAATTTGATTACCTCCCAGCGACCAAGATTTGATCACTGACTAAGCTTAACTGAACTTTTTATAGATACCCCTATTAAATATGATGTAGTGCAGCAGTGGAAGTAATAGTAATTAATCCACAAATACTCAAGTTCACAAACATTAAACCTGTGAATGTGGTGTGCTGACTGTATTAGTATGCCTCATCCATTAATGTATCACATTCTGTGAGTGGCATTTTGACCTCATTTACAACTTAAAGTAAAGGGAGACCAGGCTCCACATGCTATGTGATGGTCAAAAATTTTTATTCTTAAAAGTCCCAACCTGCTTCAGTCATTTTTTAGGTTGAAATATTCACTCTCTATATAAGCGGATTATTGAATATTTGAAGAAATACAACCTGTGAAAAGTTTTTCAAAAATACGTCATAATTTTTGACCATTATATATCATGTGGAGCCTAGTATCTTTTTGCTCTTTGGCTGTAATTGCATGCTTTCCAGTTATTTGTCTTAAAACAGCATTTTCACAACCTCACGGCATAATTGACAAAGTAAGACAAGACCTTTAGATACATGTTATCACACAAGAAAACTAAATATCAATCCAAAATTCCAGTGCACTGCACTAACACACATATTTGGTGTGTAAAAAGAGGAAAAGTGGGAGAGTAAAAACAATAACTATCTCTGGGTGTTGTGTGGTTCTATGGGTGTGTTTTTGCAGCATTTTATCCTGACATTTATTTATTTATTTACTTCATTTTTACCCCGCCTTTCTCACCCAAGTTTACTCAAGGTGGCTTACAGTTCCGGCAAAAATTCAATGTTTATAAAGACCAACAATAAACAGTAAAATATATCCCACCGTTAAAACAATTAACAGTTAATCAATAAAACACTTAAAACTATAACACCATTTCGCCTCCATCTGTGGCTGGCTTCTTCAGAGGAAGATGCCAGCCACAGATGCAGGCGAAATTTCAGTAGAAAATGATGCGAGAACACAGCCATACAACCACACACCCCAGTGATTTCAGCTATGAAAGCCTTCAACAATACAATAACTATCTCAATTGACAAGTTTCTTATAGTGATCACAGCAAATCACAGCAACGTCTCCATTTCTACTGGCAGTTTAGACTACTTCAAAGAAACTTAAACAAGGGTTTAAAAATCTTATCACAGCACTGTGAAGCAGATTATGCAATGACATAGACTTTGGTGTCCATTTTCTTCAGTGTTTTTAGTAACTAGGAGTGAGAGGCCCACCAGGTGTTGTTGGCATGCAAGTTCTAGCAATCTTAGCTAGTGGTGAAGAATCCTGCAAATTGCAATCCAACAACATTTGGAGGATTCCTAGAATCCCACCATGATCTAAGGGGGAAAAACAGAATCACCATATATTTCCATAAACTTAAAAAACACACACACAAACACTAGGCATTTGAGCATATCTATAGTTAGAAATTTGAGCACAACACTGGTAAGATGTCCTCCTGAACATAAAGACATTTTGAATATTAGACTGAATACCTCTGACTATCATAGATTGCCTTACCAATAATATTCTGTTTTTGATGTCATTAACCTACACAGGAGAAAGCAAAGCACATGGAAATTAATGCTGCATATTTCACATCATGCAGCCTGTTAAAAGGCCTAGAGATTTGTTGCTGCATAATCTTTCACCGATTCTAATAAAGTTTACAACACAAGCTTACAATATTTACAAAAATGTACTAGTCTTTAAAGTGTCTCAAGACCCTTTCAAGCATTTCCTCATCAACTGTGATAGAATATAGCTTTTTGGTTCTGAAATGTATCTCCATATCCCAGGAATGGGAAACATATGGTCCATCAAATATCTCTGGATATGGACTCAGAAAGTGTCTTCTTGTAATACTAAGTGTTTTGTAATTCCAGTGAAACTCATATCTCTTCCTATTAGTTTAACAAAAGTGTCCTTTACTTTGCAAATAGCAGTGCAACACAAGTTGAGCATCCTTATCTGAAAGCCTAAATGTGTCAAAATTGGATGGCTGGCATAATGACAGTTTTGCCTTCTAACTGTTTGTTCATGTATATAAACTTTAATGTACATTAAACTATTGTTTATAAAAATTACCTTATGCATAATGTGTATATCAAACATACATTAATTGCATGTTTAAATTTGGGTGCTGTCACCAAAAATGTCATTATGCATATGCAGATATTCCAAAATCCAACACACTTCTGTTCCTAAGCATTTCCTAAGATAAAGAATACTCAAACAGGACCAATAGTGATATTTCAGCTGAGTTCTGTACTGTAGTCCTATACTAAAGACCTTCATATTGAAGATGTCTGCCATGCTGTCTATATGGTAATTTATGTAATTAAGAAGGAAATTTAGCTGAACACAACTTTTTTCTAGGAAATTCAATCCCTCCAAGTCTTTCAAATTTGCCAAAATAGTATGCAATAAAATATGTGTGTGTATACACATTTATTACAAGAAGAATTAAGATTCCAGATAGAAAAGGAGACCACTCTATTATATAACCACGTAACTTCAACAAGAGGTTCAATGCCACAGAGTCGTGTTTTCACAAGTAAAGAAGCTCACTATAACTCAATGGTAGAGCACATGTTTTGCATCTAAATGCTCTATCCTAAATGCCAACATTCTCCAGATTGAGTTTGAAAAGACCTTGGATTCAAATTCTGAAGATATGATCCCAAATAAAGGAAGGAACAGACAAAGAAGAAGTTTCCTTTAAATTGGTGGTGGGCAAATGAGGTTCTATAGGTGTTTCTGAATGCAGTTCCAACCATCTTTTGTTATGCTGGTTAGGTATAATGGGGATTATTGCCCAAAAACATCTGTAGGACTGCTGTTTAAGTATAAACTTCAACTTTACTGCAAGAAGACAAAATTAATTTAGAAGCACGAAGATAGTGGTAATTTAGATTGTTCTTGTAAATAAATACAAGAACCATAATGTGTAAATAAAAGTGAATTTGCTGACTAACAAAAAATTCAAGGAAACTAAGATTCAGCACATGTGCCTAATAATGTCCACTAGCTGGACACTAGTTCATCTAAATTATTATAAATAATAAATTATTTTGTCTATCCACTAAAATATAAAAACGCTATATGGTTACAGTGTTAGAAAATAAAGATATTCATAATATTCTCATCTAATCTTCAACTAGCAACAATGTTTTGAGGCTGTAGAAAACAATCGAGAAACAACATCCACACAATAAAAGGGAAAAGCCTTCTGCTTACTAGTTTTCAGCAGTTCTTTCAAAGTATTATATGTTTTGTTTTGTTTTTTATTGAATCCCGCCCCTGTATTTTGCTCCAGAGAACTCTGCTTTCTCTACATGCACAGGAAGTTCAACACATCATACTAAACATACAGAGGGAATTATTGTCCCTGCAAGGAAAACTACTTTGGAAACCTGGGGCTAAGAATCCCTGGTCATAAAACCTAAACTCCAAAAATCAGTTGCAGCCACAGCATCCTTCCCACCTATCTCACTGTTATGTGCCTTAATCCCGGATAATGGATGGTCAAATAGATACCCTATTGGTTTAGAATACTGGCATTGATTTTTCTGGACAAGTCCATTGCAAATTTGGGGCTCAAATCCACACAATTTGCTGCAACATTTTCAGTGAAGTTTGCATATGCCTCTACTACTCAAATGCAGTGAGGCTGAAATGGGAACCACTGAGCAGGACTAATTTGTTTGTTTGGCAAAAGCTGTCTGCTTCTGCCGAAAACATGCAAGGAGGTATGCAGGGCACTCAAACATCACCCCTTGAACAACACAAATTCTAATATTGATACCTGTCCTGGCTTCAGAGACTTTGGCATTGCCCATATCTTCTTTGAAATTAATCTTACTGCCGTAACAGCTTTAAAAGTAATGTTTGCTTTTTGAATGAAACAAAAAGCTGGATGTTTTATGTTTTTCTACATCTGATTAAAATAATGGAATCTTACTGGAGAAGAACCAGGTAAAGGACAAGACTGAAGACAGTAAAAATATATAAACTGGGGTTAGAAATTTATATACACATAAACAGTTATGGGTGATTGTGCAGTTATCAATACAAGGATAGTGAATAACAGAATAAGCTTTAGTTGGCTACTCCATCAATAAAAGACAGCCACCTGACTTCCTCCATGTTACTAATCAGTGAATGCAATTGTTAATATTTGGGAATTTAGGTTTTTATTGTAAATATGCTTCTTCAACTTGAATTCAAACAGTCATGGTAAAAATGAGCAAAAACTGCCAAAAACTAAATATCTAATGTAAAATAAATGCATACCTCAGATTAATCACCCTCAACAAAAATTCCTTGCCCTCATTAATGAAAAAAAGTCCCAAGAAACCCATGGAAATTCTTCATTTCTGTAGAGTTTCAATCACCATACAATGAAAGGCCACCAGAAATTCATAATTCAGCAAGAAGCAATAGCTTATTTATAAGCAAATATGTGTATAAAAAACATAGCTTTAAGAGAAAAAGCAACAGCTATCAAAAATTCAAGAGCCAGCCAAAATTCTGCTGCCATATTTTAAAAAATCTTATTATGGAGAAACCAAAAATGCTTCAATATTTATATTACGTTTCACCAACTCCTACCCAAGATTCCAAAATTAATTTTTAGATGTTGACAGTATTGTTCTATCTTTGACAATCACTATTTAGCATGTGTTTAATGTGGTTGCATGGGAGTGTATACTACAGCAGTAAGGGTTTAATATATAAAGTCATTATTAAAGCTACCGAGATGGGTCACAGTTACATAATGTATCAACAATAAAATGTTATGTGTTTACTGATTTTGACAAATGAGAAAGACTCCAGGAAAGTCAATGACCAGAGACAGAAAGTATTGTAATAATACCAAAGGTCAAGGTTTGTCTGTCAATGCAAAATGAGATTCAAATCAGGCAAATATCTTGATTCAAATGGTGTATTTTTTATGGGAACTAGCAAAAATTGTACCTCTCAGAAGCTCGGAAGTTGAGCAAGGATGCTATTGCTAAGCAGACATCCTCAGCTGATCTCATCAATTGCTATCTCACAGGTGACAGACATGCATTCAAGACAGAGAGACTGGTGGGGGATGGGACATGAATTCAAATCAGTAGAGGCTATCTATATTTATATAGTGTAGTTGGGGACTAAATCTGTTTGTCACTTCCAAATAAAGTTAGATCTATCCAATCAATGGACCTACAGAAGTTCTGAGGTACGACTTTCCCAGCGATTGAGAATGCCACTAGTTGAGGCTAGCAATTGGCATTCAGTTTTCTGAATGCTGAAATGGCTTTCCCCCTTTTCCTGATATAGTGGGGTCCATGAAAATATGCCATACTGCTTGTCTAGTTTGATCGTTAATCCAACATTAGCTTTCCTGACAAAATCAAGTACTGTGTGAATGTGATCAATAAAAGCTTTGTTTCAATCACAGAATCATAGAGACCACCAGAGCCATCCGGTACAACCCCCTGTCATGCAGAAGCACAGAATCAAAGCACCTCTGACAGATGTCCATCCAACCTGTTTAAAAAGCTCCAGAGGAGACTCCACCACACCTGGAGGCAGCAGCAACACATTCCACCATAAAGTAGCTCTTAACAATCAGGAAGTTCTTCTTAATGTTTAGGTGGAATCCATTGCTACTTGTCCTAGTCTCCAGAGCAGCAGAAAAAAAGCTCCCCGCCTCCCCAATCGAGAAATAACAATACATTACAATACATGCATACACATATAAAGTGCTCAGGCTTCAGCATGTGGGTTCAAAACCTTTAGCAATTGACTTTGACAACTGGAGTGACAGTTACTTCTTGGACTTTTGGTTCACTGGATCAAGGAAAAAGAGCCCCTTCCACAGTGTGTTATGTCTAGTTTATTTAAGTTGTTTAATAATTTATTAAGTTGTTTTGATATATTTACAAATTACTGCCAACACTAAATGTTTGCCAGTATGTATTTTGCTGTAAGCCACCCCGAGCCCCCATGGGAAGATAGGGCGGACAATAAATAAAGTTTCAACTGAAATCCCACATTTTCTGCTTTGAACAGGAATATAGGGCAGTGTGGACACAGATAACCCAGTTCAAAGCAGATTCTGTGGGATTTTCTGCCTTGATGTTCTGTGATATAGGGCTGTGTAGAAAGGCCCTGAGAACCAATGGTTGATTGGTTATGTTATCACATAATTTCATTGATCTGGGATAATTTGTAATTTTGTTATAGTTGTGAATTTTCTTTTTGGGATCTGGGTAGGGTTGTTTCTCTCTGTTAGTGTCTTCTGGGATTGAAGGTTTGCAATTTTTGTGTGTCCCTTTGGGGAGATAGAGCAGTATATAAATAAAGTTTTTATTATTATTATTATTTTACTGACAAAAATCACAAAATGCCACAGCAAACGAGATCTATATGCTGGATTTCGTATAAAAAAATCACAAATCGAACACTTCCCAAGCCTCTAGGACTGTGTGATGTAATAATACTATTATTATTAGTATTGCAATGAATGTGGGAAGGAAGAGATAAATAATAAACAAGCCTGTGGAACCAGCGGCATGAAAGCAAGCATCCATCGCGATCTAGAAAAAATCCTAGCTAATGTAGTGCTTAGGGAGGCTGGGATCAAACCAGGACCCAGATGCTCCAAGGAGGACACTTTGCCTGTCCTTGTATTTCCCTGCCAGGCAGCAAAGGAGAGAAATAGCAGTTGTCTATGGGTGCATCTACACCAGACATGGGCCAACTTTTGCCCTAGTCTCCAGAGCAGCGGAAGACAAGACTGGGGGCTCCTGCGAGCTGTAGTGGGCTGTTAAGAATTGTGGGAGTTGAAGTCCAAAATGCCTGGAGGGAAGGCCAAAGTTGGCCCATGCCTGATCTACACTGTGGGACAGCATTTCTCAACCTGGGTGTTGGGATCCATGGGGGTGGCAGCGAGGGGGTGTCAGAGGGGTTGCCAAAGACTATCAGAAAACAGTATTTTCTGTTGGTCATGGAGGTTATTATTATTTATTATATATTAACTTTATTTATACCCCACCACATCTCCCCAAGGGGACTCAGGGTGGGTTCTGTGTGGGAAGTTTGGTCCAATTCTATCATTGGTGGGGTTCAGAATGCTCTTTGATTGTAGGCAAACTATAAATCCCAGCAACTACAAGTCCCAAATGTCAAGGACTATTTTCCCCAAACTCCACCAGTGTTCACATTAGGGCATATTGAGTATCTGTGCTAAGTTTGGTTCAGATCCATCACTGTTTGAGCCACTGTGCTCTCTGGATGTAGATGAACTACAACTCCAAAACTCAAGGTCAATGCCCAGCAAACCCTTCCAGTATTTTCTGTTGGTCATGGGAGTCCTGTGTGCCAAGTCTGGTTCAATTCCATCCTTGGTGGAGTTCAGAGTGCTCTTTGATTGTAGGTGAACAATACATCCCAGCAACTACAACTCCCGGATGACAAAATCAATCCCAACCAGGTATTTGTGGCAAATTTGGCCGAGTGAATGAAAATACATCCTGCCTATCGGATATTTACATTACGATTCATAACAGTAGCAAAATGACAGTTATGAAGAAGCAACTAAAATAATGTGTTGTCGAAGGATGTCATGGCCAGAATCACTGGGTTGTTGTAGGTTTTTCGGGCTAAATGGCCATGTTCTAGAAGCATTCTCTCCTGACGTTTCGCCTGCACCTATGGCAAGCATTCTCAGTTGTTGTGAGGACCTACAACAGTGTTTCTCAACCGGGGGGTCGGGACCCCCAGGGGGTCAAGAGGGTTTCAGAGGGGTCACCAAAGGCCATCAGAAAACATATATTTCTGATGGTCTTACGAAGCCCTTTGGCAGAGAAGGTTGAAGATCTCTCCGCTTGTCCTTCTCTTTCTTTTTGGAAAGAGACTGCGAATTCTCCCACCTAAAGCTCTCCTTTGCTGTGATTGGCAGGCCTCCCAGCCAAGGAGAGGGCTGTTTCTGAGACTCCAAGCAGGGAGGGGAGAGCAGGCGTGCTTGGCGCATGGCAGCGTGATGCGCATGTGTGGGTGAGGGAGAGGTGGGATGGAGGCTCATGCCAGCTAGTCCCTTCAAGGCATGAGGGTTCTGTATAGGAAGTTTAACCCAATTCTATCATTGGTGGGGTGCAAGGGGCTCTTTGATTGTAGGTGAACTATGAATTCCAGCAACCACAACTCCCAAATATCAAGATCTATTTTCCCCAAACTCCACCAGTGTTCACATTTGGGTATATTGAGGATTCGTGTCAAGTGTGGTCCAGATCCCTCCTTGTTGAGACTATAGTGCTCTCTGGATGTAGGTGAACTACAACTCCGAAACTCAAGGTCAATGCCCACCAAACCCTTCCAGGTATTTGCTGTTGGTCATGGGAATTTTGAGTGCCAAGTTTGTTTCAATTCCATTGTTGATGAGTTCAGAATGCTCTTTGATTGTAGGAGAACTATAAATTCCAGCAACCACAACTCCCAAATGCCAAGATCTATTTTCCTCAAAGTCCACCAGTGTTCCCATTTGGGTATATTGAGGATTCGTGTCAAGTGTGGTCCAGAACCATCCTTGTTGAGTCCATATAGTGCTCTCTGGATGTAGGTGAACTACAACTCCCAAACTCAAGGTCAATGCCCACCAAACCCTTCCAGTATTTGCTGTTGGTCATAGGAATTCTGAGTGCCAAGTTTGTTTCAATTCCATTGTTGGTGAGTTCAGAATGCTCTTTGATTGTAGGTGAACTATACATCCCAGCAACGAGAACTCCCAGATGACAAAATCAATCCCAATCAGGTATTTGTGGCAAATTTGGCCGAGTGAATGAAAATACATCCTGCCTGCCTATCAGATATTTACATTACGATTCATAACAGTAGCAAAATGACAGTTATGAAGAAGCAACGAATGTATTGTCGAAGGATGTCATGGCCAGAATCACTGGGTTGTTGTAGGCTTTTCAGGCTATATGGCCATGTTCTAGAACAGGCCTGGGCAAACTTTGGCCCTCCAGGTGTTTTGGACTTCAACTCCCACAATTCCTAACAGCCTCAGCTTAAGCGGCTGAGGGGGGAAAGGAAGGGGCCTGAGGCTGTCAGGAATTGTGGGAGTTGAAGTCCAAAACACCTGGAGGGCCAAAGTTTGCCAAAGGCGTGTTCCAGAAGCATTCTCTCCTGACGTTTCGCTTAAGCGGCTGAGGGGGAAAAGGAAGGGGCCTGAGGCTGTGAGGAATTGTGGGAGTTGAAGTCCAAAACACCTGGAGGGCCAAAGTTTGCCAAGGCCTGTTTCAGAAGCATTATCTCCTGACGTTTCGCTTAAGCGGCTGAGGGGGCCCGACCCCGGCCACGAAGTACACGATCTCCTTGGCGGCCGTGTAGTAGAGGTTGTTGCGGCACTGGTGGCCCCGGTAGCCGTACACCCACTCCAGCCGGAGGTGGCAGTTCGGGGGGCTCCGGTCCGCCATGGCGGGGAGGGGGAGGGAGGGGGAGGGAAGGGAGGGCTGGCTGTCTCCTTCCCGCGCTTAATCCCAAGCGGCAGACATGGAAGAGGCGCCGCCGCCGCCGCCGTTGGCCAGTCTCCTCCTTCTCCTTCCTCACAGAAAGCCGTTCTCCCCTCGCCTCCTCCGGGCAGCACAGGCGCTGCTCCTCCCGCTCCTCGACATGTCTCCGCGGCGGGCGGGGAGCCTTTGCCTTCCTTCTCTCCCCTCAGGAACTCGACGCCGCTCCGCTCCTTCCTTCCTTCCCTCAGCCGCCGCCGCCGCCGCTCTCCCTCCGCTTCGACGTTCTGCGCCTGCGCAGTGCCTGCTCCTTCGCCCTCCCTGTCGCGCGACCCCAACCGCTCTCTTCTCCCCCTCAGATTTTATTACCCCCCCCTCTCCGCTTCTCTGCTTTGCGCCTGCGCAGTACTCTTCCCCCTTCTTTCACCTCAGGCGCGCGCGCTCCCTCCTTCCCTCCCTTCCCTTCTCCTCACACTCGCTTCGCTGTTCTGCGCCTGCGCGGTGCTCTAACCCCCCACCTTCTCGAGGCGCGCGCCAAACGTTCTCTCTCCTCCTCCTCTCTGGCAGCCCCTCTGCTTTAACTGCCCATCCCCCACCCCTTTCGCTGTTCTGCGCCTGCGCAGTGCTCTTCTCCTGCCTTGCCTTCCTCTCAAGCCCGCGCGACGCCAGCCGCTGTCCTTCTTCCCACTTTTTTTTTTTTGGTCCCCACCGCTCAGCCGTTCTGCGCCTGCGCAGTGCTCTCCCCCCCCCCCGTACTAGGGTTGCCACATTTTTTGATATAAGAATAAGAGACAGGTACCTAAAAATGGGGAATTTTTCACAAAAATAAGGCACACTATATAAAAACTTGAAAATCACCAATCAATGATTTTCAAGTTTTTATACAGTGTTTCTTATTTTTGTGAAAAATTTCCCATTTTTTAGGTACCTGTTCCTTATTCTTATATCAAAATGTGGCAACCCTAGGTCAGTGTTTCCCAACCTTTTTTGAGCCAGGGCACATTTTTTACATTGACAAAATCCTGGGGCACACCACCAACCAAGATGACACAAAATGACACTCTAACACAGTCATACATATAGTTAATATGTTTTTAAATGTATTTATACACTCAGTGTGAAACCTGGACCTGTTTCTAAAGCAGAATTGGTGCTTTTAGCAGAAGTACAGTCAGAGGAGAGTGATGCACAAGCACAGGCCTTAGTATAGCGAGATAGCTTGCCAGAAATCATGCTGGCAGCCAAGACGAGAATAATGCACTCTGATTGGTACGTAAGGCACACGCAGTGATTTGCCAAGGAACATCATGTGCCTTTCCTGATAATACTGGCCGTGATTGGCCTAGCTAGCACCCAGCGTGCGTTTGTTTACATTGTTACTGATTGGTAGGAACTGCGCATGGGCAAATGAAACCGTTCCTCCCTGCTGGCACAGAGGGACGGCTTAGAAATGTTGCAAATTCAGTACATGATGCTCATATGGCAAGATAACATACTGTGAGAATGAAGAATTAATACTGCGCAATGCTGTTTAGCAAATAAGGATGCAAGTAGAGTGTAATGCCAAATAATATGATGTCTAATTGGATAATAGAAATGTGTTGAAGCTGTGAGCCAATGATAATGATGAAGAAAGGAGGGACACGGGACCTGCCGCCATAGAGTGTATATAAGGGATAGTTGAAGATTGTACGGGGTTCTTGCCCTGAAGCAGCGAGTTCTGTGGGCAGGTCCCGTCAGCTGACGTTGTGCAAATAAACTTTGGCTTCATTGCACCTGCAGTACGGTTGTTGCGTTTTCTCGTTCCTGTGCTCGCACGGTTGCGCCGCCTGTAAGTAAAAAGGTACCACCTGGGAGTTTTGGGACTGCTACATATTGATAAACACAGGAATGGCAGAAAGACACACACGAAGCTCTTGCTCAAGGGATGGTGGGAGTTGGAGTCCAAAACACCTGGAAGGTCCAAGTTTGCCCATGTCAGCTTTCGATTCCATCGCCACATCCAGGCATGTAGCCAGGGGGGGGCTAAGGGGGCTTCAGCCCCCCCACCTCAGGGTGGTCCGTGAGAAGGCCTTACTGGTACATTATTTAAACTGTTATGTTTATTCATATCATGATCTGATCACCATGCTCATTATATCCCACATTAATGGGGTTATTGGGATAACAATACAAAAGTTTGCTAGGGTAGACCCTCTTCCACCCAGTCTCGGCCCCCGAACCAAACTCAGCCCCCCCGAATCAAAATCCTGGCTACGGCCCTGGCCACATCTATCTTCAGCCTCTGGCGGTTTGAATATATGTGATTATCTACGTGATTTTCTACCTTGTTGCTATGATTATGGTGCTGCTTCTTTAAATTGTCCGCAAACTGACCGTGTTATTGGGCGGATCCCGGAACTGACATTGGATAACATCGTGAGGATACACTTTGTTTTTTGCACTCACTTCCATGATTTCATCAAATATCGTGGGTTTTCCGTAGAGGAGCGCTCCGTGAACTCGCTACTTCCTGGTTCGCAAGTCTTCCGCTCTCGGTGGCGACCACGCCGAACTACGTTATGTAAGACTTTTGGTTTTCTCCAGCAGGAGTGGGTACTTTGAATGTGTTTTCTGCGTATGATTATGTATGATTAATTGTGCATGTTGTACTGTGACGTAGCGGCGCTCCTTTAATAAGTAAGGGTATTGGAGATTCCAATTTCCCTGATGATCGCTCACGGCACACTAGTGTGCCACGGCACACTGGTTGGGAAACACTGCCCTAGGTGAGGAATAGCACTGTGAAGTACTCTCTCTGGCACCTTTGAGATTTGGGATGTATGAATGCTGGCTCTGATTGGCCAGCCTCAGAACTCCAACATTCTAAGGCAACAGACAGAGGGGATCGGTTGCCACTGAGGGAGTATTTGCATAAACGACTCTGATTGGCCAGCATCCAGGAATCCAAGACTCTACATTCAAACAACATGATTGGTTGCCACTGAGGAGGAATTTGCAAAACCGGCTCTGATTGGCCAGCATTCCTACATCCTAAATCTCAAAAGTGCCAGAGAGAATACTTTGCAGTGCTCTTCCTCACCTAGGGTTGCCACATTTTGATAAAAGAATAAGGGACAGGTACCTAAAAAATGGGGAATTTTTCACAAAAATAAGGAACACTATATAAAAACTTGAAAATCATATATATAGTGTTCCTTATTTTTGTGAAAAATTCCCCATTTTTTAGGTACCTGTCCCTTATTCATGTGGCAACCCTATCCCCACCTCGAAGTCACCTCCTCTCTCTCTTACCCTCCTTCTCATGTCCTTTCTCTCCCTAATTTTTCCTAACCCTGTTCAGTGATAGACCCTGCCCGGGTCGGGGTGAGCTCTCGACCAAATTGTGTAGCTTGTTGTCGACCTTTACAACCCGAAAGACAGTTGTATCTGTCAAGTAGGAAATTTAGGTACCACTTTGTGGGGAAGCGAATTTAACTGCTTTACGAGGCCAAAGCATCTCCAGGAAGTATGAAAAAGAATGAAGGAATGCAACAGCGCCCCCTGGTGGCCAGAAGCTGGAATGTTAAATTGCCTCTGAGTGTATGTCTATATATGTTGTATGTCTATGGCATTGAATGTTTGCCTGTATATGTGCATTGTGATCCACCCTGAGTCCCCTGCGGGATGAGAAGGGCGGAATATAAATTATGTAAATAAATAAATAGTATGATATGGTTTATTCACTCTGTCATGTGACCTAGACCCTCAACTGGTTCTGGCCATTACACAGCCGAATATAATCACACGTTTGAACTGGAATATATGGCAGTGTGGACTCAGATAACCCAGTTCAAAGTAGATATTGTGGGATTTGTGATAGTATGATAGCTGGGTCCGGAAGCGTTATTATGGAGATGCCGCAAAGGCGGCTGTGAATAAGGGAAGAGAGAGGGTGGAGTGAGAACGAAGAAAGGATAGAAAGGAGGGGACGCTTGGGGTAGGCTGTTAGGAATTGTGGGAGTTGGAGTCCAAAACACCTGGAGGGCCAAAGTTTGCCCAGGCCTGTTTTAGAAGCATTCTCTCCTGACGTTTCGCTTAAGCGGCTGAGGGGGAAAAGGAAGGGGCCTGAGGCTGTTAGGAATTGTGGGAGTTGGAGTCCAAAACACCTGGAGGGCCGAAGTTTGCCCAGGCCTGTGTTAGGGTTATGGTTAGGGTACGGTTTAGGGTAGGGTTGCCACTTTTTGATATAAGAAATAAGGGAAATTTATGGGATTTTTCAGAAAAATAAGGGACACTTCATGAAAACTTGAAACTCAAACGTTAGGTATAAATAGTTTTATTAACAGAATAAGATAATGATTGAAACTCACAAAAGAAACTGGCGTACACCCTCTTAACAGTACATGGTATGTTTCTGCATGTTTTGTCATGCAGAAAAAATATTATCAGAAATACCTTATTTTCTCCATCTGTATTTAGTACTTGACTTTGCTGACTTTAAAAGTGCACTGTCTAAATATTTATAGGCTACTTTTTGTCACTGCCTCCTGTCCTTTTCTCTCATTGAGAAGAAAGAAGGAGCTTCGGTGCAACTGCTGTCCTTGTGTACACCTACACCAGGCATGGGCAAACTTGGCTGGGTGTTTTGGACTTCAACTCCCACCATTCCTAACAGCGTCAGGCCACTTTCTTTTTTCCCTCATCCGCTTAGCGGCTGAGGGGGGAAAGAAAGGGGCCTGAGGCTGTTAGGAATGGTAGGAGTTGAAGTCCAAAACACACAGAGGGGCCAGGTTTGCTCATGCCTGATCTACACTGTCAAATTAAATTACAAACTACAACTCCCACAATTCCATAGCATTAAGCCATGGCAGTTAAAGTGGTGTCAAACTGCATTAGTTCCACAGTGCGGATGCCTCACTTGAACATTTGGGGGAGATCACGCAATACCTAGGGAGTTCCATTATGTCACTATATCACAGTATTAATAACTTAATAAACTTTTCAAAAATCTGATAAAACTTCAAAAAGCATAACCTTTGAAGAAATATTACTCAAATCTGGTGTGATTGGCACTACTTCCCTTTTTAGATTTTAAAACAGCTCTGACTAACACTGACAGTGTGCTGAGTGGTGCTTCGCTCTCCATGGTGCTGAATCTGGCAATGTGGCTCACAGTGGCTCACATGTTTTTTATCACGCAATTTCAAAAATGGACTGTATAATTGTTTCAAACAGCTTTAAATTCATTTTTCTATTTTATTTTAATTGATTTTTTCATAATTGTCCTAGTTTAATTCTCTTTTAATATTTACTTTTTATACATTTGAATTGCACAGTTCTTTTTAAGGCTGTGAGCAGTTTTGGGACTCAGTTTCTGAGAAAAAAGGTATAATAATAATAATAGACATTCCAGGTATTTTCATAGTACCAGAAGATTCTGTGTGCAGAAAGATAAAGACATAAATAAGTGTTCCTCAGATACCTAAGTTCTTTATTTCGTATCAAAAGCATTGCATAAATTAGTATAAAAACTGATAACAATAGAAGGAGTAGAGGCAGCTAAATATCTTTGGACCAAAAATGGGCAACAGCAATGGCATTGTCTGTAGCCTCTAACAATTCTTCCTCCATACATGAGGCAGGGACCTGGGCAACTTTTCTTGTAAACAGCTAATCTTTCCAAACCCAAAAGCATTGCTTTTAAACATTTGAAGATACCTCAGTAACAAAATATATAAGTAGGTGCATAAAATTCCTAGTAAATCTACAGAGGTGTGTACTCTTTAGATAGATAGATAGATATTTTTATTTATTTATTTGGATTTATCCGTCGCCACTCCCATCTGGCTCGGGGCAACTTACACATAATAAAAACATGGTTAAAACAGCATATATAAAATACATTAAAAGATCATAAAACAATACAACAACCCGAATACACATGGTAGCAGGTGTCAGAGGGCCTGCAGTTTCCAATAATAGAGGGACTGAATTTTAAAGGCCGAACGCCTGTTGGAATAGCAAAGTCTTGCAGGCCTTCTGGAAGACCAGCAAGCTGGGAAGAGCACCGACTTCTGGAGGGAGCGCGTTCCAAAGTGTTGGTGCAATAATACGGAAAGCTCTCCTCCGTGTTGAGGTCAAGTGAAAGGACTTACAGCTTGGGATTACCAGGAGGTTGTGTGACTCCGAACGCAGTGGTCTAGTGGGACAATATAGGGTGAGGTGGTCCCTTAGGTACACTGGCCCCAGACCATTCAAGGCCTTAAACGTCAATACCAGCACTTTGAAGGTAATCCGGAATTCCACTGGGAGCCAGTGCAGTTCGCGTAAGATGGGAGTAATGTGGCAGCATGTTGGAACACCTGCCAGCAGCCGAGCTGCAGCATTCTGCACCAGCTTGAGTTTACGGATCACCGACAAAGGAAGGCCAATGTAGAGAGCATTACAGTAGTCCAGCCTTGAGATGACTGTGGCTTGGACCACTGTGGCTAGGCCGTGGCGGGACAGGTAGGGGGCCAGCTTCCTTGCCTGGCGGAGATGAAAAAACGCTACTTTACTGATGATGGAGATGTGTGTCTCCATCGACAGTTGAGAGTCTAGAGTGACACCAAGACTCTTAACAGATGACGATGGACTTAGTGCCGCGCCCCCGTGCCCGGACTACCCAGCCACAGGATCTCCGTCTTGGCCAGATATTAAAGTACAGGCCTCTGTTGACTTACTAGAGATGCCACAACTGCCAATTTTATCCATACCATTGCCAAAAAGCTACAAAATAATCTCTTATAACATGATTAAAAGGCAAACCTCTAGTAGAGGGAGAAATCTTATATTTCACTTCCAACACTGAAATACCTTGTTACATTAATATCTTTGCAGCTAGTAGTTCAGCCCACTGCACTACCATGGCCCCAATTTTAGTAACAGTAGCTCTGTTGGTTGAAAGAAAAGCAGGGTACTAGTAGGTAAATATACACCATTAGACTATAACTCAATGTATATTTACTTGAGAATATGTAAACCTTATTGTACTCAATGCAATTTCTGTCTAGAGTGGACTTGCATAGCCTTGAGAAAGTACACAATGATTCTAAATATATTTACTAGGTAGCAAGCACAATGAATGCAATGTAATAAATACATGTTAAGATTTTGTCACTCATTGCCAATATTAGATGTTATGTTGTTTGTTTCTTTACTATCTTCCCTTTCTCATAATATGGAACCAAAAGTGACTCTCAAAAGAGCTTTGAATAGAACACAACTAAAAGCAACCATAACATTTTAAAATACTAAAACTTTTTAAAAAATCAAGGTCAAATAAAGTAACTACTAAGAACAGCATTAAATTAAAACCACTTTCAAAACATTCAAATATACAGCTAATTGGGGGGGGGGAGAGTACAGCATGACCCTCATTACAAAAATCCTTTCACAGCAGCTAAGTACAAAAACCTAAAAAAGGACTTTGCCCAGCAGTAGGAGGTAGGCAGAAAGCAGGGTAGATTACCTTCCCATATTCCACAGTCTGAGAAGAAGCCCATGTCCTCACTCAATGTATCTATGATGGATTTTTCTGGTGGAGTGCAGCATGCACAGAACTGGCCTCACCCTTTAAACCAAAGGTTTGTCTGCCGGGGCCTAGCAAGCTGGGATGGTGGCAGCGAGGTCCTCAGGTCGTAGGTTTGGTTCAAGTTTCCTTCTCTAGATGGTTGACCTTACAGGGTTAGACGAGCACCATCTGCCCGGGTTTGAAATCAGAGTTTTCTTTCTCCTTATGATGACAGTAGGACTAAGAGAACACCTTCCCGCTAAGATCTCAGAATTCAAGCAGGTTATATGTGGAGATATTCTGGACTCAAGTTGTATAGAGCTTTCTAGGTCATAATCAGCACCTTGGACAGTGCTGGAAAGAGCGGAGTAAGTGCAATTGTTGTGAACAAGCAAATTATGTGTTCCCTATAACTATAGTCTCTTTCAACCAGCTATTGTGAGGACCTAGTTACAATATTTTGGGCTCACAGATGTTTCAGAACGTATCCCCATAGGTTTAACTGTGCAAATGCACTCCTGGCCAGCCCTGAAACACGGAGATCTGGGCTCAGGGATGCACCACAAGCCGTGAATTTGAGAATTCAGGAAAAGAGTAGCCACATCCAGGACAGGTTTAATCCCTGTTCTCTGTCTTTTCACTAACCAGGGCCATCTTTGCTTTATCTGGATTAAGCCTCACTTTGTTCACTCCTATCCAGTCTATTACTGACCCAACTTCTATTTCCAGTGTTCTGCAAATCACAGGAAAATGACTAATGAATTGTAAACAATTCTTAATTTTAGTATTCTGGCCATCTGCTATTAATATCAGTCATCCAATATTTGTCATTTCCCCCCACTCAAAACTACACTCCTAGTTACCAGGTGAGAAAAAACTGACAAATGCACCCAGCCTTCATAGTCTTTTCCATCTTATATAACGATGGATATATATATATCCAACAACAAGCACTACGTATGTAATAGTTTCAGCATTGGACTAGGACACTAGGAGCCCATGGTTCAAATTCCTGCTTAGCCATGGAAACTCCCCAGGTGACCTTGGGCCGGTTGCATTCTCTCAGTTTCACAGGGAGCCAAGGACAAACCCTTCCTGCACAAACCTTGCCAAGAAACCCCATGGTAAGTTTGCCATTAGTCAGAAATGATGAAGACATGTGACAATAATCCATAAAGTTGAAGCAGATGTTTTATACAGAACACTATCAAGATCATGTTAATTGTTGTGCTCTGTTTCTTTGTCGGCATCTAATGACTGAGAATTGTAAGCCATCCTGAGTTGAGAAGGACGGGATACAAATACTCTAAATAAAATAAATTTATCCTGCCTATAAGGGTAGTCATATTAAGTTACATTGACTTTCCTACTAATGTTTTTCCAGAAAATATGATTTTCATCTCTCACTTCCAACATTTTGAACTGACAACAAAACTAAATATAGAAATCTTCCAAATTATAGGGGTTTTTTCCCCAAAACAACAGCTGAACCGACTGCCTCATCACATTGAGATCCACAGTGCCATAAACCTACATGAATTTGCATGGCTACATTTGTATGGTTTCAGGGGATTTTTTAAAGATATTTCTGTATAACAGTATGTAGGCTGATAGGTTGTGAAAGCTGCAATATTTTTCAGGTTTGAGAAGTTAATTGGTGCATCTATCTCTGTGTGCGTTTCATGATTGTGTGTGTTGAACACTGCTGTACAACCATTTTTGCAGATAACTATTCTGAGAAACAAACATATAAAACATCATCTGGAGCTCATCCAGTGTGCAATACTAAAGGATTATAGACAGAGGGCACAATCCACTGGGACTATAGCTTGGGCAAAACCCATTGTGACTGGAACAACAAAAAAGGGTATAGTCTTATCAATTAAATGTTACGAAGGGTGCATCCATTTTAACTGCCATTGTTCAATGTGATAAAATCCTGAGAGTTGTAGTTTGAGGAAGCACCAGCACTCTGCAGAGAAGACCTTGTAAAACCACAATTCTCATGATTCCATACCTTTGAACTACAGCAAGCTGCGGTGGCACAATGGGGTAAATCCTTGTGCTGGCTGAACTCCTGATCTGAAGGTTGGTGGTTTGAATCTTTGAGATGGGGTAAGCTCCCATCTGTCAGCTCCAGCTTCCCATGCAGGAACATGAGAAAAGCCTCCCACAAGGATGGTAAAACATCCGGGCGTGCCCTGGGCAACGACCTTGCAGACGGCCAGTTCTCTCTTGCCAGAAGTGACTTGCAGTTTCTCAAGTCACTTCTGACATGAACAAAAGCTACAGCAGTTGAAGTGGTGTTAAACTTCATTAGTTCAGCAGTGTAGATGCATCCTAAGCCACCATTTTTATAAATGGCAGCAACAAAAATGCAGTCTAAAAATCAATGTTCAAATGTGAGGTTGAAATAAACCAACATTTTACCATTTTCCATTTATGCCCAGTGTATAAATAAATAGAAATAAACATATGCTTAAAAAGAAGCTTGTTGGATTCAACCCCAAAATATCCCTCAGACCAGAGGAATATATTCCAGAGAGCCTTCAAAATACAGTTGAAACCCATTTCCTTCAGGCATAGGCAATATGGTCAGTGATCAGTAAGAGGTCCACCAATCAGTGAAGCAGTTTATTTATGTCCCACTTTTTCTCCAAAAGTGGGACTCAAGGCAAGAGTTGCAGTTCAATAAATGTTTTAAAAACATGTTCCATATCCCTTTCTAAGGGTAATTCTGAGCACCATACTCATGTCTACACTCTTTTTCCATCATGGATGAAGGATGTGTGGTACATAAGCTTTTACAAGATAGCACCTATGGGTTTTTCAGATTTTGCACATTTGTCATTCTACTTGTTTAACTGATAGACTTTGAAAAGCAAAAGCATTACAAGAACATATATAGAAAAAGGTTGCATGTTGTAGTCTACTTCGGAATAAAGGGGACAGTGTAGATTCACTTTTTGTGCAGGTGGAGTACGTTTCAGATGAAAATTATAGATGACACAAACGAGTAATAAGATATTACGATTAATAAAAATGTATGACATGTATGATGAGGCTTGTATTACAGTGAAAATGTATGTTTTGAGATCAGAAGTGGATTCAAGTGAATGGCTTCTGAGTCAGGTAAGCAAGGAGAAAAATAATATGTGGAAGAAACCAAGTATGAATTCTGGATAATGTAGTTTTGGCAATCTCATTATTGGGACACACAAATATTTAAATAAGTAAAAATGAAAATAAAATTTGGAAAAAAAATAATTAATTTGGGTAGCATGGACTATTGATTGCTTTTGGCAAGCTGTCTTGGAATACGTGTTTAAAATAATGAGACCTTATAGCAGAGGTCGGGAACCTATGGCTCGCGAGCCAGAAGTGGCTCTTTTGATGATTGCATCTGGCTCGCAGATAGGGTTGCCACGTGTCCCGTATTTTGGGTCTGAATTTAGTGTCCCGAGGCACTACTGCAGCGCCTTTCTTGTTCCTTTCCCCATTATTTTCCAGCCCTCACATACATTGCAGCCATTTTCAGACGGAGGCCGGGACAGTCCACGCCACTGAGAAATGCATTTTTTTCAGGGCAGGCAGGCATAACATGTGGCCACTACACTGGCCGAAGCATGCCCATGAGAGAGGGGAAAGGGGCACTCTGGCTGCAGCATGTGTGGCAACGCAGGAAGAGGCCCTCGCGATGCCTCGAGATTGGCGGGAGATTCCACCCTCAATTCTTCTTCCACCTCTTCTCCGTCCCCTTCTGTCTCGTCTGCTTCGGCCCGCCTGAGGGCTGCTGCCCTGAAGGGACGGTAGCGGAGACTGGCTTCATACATGCCGTGCTTAGCCTCCCGGAGAAGCCAACACCATGTGCCCTTTAAGAAGGGGCAGCTCCATCCCGGGGAGGCTCTTGCACTTAAGCTGGGTCCAGGTGAGTTCTCGCAGGAGGAGAGGAAGTCTCTGATCTACTTCCCTCCCTTTCTTTTTCCTCTTTGCTTTCTCCTAGCCCTTGCTTTCAGTGATTGGGGGGAAATGGAGAGGCGGCTGGGAGAGTTTGCCTGGCAGAGGAGCCTCTAAAGTTCGGGGAGGCGTCAGAAAGGTGGGTTTGGAAGGAGGAAAGGGGGCTCCTTGCATTATTATATTATATGGCTCTCACTGAAATAAATTTCCAAATATTTTGCTTTCATGATTCTCTGAGTTAAAAAGGTTCCCAACCCCTGCCTTATAGGTAAGGTTTTCCCCTGACATTAAGTCCAGTTGTGTCTGACTCTGGTGTGTGGTGCTCATCTCCATTTCTAAACCGAAGAGCCAGCATTGTCCGTAGGCACATCCAAGGTCATGTCGCCAGCATGACTGCATGGAGTGCCGTTACCTTCCCGCCAGAGCGGTACCTATTGATCTACTCACATCTGCATGTTTTTGAACTGCTAGGTTGGCAGGGGCTGGGGCTGACAGCAGAAGCTCACACTGCTCCCCGGAATCAAACCGGCGACCTTTCAGTCAACAAACTCAGCAGCTCAGCACTTTAACCCAATGCGCCAATGTGGGCTCCTTATAAACCTTATAGACCTCCCTATTATTAAGACTCGCATACACACTCCATTTTTTTCCCAAGGAGGTTCAAAATGGATTACATACATAGTAACACAAGATAACATTTTATGCAGAGACAGAAGTCTGATTTCAAGCTTTATTTGGAATGGCAGGAAACTTGAAAATGTCCAAGTTTATTTGCAAATCTTTCCCAGGATGAAAGTTAGTGACTTTGTGGGTTAAGTTACACAATGAGTTCATCTAATTCTAGACTGTAGTAGTATAAATCGTTTGACATCACTTTAACTGCTATGGAGTTGTAGTTTGGAGCAACACCAGCAGTCTTTGGCAGGAAAAGCCAAAGACTATGTAAAATTACAACTCAGCACTGTGAAACCATAGCATTGATCCATGGCAATTAAAGGTGTCAAACCGCAGTGGAGCTGCACCCAATCTCTCTCCCAGTGGCCATTTTGAGCCTGAATTTCTCCACATCTAATTCAAAACTTCCCAGCACACAAAGCTCAAAAAACGTTGGGAAACACTGGACTAGACGCAGGGCCTTTTCCGCTGTGGCCCCATCATTATGGAATGCCTTGCCAGTCGAAGTTCGTGCCCTGCAGGATCTCTTGCCCCTTGTCCACACTGGCATATATTCCAGTTCAAAGCAGATCTATGGTGGGGTTTAATTCAGCCGTGTGGAAGGGGCCAAAGGAAAACAAGCAGGACATGAACTCCTTTTCAGCAAAAAGCCCTGAACACAGGAGGCCTTCTGAGGTCAGCCGGCAAGAGGCGCGAGGGGAGGCGGGAGGAATCAGCTCGGATCACCATCATCATCTCCTGAGTGGCGCTTTCCCCCTCAGGCAGCGGCTTAGACGCCTATTTTCTGCTGAGGACCCCGCCTGAGTGTTGCCTGGCAAAGGAGAGTTGAGGACGCCGGGCCTAGTCGGGAGGGCAGCGGCGCCTGGCTTGTTGTGGTTTGTTTGTTTGCGTGGCTCCAACGATGGGGCTGGAAATGGACCCGCTGCTCCACGCCCTCAGCTACTTCAGGCGGAGGAAGTGCCAGCAGTGCTCCGACCTTTGCTCCCAGTTGCTGGAAAAAGAGCCCACCGACCAGGTAAATGGGCCTCCATTGGGAGGGAGCTCAGGGGCGTCACAGGTAGGCCGGGGCAAGGCTGCCTTTGCAGGCCTGTCGCCATACACTGTCGCAGGGTGCCCTCCAGGTGTCTTGGGCTTCAACTCCCACCATTCCTAACCGCATACTACAGCTCCCAGAAGCCCCCAGCCTGCATTAGGCCCTCCAGGTGTCTTGGGCTTCAACTCCCACCATTCCTCACAGCTTACTACAGCTCCCAGAAGCCCCCAGCCTGCATTAGGCCCTCCAGGTGTTTTGGACTTCAACTCCCACCATTCCTCACAGCTTACTACAGCTCCCAGAAGCCCCCAGCCTGCATTAGGCCCTCCAGGTGTTTTGGGCTTCAACTCCCACCATTCCTAACCGCATACTACAGCTCCCAGAAGCCCCCAGCCTGCATTAGGCCCTCCAGGTGTTTTGGGCTTCAACTCCCACCATTCCTAACCGCATACTACAGCTCCCAGAAGCCCCCAGCCTGCATTAGGCCCTCCAGGTGTTTTGGGCTTCAACTCCCACCATTCCTCACAGCTTACTACAGCTCCCAGAAGCCCCCAGTCTGCATTAGGCCCTCCAGGTGTCTTGGGCTTCAACTCCCACCATTCCTAACAGCCTACTACAGCTCCCAGAAGCCCCCAGCCTGCATTAGGCCCTCCAGGTGTTTTGGGCTTCAACTCCCACCATTCCTAACCGCATACTACAGCTCCCAGAAGCCCCCAGCCTGCATTAGGCCCTCCAGGTGTTTTGGACTTCAACTCCCACCATTCCTCACAGCTTACTACAGCTCCCAGAAGCCCCCAGTCTGCATTAGGCCCTCCATGTGTTTTGGACTTCAACTCCCACCATTCCTCACAGCCTACTACAGCTCCCAGAAGCCCCCAGCCTGCATTAGGCCCTCCAGGTGTTTTGGGCTTCAACTCCCACCATTCCTCACAGCCTACTACAGCTCCCAGAAGCCCCCAGCCTGCATTAGGCCCTCCAGGTGTTTTGGACTTCAACTCCCACCATTCCTAACAGCCTACTGCAGCTCCCAGAAGCCCCCAGCCTGCATTAGGCCCTCCAGGTGTTTTGGACTTCAACTCCCACCATTCCTCACAGCCTAATAAGCTCCCAGAAGCCCCCAGCCTGCATTTAACCCTCCAGGTGTTTTGGACTTCAACTCCCACCATTCCTCACAGCCTACTAAGCTCCCAGAAGCCCCCAGCCTGCATTAAACCCTCCAGGTGTTTTGGACTTCAACTCCCACCATTCCTCACAGCCTACTACAGCTCCCAGAAGCCCCCAGCCTGCATTAGGCCCTCCAGGTGTTTTGGACTTCAATTCCCACAATTCCCAACAGCCTACTACAGCTCCCAGAAGCCCCCAGCCTGCACTAGCCTCTCCAGGTGTTTTGGACTTGAACTCCCACAATTCCTAACAGCTTACTACAGCTCCCAGAAGCCCCCAGCCTGCATTAGGCCCTCCAGGTGTTTTGGACTTGAACTCCCACCATTCCTAACAGCCTACTACAGCTCCCAGAAGCCCCCAGTCTGCATTAGGCCCTCCAGGTGTTTTGGACTTCAACTCCCACCATTCCTCACAGCCTAATAAGCTCCCAGAAGCCCCCAGCCTGCATTTAACCCTCCAGGTGTTTTCGACTTGAACTCCCACCATTCCTCACAGCCTACTAAGCTCCCAGAAGCCCCCAGCCTGCATTAAACCCTCCAGGTGTTTTGGACTTCAACTCCCACCATTCCTCACAGCCTACTACAGCTCCCAGAAGCCCCCAGCCTGCATTAGGCCCTCCAGGTGTTTTGGACTTCAATTCCCACAATTCCCAACAGCCTATTACAGCTCGCAGAAGCCCCCAGTCTGCATTAGGCCCTCCAGGTGTTTTGGACTTCAACTCCCACCATTCCTAACAGCACCCTCCCAGAAGCCCCCAGCCTGCACTAGCCTCTCCAGGTGTTTTGGACTTGAACTCCCACAATTCCTAACAGCTTACTACAGCTCCCAGAAGCCCCCAGCCTGCATTAGGCCCTCCAGTGTTTTGGACTTCAACTCCCACCATTACTAACAGCCTAATACAGCACCCAGAAATCCAAAACACCTGGAGGGCCCCATTCAGGCTGGGGCCTTCTGGGAGCTGTAGTAGGCTGTGAGGAATGGTGGGAGTTGAAGTCCAAAACACTGAAGGGTCCAATGCAAGCTGTAGGCTTCTGGGAGCTGTAGTAGGATGTGAGGAATGTTGGGAGTTGAAGTCCAAAACACCTGGAGGGCCCAATGCGGGCTGGGGGCTTCTGGAAGCTGTAGTAGGCTGTGAGGAATGGTGGGAGTTGAAGTCCAAAACACTGAAGGGCCCAATGCAAGCTGTAGGCTTCTGGGAGCTGTAGTAGGCTGTGAGGAATGGTGGGAGATGAAGTCCAAAGCACTGAAGAGTCCAATGCAAGCTGTAGGCTTCTGGGAGCTGTAGTAGGCTGTGAGGAATGGTGGGAGTTGAAGTCCAAATCACTGAAGGCCCCAATGCAAGCTGTAGGCTCCTGGGAGCTGTAGTAGGCTGTGAGGAATGGTGGAGTTGAAGTCCAAAACACTGAAGGGCCCAATGCAAGCTGTAGGCATCTGGGAGCTATAGTAGGCTGTGAGGAATGGTGGGAGTTGAAGTCCAAAACACCCGGAGGGCCTAATGCAGGCTGGGGCTTCTGGGAGCTGTAGTAGGCTGTTAGGAATTGTGGGAGTTGAAGTCCAAAACACCTGGAGGGCCTAATGCAGGCTGGGGGCTTCTGGGAGCTGTAGTAGGCTGTGAGGAATGGAGGGAGTTGAAGTCCAAGACACCTGGAGGCCTAATGCAGGCTGGGGGCTTCTGGGAGCTGTAGTAGGCTGTGAGGAATGGAGGGAGTTGAAGTCCAAGACACCTGGAGGCCTAATGCAGGCTGGGGGCTTCTGGGTGCTGTAGTAGGTTGTGAGGAATTGTGGGAGTTGAAGTCCAAAACACCTGGAGGGCCCAAGTTGGCCCATGCCTGTCCTATATCCACAGCACCATGTTTTTATAATTTCCAATGGTTTTAGGTTACTTTGAGTACAGTATTTGCTTTCTAACACTCTTGTGCATACTTTTGTTTCAATGTTTAGATGTTGCAGGTTTTGAATGTTAATTTGTACTGTTTTTAGTGTTGGGAGCCACTTTTCGTCCTGTTAAGAGAAGAAAGTGGGATATAAATTTATTTATTAACTAGCTGTACCCGGCACGCGTTGCTGTGCCCTTTTTAGGAGATGCGAGAAAGTCCAGTCATCCACGGTGTGCCCTCCTCTAAACTGCAGTTGGATGGAGTGTGGGTCATGGGGGGCATGGTGTGCCAAGTTGGGTCTTTATTGGTCTTGGTTCTGGGCCACAGTGTTCTGTGGGGAATGATGGGTTTTGAAGTACTACAAATCCCATTTTCCATGGTGGTACTTCAAGTCCCATCATGCATGGTCGGGGCTCTGTGTGCCAAGGTAGGTTACTGTAAATTCAGGCCATACACAACGTCCCATGAGCTGAGGCCTAGTTAGGAACAGCAAGTTAATGAAGCCTTACTGTCAATTCAGGCCATACACAATGTCCAATGAGCTGAGGCCTAGTCGGGAGAATCAAGTTAATGAAGCCTTACTGTCAATTCAGAGCGTAAACAGCTTCCCAGTAAGTGAGGGCTAGTTAGGGAAATCAAGTTAATGAAGTCTTACTGTCAATTTAGAGCGTAAACAGCTTCCCAGTAAGTGAGGGCTAGTTAGGGAAATCAAGTTAATGAAGCCTTACTGTCAATTTTGGGCGTGGTCTGTGATTTTTCGGTTGGAAGTGATTTGGGTGTTTGTGTTGGGGATTGGCAGTTTATTATGGATCGGAATTTTCATGTTGGCTGGCCAGTGCAGCAGTTATGCAAATCCGCCCTTATTGGCAGCCAATCATGTTGTTCAGAATGTAGAGGCTGGGTGAGTCTTTGGCTGCCCCGGAGGATGCTGGTAAATGTAGTTTTATTTTTACTCGTTGTTTTGGTGGCCTTTTAGGTTTTGGGGGGGAAAGTTTCTTTGCTACAAACGTACCTTGCTTGAGGCCTATTTCTATTGGCAAGTAATAATAATAATAATAATACTGTTTATTTCTATTCCGCTCTTCTCACCCCGAAGGGGACTCAGTGCGGATTACAATACATATACGACAGACAATCCCTGTCGGAGACATACAGTTTTACACATAGACAGTACAGGTTACACATAGACAGTACAGTGCAGTTTATAGAAGGGTTCTTTCTTGGCTGCGTCACAGGGTAACGGGACATGCGGGTGTGCGTCATCCAGGGTCATCCAGGATGTCACTGCTCCAATTACGTCATTGTTGTTGTTATGCGTCTTTGCATCACCAGGGGGTGCTGTTGTTCCATCCTCATGATGGGAGCCTTCTGGGGGTTTTTTTTCTCTCCCTCTTCCGCAATTCACCTCGCTGGCCAGCCGAAACTTTCAGACGTTGTAGGTCTGTAAAAAGCCCTTCCCCATTATTTTATATAATGGTCCCCATTGGTGTTTGAACTGCTTGGGTGGACAGTGGACTAGGCTCATATATTGTTATTAGCTGGTCATCCAAGCCAGCTCGGGGAATTGAACCAGCAACCTTCAGGTTGCAAGCACAGCTGTGTTACCACTGTGCTATCTCCCCGGCCTGTGTTGTGTTTTGTGTTGTGTTTCTGTGTTGTATGGTTTCTTTGTTTGAGGTATACATCACATGACGTGAACCCATTTATATAATCGATTATTTCAACTTGTATACCACCACTCCCCAGAGGCTCGGGGCGGTTTACAGTGCAAACAAAACAATATACATGATATCATTAAAACAAAAGAAAATCCCCAATTAACATAGTTCAAATGCCAACCGGAACAGTTACGTTATATATTCTTTCCGAAAGGAAGATAGGTTCCGAAGGGCTCATGTTTCAGCCTGCAAGGCATTCCATAGACAGGGTGCCACAACCGTGAAGGCTCTGCGCCTAGTGGCTGACAGGTAAAAAGGTCCTGCACTTAGTGACTGACAGGTAAAAGGTCCTAAGGTTGGGAACATCAAGCAAATTCTGATCTTCCAAACGGAGTGATCTCTGAGGTTGGTAGGGGGTGAGGCAGTCCCTCAGGTACACCGACCCTAGACCATATAAAGCCTTAAAGGTAAGAACCAACACTTTGAAGGTAATCCGGTGCTCGATTGGCAACCATTGCAGCTGTTGCAGAGTTGGAGTGATAGGACATCTCGCTGGCACCCCAGTGAGAAGCCGAGCAGCAGCATTTTGCACCAGATTCAGTTTATGGATCACCAACAAAGGTAGGCCAATGTAGAGGGCGTTACAGTAGTCTAGTCTTGAGATGACCGTAGCCTGGATCACCGTAGCTAGGTCATCACCAGACAGATAGGGAGCCAGTCGCCTAGCCTGACACAGATGGAAAAATGCGACTCTGCATATAATACTGTGATAGAGTACAAGAGTTCTACAACAAGGTGATGAAGGAAATGGAAGAAATAATAGGATATAAACTGGCTTTGAATAAAATAGAATTTTTCACACAGAAATTAGACAAAAAAGAAAATATCAAAGCCTGGAGGGAAATTATAAAATAAATGATAGCAGCCGCCCATGCAACGGTGCCTTTGGGGTTGAAAGATTATAGAAAGTGGGAGGTAAAAAAGTGGTATGATTATTTAGCAGAATATATGCTTCAGGATTATATTTATGAAAGAAGAGCCAAGGAAACCTGGGTTCAGAAATGGTAAAGACTGATAGAAAAGGTTGAAGGAAAAGAAAGATATAAAGTGCTGAACCATTCTCTCTTTACGATTGTTCAATTAAACTAATATTTTAAATACGATAAATACTGTTCCCTGATGGAGGGGGTGGGGGAGGAGGTGAGGGGTGTAAAAGTATTGACACAAGGGTGGGGTATAGTTGGGTTGGAAAAGATCACTAGGAAAACAATATGTGATATGTATATGTAATTTAATTCAATATTTAATAACAATGTAAGAAAGTTATTGGCGGGATTCGGATAGTGGAAAGAAGTGAGACAGAGAAGTGATATTAATGACCACATACTAATGCTGTACTTCTGTGCTAAGGAAGAAGCCTCTATGCTCCCCAAAAGCCTGATTTGTGGAGTTGGGAAACCCTCCAATACATCATCATTATCTTCATTTTATATAGCACCATCAGTTTGCATGGTATATGTGCTACAGAGAGACTGCCATGAACTATCATTGGTTCTAGTCCATGGGCTGTCTTAAAGTTTTTGTGAATAATCAAATTCAGTGTCTGGATCTTTGTATCCTAAACTTGCCAGCTTGGAGGGATCTTCCTTCCTGAGAACTTGAAGAAAGCTAACTACAGTAAAACCTTACTACTTTTAATGGCAAATATTTGTTCAATACACGTTTCAGTTTTTGTTCAATATATGTCTGGCTCTTTGTGGTCTGGTACCCAGAATAGATATTACAAATGTCCTTCTGTAATTTGTGGATAACAGTTTATAATCTACTTTATTGAAAGTTTATTTAGCACCATTGTCTTCTCATTTTGAGCCCAGCATCAAACATTGTTTGCTGGTCTCTTAGGTAAAAGAATTTTGAAAGATCTAACCAGACTTTTCTGCAGTGCCTCACAACATACTGCCTTGTTTTCTCTCTGTTATTGTTTCATAGTTGCCAAAACTTTTGCGTGAACGCCTGATGATAATAGACATCTTCTTACATTGCTTCTGGTAGTGATCACTTCAGTTAAAAGAGCAGGCAAACTCTTTAAGGTTTATTTGTCTTACTGATTTTTTTCATAAGGACATGAAATGGTAGTCTCACATGCTCACCAACAACAGGAGGACTTTGTCCTATTAATCTATATGCAAAATACTTTATATAATTTGGATAATACTTTCCACATTTTAGATCTTAGGAGACTGCTAGCATTTTCTATTAAAGAATAGTAGAGTTCATGAAAATTTCTAGACTTATGTGGTATAATCAGTTCTTTTTTTAAAAAAAAGGGAGAGGGTTTCTCGTTTTCTCACAAAGAATAGTAAATGGGTAGTTCAACCTATTAGGCTTGCCTGTCGGTTAGTATCCCTACTGGAATCAGGAGTCACTCACTATACCAGAGTAATTACAATGTGGATGTCCGAATTAGATGATATTCACCATAGTAAGCTGTATGCGTGCACTCATGTGTGTAATCTACAAAAAGATTATTCTGAGTAAAAATGTGAGCAGGCTAGCATAACTTGCTATAAGAAAAAATATTATTTGATAATAAAAATAGTGCTACAGTGGTAGCACACAATAGCAAACAGGACTTACTGGAACGTATATGTACATGTATATAATTCTAAAATATATTTAAGCGAGGGGAGCAGTGAGAGGGAGACAGAGATTAAACTGGCGACTAGTGCCAGGAATCCTTTCATCATCTGCAGCAAATGCATCTTGGCTACTGTGTTTATAGCAGTAGCATGACCTAGCAAGAACGTGCCTCTGTGCTGCTGTCTTGGTTGATCATCCTGATTAGTTGCCTAATCTGATTATTGTTCTCTGTCTTCCATATGTCATTTCGAAGGCAGGGAGCTAACACTGGTGTGTATAAAATTGCAGTACACAAAAGAAAATAGTGTATATTCTATTGTTACATTGTTTGATAATGATGTTTTCATTTATTATTCATATAATAATAATAATTCCCAATGCTCCATTTTTAAAAAATAATGGCTTGAGTATCCCCTGTCTTTGGACCAGAAGCATTTTGAATTTTTTTTGTGTTTTGTAATATCTGTATTTGTATACATGTACATAATGAATGATATATCTAGGAGGTGAGACCCAAGTATAAACACAAAATTCATCTGTGTTTCACATATACTTTATATACATAGTTTAGAGATAATTTGTATAATATTTTTTCATAATTGTGTTCATGAAACCAATGCACTGAACTATTAGAAAACAAAGGTGTCTCTATCTGAGCCACTCATGTGGACAATTTCAGATTTTGGAGTACAGTTTTTTGGATTTTTGAATTCCAGATAAGAAATCTTCAACATATACCAACACTTCTTCTGGCTTCTACTAGATTCTGTTATTGATGTACTTTTCATTTGTTTTAAAAAGAAAGTGATTAATGACAAGGTAGTAACACAGTGATGGAGTGATATTGCCTTCTCAATATGTTTTCCATTTTAAAGGTTTAAATTCACACAAGAGCTTGTAGTATCTCTTAGGGCGGTTACAAATCAGGACATTCCTCATTTCAGTCTCATCTCTACTCAGACAAGCTACTTCTTTCATTCCCAGTGTAATTGTTGTATTTACCCTTTTAGAAAAGTTATATATGCAACTATGTAAAGTAGGGGTGTGTAGATGTTGCAGTACTGGGACAGCATTGACTATACTGACTAGGACAGATGGAAGTTGGGGTCTAGCAACATCTGGAGGGCTGCACCTTGTGCACTCCCATCTATAAGTACTATATAATTGCGCAGTATTATTTATCTTTGTTTCTAAGAAACCATAATCAGTTTAATTTTCATTCCCAGAATAGATTATTTCATATCCAATGAAAAAGAATGTGGCATTGTATTGTATTTATTCCTCATGTACTAATTTAATCCATATTATTTGTTTTAAGAATACGAGATTATTTCAATATCTTAATAAAATACTGACTGACTTGTATCTGAGACTAAGTATGTCGCATTACATCACAACTGGTGTAACTAAAAGGTTGAGGATCACACTAGGGGTGGTATGCCAGTCCAAATGTAATTCATGTTTATTCCCTCCCCCCAAATCTCAGAATGTAAACTGGATAAAACTTTCATTTGACTCTCCACTAGAGCAGTATTTTTAAGTTGGGTCACTTAATCCTAGCACCAGACAGATGGCCTGAGAAGGGTGTGGCTCTGTGTTATTGATCCCAGGCAGATGGTATGGACGAGGGCTTTGGCACTGCCATCTCCTGCCAGGCCACAAGAAAAATGAAATGTAACCTGGAGTACATTTTGGGAACTCCTTGTTTCTTTTTGCTTCTTATCCATGTTTTTTGATTGCCTTGGTCAGGAAAAGCAGTTTCTATGTTTATTTACATAGTGACCGATATTAAAATGTTCAGATTCATTGTAATTGTAATTGAACAGCTGGTTTGTCCTCAGTAATATAGCTGATCCTTTATACCTACAGATTCTGCATTCCTGTGTTCAACCATTCTTTAAATCCCAAAGGCAGATCTTGATTTTGTCCTTTTATATCTCTCGGCATTACTTTACAAAGATTCTTAGGAAGGACTCATCCCACGCTTTTTACAAGCGCGTTGATGACTAAAAAGGCCAATCTGAGATAGGCAAGTCCGGTTGCAGAAAGCACAGCAGTCTCCTTGGGTGATGTTGTTTCCAAGTTGCGGTTCTTTCTGCGTTGTCGTTTCTCTTCGAGACCCATTCAGCGTGTCTTCTCGAAAGAGGCCGCAGCATTGTGGATAGTGCATCTCCATGCCTCCCGATGTGAGGCCAGGGTGGACCATTGTTGGTGATCAATTTGGCCGAGTCTGAGATGTTGTTTCAGGGAGTCCTTATATCTCTTTTTGGGGGCGCCTCTCTTGCGCTGACCCGTGGCGAGTTCACCATAGGCCTTTTATATAAGAGACACAATTTTATGATGCCATTGCATATAATTGGGGTTGAACATTCAGAGATTTCAGGATCTATCTGTAAGTCCTGGAACCAGACCCAAAGAGCCCATTGTAGTCATATATTTTTGCAGGCTACTACTAGAAGACCGCTTTTCTATTTGGGTTCTCAGAAGGCTTCGTTTGATACATGTTTGATATGCTTGGTTTGCTTTGCTGTAAAATATAGCTAAGCCAGCAAGGTGTTGTGGATTAATTGCTGAACTATGGCTATAGAAAACAGGGGCAAACCCTTTTCAGCCTTGGAAACCCACTGAATGACCTTAGGCGAGTCACACTCAGCCTCACAGGAAGGCAAATGCAAAGCCCTCTCTGAATAAATCTTGCCAGTAAAACCCCATGATAAGGTTATTTTAGGGTTGCTTGGAAATGATTTGTAGGCACACAACAGCAACACGATTATGATGTAGAAGAAACAAATGAGAGAATAAAAGTTTCTTTTTTAATTTTAAGTGTTTTGATTTGAAATGTTTCCAATGTAGTGTCCTGTATTTTGGCTGAAAATGGGTCTCTAATTTGTGCGACAGGTCCATTTTACAATTCTAAATCTATTCCTTTACTTCTCTAATTTCATTATATTTTTTGTTAAAATTAAGTTACCAGAAAAATAAGTGAAGACAAAAACCTTACCTCAAGTTTTCAGCCATTAGGAAAAAGCTATTTATTATCCCTACGCGAGAAGCTCAATTATCCCTCCTGAATAGCTTTTCTATCATTTTTGAAGTTTTTAAGAAACACAGTGAATTTGTCTTGGTTCACAATATCACAAAAACCAATCTGCCACACAATAGAACAATGAACGTATATTTATATTTATCTGATTTGAGTTTTTTTTAAAGAGATGTGGACAATGTATTAAAAATCTCAGGATTTCTACTATTTAAAAGCTTTTTTTTTGAGATTTAGTGAGTATATGTGTTTAAGGTACATTCTTAAATTTTCAGTTTCACATTTTACATACAGCTCTTTTCCTTTGAAGCTGCTATTTTAAAAGCATTAAAACCAAAAGGTGGCATGGGCACCTTTAAAAAAGTCAGGCTAGAGAAAAATACCATATGCACACTAACAACATATATGTTTTTTTTAAAAACATAAACTGTTAGAAAAGTCAGATATAAAGATGGATTGCTGGATTGCGTTTATAGGATATGAAATTATTAATTCAAAATAAAGAAAACATATATGTAGAATTTTTGAAATTGCTTGTCTATACAAGCAGTCTCCAAGTTACAAACAGGATAGTTTATGTAGGTTTGTTCTTCAGTTGAATATGTTTGTAAGTCAGAGCAGGTTCATTTTTAAGCGTAACACCAGCCAAAAATATATGCATTTTCGCTTTGGATAGCAAAGGGAAGGGTTAACAACCCCGTGGTGTTTGAAAAATGTGGCTTTGGTGAGAAAGGTTTGGTGAGAAAGCTTCAGTGGAGACACATTTCCCCTTGATAATTCTTTCAGGAGTGAATTTCCCTTTTAAGGAGTAGGTTTCTCTCACTTCCTATTGTTTCATCCCTGTTCTTAACTATGAGTCAGTTGTAAGTTGGATGTTTGTAACTGTGGGGGCTGCCTGTATATTTCTCCTAGTAGAGAGAGAGATATATACTTCCTCCTGAGACTTTGGGTGCTCAGCATTCTCTTGCCTAAAGCAACATTAAGAGAAGGCCCCTTTTGCAGACATATGTGATTACAGTCATCCCTCCAGGTTTGTGGTATTAACTTTTGGCAGATTTGGTTGTTCATGGGTTTGATTTAAAAGGTTCTAAAAATACAGTGTCTTTATTCACATTTTTTTCAAGTCAATCGGAAGGAACAGGAAGTGTGCCTCTAACCATGGTAAATATGGAGACCTGGCTATGCTTACGTACCTTATTTGCAATCCCCTTATTTCTTCAGTGTGGCAATGTAGAAGTCAGCCAACATTTGCTGAATGTCTACTGTCCCATTTCTTTTTCACAGAGAGGCAAATTTGCTGATGTGCCTCCATTGTATCTGTTTTCCGTTCAATTTGAAAAAATGATTGAAGTCTCGCAATGTGTGTTATTTTTGCTACTTTTGAATCCTTCAGGTTTCATAAGTATTGTTTGATTTGTTTTGTATGATGCAGGCTGCCTGGTGCTTGAAAGTACGGGCATTAACGGAAATGGTTTATGTGGATGAAATAGATGTCGATCAGGAAGGCATAGCTGAAATGATGCTTGATGAAAATGCAATTGCACAAGTTGCACGTAAGTGAAGTTCAGATGTTATATAGCATGTTGGACCACACTGGTTCATGTTGTCTTTTCCAAAACATGACATTATTACTTTTACAAGAATAGAAAGCTAAATTAATATTATCAGTTGATGTTATCTTCCTGTGTTTATTCTGTTTAAATTGTTTTGAAGCTTATTATTATTATTATTGCCTTCTTATTTTTGAAAAAAATATCCAAATCAGTATATTGTTATTGTTATTATTTTACTGACACAAAAAACACACTTTGTCACAGCAAACGAGATCTATATGCTGGATTTCGTTTCACAAAATCACAAGTTGAACACTTCCCAAGCGTCTAGGACTGTGTGATGTATTTTCGAATGATGCGCACAGATAAAATAAGGTGAAGTTGACAGATTATGATTTTGTCAGTGTTATTGTTTCCAAATGCTGGCTGAGGTCTTTATTATTATTGTTATTATTATTATTATTTCTTATCTGCCTCTCTTCATGGCTTGAAGTAGGTCACAGAATAATTAAAACACATATATTGCAAAATACCACAAATACACATGTTAAAATGTGTCTATGTAAATATATATTAAAATACGCAAAACAGGAGATTAAGCAAAGAACATGTGTTTAAAATTCATGCTTAAAAACTGGCTGGGTATGCCTGCCAATAGAGATAAGTCTTTAGATGGTTTTTAACTTCCAACAGCTCATTAAGCTGTTGGAGATCTTCTGACAGGTTGTTCCACAGTGTTGGGGTGGCCAATGAAAAGGTTCTCTGGGTGACAGTTGTCATTTGGGTTCTGTCTGGTTGGAGTAACCACCCCCAAAGGACCTAAGTTTGCAGGGCAGATTGTACGGGAGAAGACAATCTTTTAAGTAACTTGGACCCAAACAATGTAGGCTTTTAAAGGTCAAAACCAATACCTTGTACTTTGCCCAGAAACTAATTGGTATCCAGTGGAGTGATTTTAGGATAGGTGTAATATGCTCACCCCTAGATGTTCCTGTGACCAGTTTGACTGCCATATTTTGAACTAACTGGAGTTTCTGAACTTGGTACATATGTAAGCCCAATGTAAAGCACATTTCAGAATTCCAACCTTGAGGTTACCAGCACATGCACTATCATCTTTAAGTCTCCAAATCTTGGAAGGGACACAGCTGGCGTATCAGCCAAAGCTGATAGTACGCACTCCTGACCGTCACATTTACCTGGGCTGACATTTTGAGAGATAGATCCAGGAGCACTCCCAAGCTGTGATCACAGTCTTTCAGTGTAACCCCATCAAGAACTGGTTGACACACCTCCATTCAAAGATTAGGGCCCTTGATGGCAAGTACCTCTGTTTTGTTTGAATTCAGTATCAGTTTGTTTTTCTTTATCCAGCCCATTACCGCCTCCAAGCATTCATTCAGAGAAGACACACTATCCTTAGTTGAAGCAGTTTTTGAAGGCATGGAGAAATATATTTGAATGTCATCATACTGATAACACCCTGCCCTACATGATCTCTCCCAGCTGCTTCATGTAAATATTAAAAATAATTGGGGATGGAATGGCACCTTGTGGGATACCACAGAACAGCTCATTTTTTGAGGAGCTGCTATCCTCAAGTGCCACCATCTGGAACCGTCCTGAGATGGAAGGAGAAAAACGTGAAGAGTAATAAGAACATAAAATTATGTCTTTTTATAGGTCCTGGTACTTCACTGAAAGTCCCTGGAACCGGTCAGGGTGGAGGTCCAAGCCAGGCTGTCAGGTATTAAGTTCACTAATAAACTTAGTTGGTCCAAGTCTTGAGTCATTGTGCTTTATTTTTTTTAATTCCAGGATGCAGAATGAACAGTCTTCAAGCTGCATGTAGCTTGCAGGCATCTACCAAATTTGAAATGTTTGAGGGAAAGAATCAGTCATAAATTCCTCAGCTGCAATCAGGAAGAATAATTTGCCTTGAGCAACCACAAATACTAGAACCTGTTTGTTTGTTTTCAAAAACAAATGGAGAAAAAACAAAGTAAAAAAAGAGGAAGGTTTCTTTACAAGCTTCCTGCCTCAATTTTTGGAATTAAGGAATGGTCTTACCATTTATAATTAAAATCAACACACTTATTATAGCAATTAAATTAAAATATTTATACTTCATTACATTTTAGGGGAGGAAATCAAACATTATTCATAACTTGTTAGTGCTCAGAAATACATATATAAAGCAAATAGAGTATACAATGTTCCCTCGCTACTTCGCGGTTCGCTTTTCATGGTTTTAAAATAAATACAGTAATATATATATATATATATATATATACAATTTTCACTGGAGCTGAAAGGGCCGCCTCCTCTTCCTTCCTCCTCTTCTCCTTTTCCTCTCTTTCGCCTCCCTCCTTCTCTCTCTCCTCCTTTCCCTCTCTTTTGCCCTCATCTCCTTCGCCTTCCGGAGCTTGGGATCCGATGGCAGCCTCTTTCTTTGTCTGTCTGCCTCCCTCTCTTTCTCTCTCTTTCTCTCTTGCATGCTCCCTCCTTTCTGGCTCTCTGGCCACAAGCTTGCCCGAGATGAAGAGGAGGAGGAGAAAAGGGAAGGCTCGGCCCTCTTTTTCTCTCATGGATGGTCCCTCCCACCTCTGATGCATGACGATACTGGGGCAACAGCTCCCACCAGTGAGCAGGGAGGCTGCAGGGGGACCCGCGTGACGTCACGAGACCAACCCAATGCAGGGAGATTGTAAATATATATGTAGGTGGTAGGTGTTACGTTCGCAGGACTACCTGCAAACGTAACTTGTCGCAGTTCCTGGAACATAACACCTGCGATAAGTGAAGGAACACTGTATAGACTTCAGCATACAACTATAAATAAAATAAAATAAAGAATAATGTGATGTAAAGTGTATGTTTTATTAAACTTGAGATGCACAACATTTAAATTCCACACATTTTAGAACACTTCTGCATTGTTATATTCCAGTTAGTACGGTAGCTCTTTAATGAGATCCAGAATTTCATGCAAACTCCATTGAAATGCAGAACTACTAATGTTGGAATGTAAGATGAAGTGAAAGTCAGATGTACCCATGGGAGACATATCTTTTGTAATATCTCTAGACTACCATATGTAGTATTTACTTGTTTATAATAGTAGAGAATACCATTTCGTGCATGTTGTCTGTTTTTGTGGATCATTTCAGGCCAGTGACTCAGACAGGGAGGCCCCTTACAGGATTTGTAAGGCCTAGCACACAGGGTGGAAGACCAGGTACGATCGAACAGGCTATAAAGACTCCAAGAACGGCTCATACAGCCCGTCCAATGACTAGTGCTTCAGGGAGATATGTGAGGCTTGGAACGGTAAGAATCAGGAAAAAGGACATGGAAAGTTCTGTCGATACTGTATTGCTTTGATTCTAAGATCCCATTGATTGTAAGACGTGTGTGTGTGTAGTAAATATTTCCCCTGACATTTTAAGTCTAGTTGTGTCCAACTCTAGGGGATGGTGATTATCTCCATTTCTAAGTCAAAGAGCTGGTGTTGTCCATAGACGCCTCCAAAATAATGTGGCCAGCATGACTGCATGGAGCATCGTTACCTTCTCGTAGAAGCAGTACTATTGATCTACTCATATTTGCATGTTTTTGAACTACTACGGTAGATTTGCAGAAGCTGGGGCTAACAGTAGGAGCTCACCCCATCCCTCAGATTCAAACCACCAAGTTTTTTGTCAGGAAGTTCAGCAGATCAGCAGTTTAACCCACCATGTATAATTTGATTCTAAGCTGCATCCCATTTTTAGAGATGCTTATATGGGGCAAAAAGTGTGTCTTAGAATTGAAGAAATACAGTAAATGCCTGTCATTGTAATATTTGAAAACTTTGAACCTTTAAGTGGCTATGTGTACATTAATTACAACCAAGAAGTTGAGCTTTGTATCAGTTTTCTTTTTAAATTTATTTTCTCTTTGCCATATTAAGGATTTTTTAAAAAATCTTCAGAAGATTAGCAAATATAATACAAAGTAAAATGTTTAATTAAATAATATGGAATACCTATCTGTTCTTTGGTTTTTTATTTGTCTACTTGCAAGTAGGCATGCATAAGGTTGTATTGTGAAGATGTAGTCTTAAGTAAACTTGCAAAGAGGTAAGGCAGAAAAAAGGAACAACAAAGAACAACTTTCCTCAAAGTTTCCTTTTCCTACCTTGTTTGACATAGTCGCACACAGCGGCTTTCCTATTTCTTCTAGAAAATTATTGTATGCTGATTGTAATCAGAGGGGCTTAACTTACTTGAAGTCCCGGTATGAAGTCCTGCAGGCTCTCTACCACGCGGCAGAGCGTGTTTTCAGTGGCGGCGCCAGTTCTATGGAACTCGCTGCCACCGGAGACATGAGCCTTGCAGGACCTGATGGCGTTCCGCAGGTCCTGCAAGACCTGGCTGTTTAGACAGGCGTTTGATGTCTGACAGCGGCTAATTAACGCTTGCCATCCTGCCATACCACTACCATTCTCCATGTACCAGCTTGTCACGATGCAAGGACTCGGCCGGCCCCTTAATCACACACACAGAGACGGTAATCAGCTAACTATTTTATTGTAGAATAAAGAACATGTAAAAAGGCAATTGTCCAAAAGATATTGAAAGTTCAGTTCAAAAGTAAAGAGTCCGTAGCTAAATCCAAAGGCAAAGGTCTTGGCAGTAGACTTGGCAAAAGCTCCGCAAATCCAAGCGGATCAAAGAACAAGGTAAAGTTCAATCAAAGCCCCAAGAAACTTCTTGGCAAGGTACGAGCCGCAGCTTGGCTCCGTGGTCCTTGGCTCGCTACACTTCACTAGGTTTAAAGTGGCCGAGCTACTGAGGATCCGTTCCCACGGATCCTATACTTAAACCTCACGGCGGGCCCCCCGACGCTCTAGGCTACGGCGGTAGTCTGTGCTACGGGATCTTGCGCTTCTCTGGCGCTCTAGGCTGCGGTGCCAGTCCCTCCTGCTGGAGTCGATGCTCCGTCTCCTATCAAAGCTCCGACCTTGCCTCCCAGCACCTGGCTCGCTATCTTCATGAGAGTCTAACTCCCCTTCAGCTTCCATGGCCTCATTGCCCATGTTTTCCCAAATTCTCTCCTGTGATCCGTACCCACCCGTTTTCTCATAACAATCATCGCTATCAGCACTTTCAGGATCAGCCTGACCTTCCCAGTCCTCATAGGCATCCGGCCATCCTTCATCCCAGGCCAAGCTCTCTGTGGGAGAGGAAGGTCCAGCTAGCTCATTAACCCCTTCCTCCATTTCATCCTCAGCTGCGGCTGGCTCTAATGCAAGTGGGACCCCCGGTGCTACCCCCTGCCCCCCAGGCACAAAAGAGAACTGGGTTGCTACATAGCTATGTCTGGCTATGATTTTATGTGACTGTTTTAAGATGTAATTTTATGTGTTTTAACCATGTGTTTTATATGCTGTTTTATATGCTGTTTTTATATGTTGTAAACTGCCCTGAGCCTCGGGAATAAAAATCAAATCGAAATAAATAATAATAATAATCTACCTTTTTTTCTGATGGACCAGAAGCAAAACAACAAGCTTTGTAGAATAGAGCAGGAGTTTGAGCAGTTCAGTGTCAAAACTCTAACCATTTCAGGTCACCAAAGGTGTTGGAGAGATTTCAGACAGGCCCGTAGCCGGGGGGGAGTTTAAGCCCCTCAAGGATGGTTTGGTCAAATTCTCAGGGTGGTTTGTGAGAAGGCCTCACTGGTACATTATTTAAACTGTTATGTTTATTCATATGATCTGATCACCATGCCCAATATATCCCATATGCATGGGGGTATTAGGATAACGATAAAAAAGGTTTGCTAGGGTAGATCCTCTCTCACTCAGACTCAGCCCCCTCCCCGAATCAAAATCTTGGCTACAATACTGATCTCAGAGAGCAGTTTTTAAAGTTATTTTTCTTTTGATCATCCAAAGATGTAAATTAGCACTATGGTTTCTTTGCTCTTGCAGGCATCTATGCTTACCAATCCTGATGGTCCCTTCATAAATGTTTCTAAACTGAATTTAAATAATTATGCTGAAAAACCAAAGTTGGCAAAGGTATGTGTTTCCTTGATATAGTGTTCTTGAATCTTTTGAAATTCTTGTTTCCTTATAAAAGCAGATTTTTAGTTGTTTAGATATTTCAGTATGAGGAACATTTGCTTTCTAGCTGCTTTTGATTTAAGAGATTTATTTCTAAACTGAAAGAAGGTGGTGAGAGTGATGATGAAGAAGAAGCTGTCTTTTCCTGAAAACCGGGACACAGGGTTGTAGAGATGCTAAGAATGGGCAAGGAAAAAGGCTTGGTCTTCAGAAAAGAAATGCAAATATGACCATTGCTCTATTGTGGACTTTCTGCCCCATTTTTGTTGTCTCCCCTTCACCAATCCAACAAAACTTGTGGCTGAATTAGTCTTTGCTTTTTCGTGCCAATGGAGAAGGATTGTAAAAAATGAAAACTGGCAACTTTATTCTTCTCTAATTATTTTCTGCTGATAATTCTTCTCATTCAGATTTTTCCTGCTGTGGTAAAACCATAGGCAAGTGTTCATGATATGAATTCTTTACTGCAGCAAACAATTTGTGTAAATGATGTTTGTGATTTTTATGTGGACTACTTGACTGCTGAAATGGCTTTTGTCTACCTTTGATTTAACTGTGTTTTCCAAATGTCTTTTCCTAACAGGCATTATTTGAATATATTTTCCATCATGAGAATGATGTTAAGAATGTAAGTCTGTTTTTCTGTTTTTCACTTATGGATTTTAATGCCACTTTTCAATCCAATAGTTTTTTGAATGAGATAAAATTAAACTATAAACAATGTAGAAAATACTTATGTGAAGTGGGATGAGGTTGCACGATGATGGTTCCGTTCTTAACTTCTCTGAAGCTTTTAAAAATAATGCTGTTATTACCCATGGTTTAGGTTAAGAGATGTTTGCATGAGGCACATCTAGAACACAGTCCTTCAGATTTCCCCATTCTTTTCTGTCCCATTGCAGATCCTTTTTGCCCCATGCTATTATTCAGAAGATCATTGAACTTTCTCAAAACTTTCAGGAGTGGGCTATATTGTGGGGTTAATACAGGAAAGTTTGATTTTAATGTAGTAGAGTTCATTTAACACTATACAGTAGGAATATTAATGTTTTGTGTATAGGAAATTTGATATATTAAAGACCTTTCTATGTATATGTAGTTCCAGTAATAGTGTGATTCTTTACAGTTTTGTGAAAATATTTTGGGTACTTGTTGTCAGTACTATAATGCATTATTGAAAGAGAAAATATCTTTAATTGGTACACAACCTCTAAGCAATTTCCAGTGAAAAGGAAAATGATAACAAAAAAGATAACACAAAAATGATTAGCTGTTTAAAAGTAACAAAACAAAAACAAACCAATTCCAGTATATATATAGGTAATAATTATTTTTGTAAATATCTGAATTTTTTCAATTCTAAGACACCATCGATTGTCAGACACTTTCATTTCAGTATTGCCAACATATATGAATCTATATTAAATCTGTGGGCCTGTTGGGGAGGCAACAGAAGAAAGAAGTGTGCATAGGGCAATTAGTAAAAATAAAGAACCATCTAGCTGAGGCTGATGACAAAATGGTGGGGGACTGGCCAAGCTGTTTCGGCTGGGGCCCTTCCTCCTGCTGCTTCTCTTTCGTGGGCAAGACAGTTTGAGGGACAGGTGTCTGCTCCTTTCTCTCTTTTGGAGGCTTTTGAGTTGGCACTAAAAATACTGCTTTGTGTCAGTGGATCTGCCAAAACACCTACCCACTCTATACCTACCCAATGGCTAATGGTCTCTTCCCCCCATGCAACTCTCCATGCGTCCTTGTCATTCTCACCGTGAGCTATGGGACTTTTGTGTGCCTTTCCCAGGACAAAGAGGCTTATGTTCTCTCTTCACTTTGTCCTTTTGGGGGACATCAACATGGCAGAAAAAAATGTGATTCTACCCCATTTTTGGAGAATTAAAGAAATATGGTACTTGTTGCACTGTAGCCCTGGAACACCCAAAACCACACAATTTTCAGATAATTCAATAAGTAAAAGTTTATTAATTAATAAATATAAAAAGGGAAGAAGCAAGTTTTAAAAAGCTGCAAAAGTACAAAAAGTATTTCCCAACAAGATCAAAAGTTCAACTTTTGAACCAAGGCACCAAAAGGCAATCCTCAGAGACTTGGGTTAACACAAAGCAAGATATTTTTCAAAAGTTATATCCATAAACATGAAAAAGGAACACAAGAAAGGCAAAACTTCCAAGAATATGAAGTCATAAACAGGAATCAAACCAAGAATCTTGAAATACAGGAACCAGGAACTTAGGACTAGAAACCGGGAGCTGTTTCACCTTTTTACAATGTTGTTCCCACTAAAGGCCTGAGAGCCCTGAAACCACTTAAAATGCCTCAATCCCTCCCATGACATCACTTTGCACACACCTGCTTTTTCTTTCCTCTCTCATCTCTGAGAAAAAAATGAGTTTGTCTTGGTTTTCCATTCTGCCTCCTAATTTCAAGGCGACTCGATCTTGAAAAACTTTTGTCTCCCATCTTCACCTCAGAAGGCAACTCTGGCCTATTCTCATGGGAACTAATATCACTTTCTCCTGTTACCTGGAACAATCTGGAGATTTTAAAACATTTCCCTCCATGCCCCTGCTGTCTTCCACAGACTGCTTGGAAATTACAAGTTGCAATCCATCATCCCCTTCCTCATCCTCTGAGCACTCAGAAAGCTCATCCGATGCTTGCCAGGCTACAACATTACTTTAAATGACCTTTCAAAAAGCACGAAAGCTAGCTCAACATACATCTGATGTGGCCAGGCATCCGTTTCTTTCAGAATCCCAGTGTTCATACTGGAAATAGTTTTTTATGTGTCTTTGTTTTTTCTTGGAAATTATTGGAATCGCTTCAAATAGAACAATATATGTGAGTTTAGCTGAATATAAGTTTCTGTCATAAGCTGCTAATCAGATGGTGGCACAGGCACACTGGGGATAATTGAATTTAGTGATGTTGAAAATGCAGCCAACAATGATTGAAATGTCATATTAGAATGCCAGGACATTCAAGATCTGAACTGTTTCTACATCAAGTTGACACCTTAAGGAAATTGAATTTTTTAACATAATTTCTATCAGAACATTTAGTCCTCGAGTGACAAAGGTTGAATTCTTTGAAACAAATGTTGTGTTCTGGCATCAGTAGCTGATTTCATATGTTTCAGGATTTTTTAAAAATGAAAACCACGGTATCATAGGTTTAGAAGATACCCCAGTGGCCACCTAGTCCAACCCCATTCTGCCATGTAGGAAAACACAACAGAAATACTCCTGACAGAGGGCCATCCAGCCTTTGTTTAAAAGCCTCCAGAGAAGGAGACTCTGTTACACTTCAAGGCAGCATATTCCACTGCAGAACAGCTCTAACCATCAGGAGCCATCTATCCATTCAGACTCTAATAGTCTTCACTTCAGTATAGGGAAAGCAAATCATTTTCATGTTGATTTTCTTCTTCTCAGGTTAAACATGAGCACTTGAATTAATGCGGGGGCGTGGAATGGATGTGATTTGTTTATAGTTCTCCACAAAATCCTGAAACTGAAGTTGAACACATCAGTTTGTGCATGGATATCATATGCTAATTCTTACTCATTCCAATATTATAAAAAAGGCACATATCTTTTTGAAGATTGTTGTAAAAAAAATTCAGTCTGTGAACCTTTGCTCTTTCATTTATATTAATGAACAAATGAATGCTTGTCAAGGCAGGAAATTGTAGAGGGTCAATTCCAATTATATTGTCAACATATTCAATTCCTAGATATACTGTTGCAAAAAGTAATGTCATTTTCCATACGAACAAGTCCCAGTTAGAGATAGTGGCCAATTATACATTCATACAGAGAGCAATTTGGCAGTTACTGCTGGAAGAGTTGTTTTGGAGAAGATCTGTTTAAATTGGTACCAGCAAAAATTGTACCAGCTAATGTTGGAAGCAATAAGATTTTTCAGGCACTGAATTTCAGGAGATGCTGCGGAGAAGAGAGATGCAAAATCACTTCATTTTTCAACAGCAAAGGGCTTCTTTAATTTTACTTCTTTCAAAAATTGTGCTTTCAAATTGAATAGAAATATTGAAATTAAGGCAGAATTTATAATTGTGAATAGAAAATGACAATCATATTCAAACCATGCATAGTGGTTTCTTTCTACTGCCCTACTATTTTGGCTCATTGACTTGCAAAATGGAACTGCAGTGCTATATCCCAGTGGCGGTTAACTTCTTCAAGGTGTTAGTTCTCACCTTTAAGACCATCTATGGTTTGGGGCCAGTGTACCTGAGGGAGCGACTTACCCCTTATGTGCCCGCGAGATCACTGCGCTCTGAGGAGCTTAACCTCCTTGAGGTGCATTCCCTTGGAACCTGCAGACTGGCCACTACACGGCGGAGGGCATTCTCTGTAGCTGCCCCAAGTCTCTGGAACGGCCTCCCGGAGGAGATCCGCGCCATGAAGGCCTTGAAGACTTGGCTCTTTAGGAAGGCGTTTGGCCCTTAACTCAACCACACTGTGTGCCATGCCGCCTATCCCCCCCCCCCCAGATGCTTATCTCGTCCCCCCCGCCTTCGCTGAGGGCTAGTGTTTTTAATATGTTTTAACTGCTTTGATGTTTAATGTGTTTTAACTGTTTAATCTGTTTTATTACTCACGGTGTTTATGCTTCTTCTGTAAACCGCTCTGAGCTCCGGAGTGAGCGGTATACTAAATCGAAGTTAATAAATAAATAAATAATAAATAAATAAAAGAGGTCTTCACTCACTGAGTCCTTAATTAATGGGTCACATAATTTTTCTTCTGTACAAAAATGTATATGGCTTTGAATGTCTTGTTCTAAATCAAAACACAGTTGCTTAAGCATGTTTCTAAACTATAGTGAAGGAAGGAAGAACTTATTGCAGGTGGATATGTTAACCCATTGTGTCTTTATCTTTCACCTATAGACTGCTTGTCCCAAGTGTTGTGTGGTATCAATAGTTTATTACACATCCTTTAAAAATTAATATGGGTTTACTCTTTCATTGCTCACACAGACAATAAGATTAGTATGTCTTTGTGAGTTTATACATTTCTGTATTAATATGGAAAGGTAAAATACAATCTAATTTAAACATGGTTCCATTGAAAATGTGGAAGAGTTGTCTCTGGCCCCTTAACAATTCGTTATATAAGGTAAAGGATAGGAAAGGGAGTTGTGTTATTAAAAATGCATTGTCTGCAAGGTCTTACAACGAGAATTTATTACTTCTTCTCTTGCTGTTTTAGCTTACGTAATATAATAGAAATAATGCAAAACATTCCTAGATCATTTATGTGATATTTTCTGCGACTGAGATTTCTCTCTCAAAACTAAAGCTGTGTTTTTCCTCCAAGGCTTTAGATTTGGCAGCATATGCCACGCAACATGCCCAGTTCAAGGACTGGTGGTGGAAAGTACAAATTGGGAAGTGTTATTACAGGTAAACATCTTACTCTTTCTTGGAGTTGTAGGACAAAACACCTGGGGACTCACAGGGTTGAGAACCACTGTTCTAAGCTGTTAGATGGCAGGGTAATGGCCTGTTCAAATTACAATATCATTTGCATGTTTTATGTAAACATAATGAATACATTATGCAGTTTTAAAACCACGTATTTTTGTTGGAATCATTAAAAATTTACCAGTGTGCATATTTTTACTAAATATATTTGATATGTTCAAAATAACATACAATTTAAAAACCTTCCCTCACTAAAGCTCACTTTTGACATACCTTCCTTTTTGTTCTCTCCAGGCTAGGATTATATCGCGAAGCAGAAACACAATTTAAATCCGCTCTCAGGCAGCAGGATATGGTAGACACAATACTATATTTGGCAAAAGTAAGTGAAAATTATTTCTGATTAAGATTTTAAACTACAGTTTGACATGGGAGAGAGGACATTTTTCAATTTGAATAACTTTTAGTTCATCTTTTATAGTTTTGTCAAGACTTTTGCTTTTCCTGATAAATGTTTCATTTGCCACTTTCTGTTTCTATTTCTCTTGTCTGTATTTATTTTCAATTACACTTACACTTTATATCCCTTACTGTAAATGCATAGATTTTGTAATTTCATGGCTATCTAAGGTTTCCCTGAAACAGTTAGTCATATTTAGTTATTCTGATTGGGCTGTGATTTGGTTTGGCTTGATTCAGACATGACTTGACCCAACTTTATTTGGACCCAAGTAAAAATTCAGAAATTGTTTATCTGCCACTGATTTGCATTCAGTATCTGTAACTTTTGGGGAGGGATGTTCAATAAAGTTCATGAAATCTGGGTACGGTTAAGCCACCTTCAGTGAAGATTAACTGCCAAATTACAAACAGGTCAAGAAGTTTTTGTACTAGCTGCCACCATGTTTAATATGTAAAGTGGTTAAAAGTTGCTAATTTGTCTGCTGATTTGTGCACTGAGGTGATGTATGTAGCATATGTGTTCATCTTGTTCACAAAAACTGTATTTTTCTACTAAACAACATGGGATGGAATCTATTGGACTATAATGTATAGAGGCTATAATGTAATCTCAGTTTATTTATTGATCTGTTACTGAAGCTGTTATGGAAGGATGTGATTATGAAAACCTGTTGAAAAAATAAGTTCAGATAAAGAAATGAGAAGAAGCATGACAGACACAATGAATGTATTCCTTTATGTTTTAGACAAATATTGGTTGAGACAAATCCTTTGGGAATTGCAGTGCAGATTATCTAAAGTTAATGCTTTGAAGGCTCCTTCAATATAGTGTTGACATCTAGATTAGAATTTATGTGAGTGAATTTGTGCAGTGAAATGGTTTTAAAGCATCATACATTGAAATGGCTTTGATATGGTCAAAACACATCTTAAAAGATGACAGGCGCCAACCAAGCACATTTATTTCTGCAACTAGGAAACATGTATTTTAAAAGACAGCAGGAATTATTTGGCAAATTTGTTATGAAGATCCTAATGTTCTTATTGCTGTTGTTAATGAATACAAATTTCAAGGTGTTCTGTGGTCTTTTAGTCACATAATTCTTGCTGTAAGCATGTTTAAACTGATGCAGTTGTCTTTTCAAGACAGATTTGCCTTTCAGTGCAGAATTTTACTGCAATTGTCTATAAGAAAGATTTACTATTATAATCAGAGTAATCCATCTCCTTTCTCTTGAAGTTTGGTACAGCTTGTACCATTTTGTGCTGTGCTTTATTGCCCATCATGTGGAATGAAAGCAGCAGAGACAGCTGGCTTTACATTCTCTATCCGATGTTGGCTTTGTGTTATTTATTAATCTATTTCACTGGAAAGAATGGTCTTAACAAATTGTGCTCTCACAAAATGTATTTAATACTATGTAAAAAGGCAGTTACATTGAAGAAATAACTTGAGTACTAAAATCCGTATATCATTCAGATGCTGTGCCTCTTTTCATTGCTTAAGTGTAACAGAAGGGCCTGGTTTGCCTGTGCATGGAAGAGTCAGCAGCATCTCATTCTTTTTTGAGATTAGATATCCTGAAGCTGTGGCAGTTGCCTGGCACAGAATCTGCAGAAAGATGCACATGTTGGAAGAAAAGCAAGCCAGCTCTGCAAAATGTCAGATCACCCACTGACTTTCCTCATATTATAAGTTACTACTGGCCTGGTCTATTTCTCTTTTCTTCAACATTACTCTAAAGAGATTATGTGGCTTTTGCTTTATCCTGACCCACAAACTATATTCTGTGAAAACAGGCCATCTTCATAAAGCATGTTTTACATCTCATTTGTGCACACTGAAAATAGTTAAGGTTAACTATATGTACCCTACCTCTGTGAATGTTTAATACAGCAAGTTAGAGTTAATTTAAATCAAAAGCAAACACTTCCAGTCTCCATAGCCTCACTGGAGAAATAAATCCTACTGAGATGGTATGCTCATTTCATAATGTTATGAAATTACATAATGATGTAATGTTATGGGCAGACCAGCTCTGTGAGCATACCTGTCATTGTTTTACATCATGTTTTGGTGGAAGCAAAGAAGCACTCAACATAATAATAGGGTTGCCATTTTTTGATATAAGAAATAAGGGACATTTACGGGATTTTTCACAAAAATAAGGGACACTTCATTAAAAACTTGAAACTCAAACATTAGGTAGAAATAGTTTTATTAACAGAATAAGATAATGATTGAAACTCACAAAAGAAACTGACTTACACCCTCTTAACAGTACATGGTATGTTTCTGCATGCTTTGTCATGCAGAAAAAACATTATCAGAACTACCTTATTTTCTCCATCTGTATTTAGTACTTGACTTTGCTGACTTTAAAAGTGCACTGTCTAAACATTAAAATAAAATAAATTTTATAAGACAGTACATCTACATGATTATTATGTCAATAGTTAATGGTATAGTATAGTATGGGATACACAGCATTGTATAGTATTGGGATGCACAGCTAGGTCTATTTTAAGAGTAACTCTCAAGCAACCAGAAACTATCTTTATCCAACATGATCCAACATTCCCCTTGGGTAACAGTTAATTAGTCTACTGTACTTTGAAAAAGTCCTGTATCGCCTCTTCCTTCCAACGGGGAAGCAGGCTGCCCTGCGAGTTGGAATCCCGGGCAGGCATTGCCGTGGAAACCGCAGCACGCAGCTTCCTCTGGTCAACCCCGCCCAGTCCTGTCCTGCTAGTCAAAAATAAGGGACAGGGCCTGAAAATAAGGGACACAAATTTTAGGGCCAAAATAAGGGATGTCCCTTAGAATAAGGGACATATGGGAACCCTACATAATAAGGACATCAGAACAGATTGTATTAAACTTTATGGTTGACTGCATGAACACACCTTTTTTTGGTAGCATTCCAGTGTGTTACAACATGGAATGCTGCTCTGAGAACAAAGTTATGGATTTCTGAGCTGCATTTGAGTTGCTATCTGGAAGGTGTGGGGAAGCAGTACTGAAATGTAAATGTCCGTGTTTCACCTTTGCTTATTATTTGATCATATATATATATATATATATATATATATATATATATATATATATATATATAATATCGGCAAGGTAAAATGTTTTATGTGAATAGCAAATCCAGATTGATGTAGCTGCACGTTTCACTTGTTTATTCAGGTGTATTCCCGTTTGGATCAACCTTTGACATCTCTAAATGTTTTCAAACAAGGATTAGAACGGTTTCCTGGAGAAGTCTCCCTTATTTGTGGTATTGCGAGGATTCATGAGGTATGCAAACTAAGCTTTTGCCTTTTCCAAAGAGACTGATTTTCATTGTTGTTTTCAGAAATGAACTGCATTGGTTTCCACTATATAAGGAGAGGAGTAGGGACAAGATCAAGATCAACTTTGCCCTTAATTATAGTGATTTTGGGAGCCAGATTCCCAGACTCTGGTCCTGCAGATATTTTGGACTTCAACTTCGAGTACTCTCAGCCTCTTTGGCCAGTGGTCAGAGATTCCGGGAACTGAAATAAAACACACAGAGCGCCAGAGTTTGGGAATCACTGATATGATCAAATCTAGGATCTTGCACATGTTGTAACTCACTAGTGGGCCATAGATACAAATTTAACTTCCACTGGAGCAGTGGCATCTGTTGGAGTAGCATGCTGTGTGTAATTCAGTCTCTGAGATGAATCCATGTATAATCAAGAGAACATTACTAGATAGTGGCATTTATATCCCATCTGTCTCTAGTAAACTCAAAGAGTTATTTATGTTTATCTCACCTCCCTTCCCCCAGTTTATCAGTGGTATTTTTCAAGCTGAGTAGGAATCATGTGACCTGCCAGATGTTGTTCAGCTTCACCTGTTTAGCATTTCTCACCATTGACTATACTGGCTAGGATGAATGAGAGTCACATCTGGAGGGCTTCATGATTCATATCCCTGGTTTAAAGCATGACTGATATGTTTCAGCTTAAGGAATTTTGACCATCAGTGTCTCACCCCACTCCCTGCTTTGGCCTTTGTAGCCAGGCTGTGAGACGGTCTGAATGGTTTAGATTCAGTAGGAGGCAGCAGTTAGACCAGGGGTGGGCAATTACTGGCCCTCCAGGTGTTTTGGACTTCAACTCCCAGAAATCCTAACAACTGGTAAACTGGCTGGGATTTCTGGGAGTTGAAGTCCAAAACACCTGGAGGGCCAGTAATTGCCCACCCCTGAGTTAGACTGTCCAGTACATTATCTTATCGCAGGTTAACTCTCAGTAATGAAGGTAGAACATTTACATGCTCAGTTAAGATTGGCTTTCACATCATCATTCCATTTTCCTACACTGAACTCAAGGTAGCATACATGGACATCCTCCTGACTCACATTCTTGTGATATAGGTCAGTCTGTATGACTATATCAAAGTTACCTGATGGATTTCATGGTGAAAAAGTGTATCTACTCTGTAGAGCAGTGGTTCTCAACCTGTGAGTCCCAGATGTTTTAGCCTTCAACTCCCAGAAATCCTAACAGCTGGTAAACTGGCTGGGATTTCTGGGAGTTGTAGGCCAAAAATACAAGGGGACCCACAGGTTGAGAACCACTACTGTAGAATTAATAGTTTGATGCCACTTTAACTGTCATGGAATTCTGGAATTTGTAGTTTGGCAAGGCATCAGCATTCTTTGGCTGTGTGACTGTTAAAGGCCTTGCAAAACCACAGCTCATATGATTCCATAGCATTGAGCCATGACAGTTAAAGTGGTGTGTAGCTGCATTAATCCTACAATGTAGATCCACCCCAAAATTATATGCAAAGAACAGCAGAAGATGAACTACCATTGAATGTGCTTCAAGGCATAATCTGCCATCCAGCCAAAGAAAAAGAGAGAGAGGGTGCATATACCAAGAAACAGGAATGTTTATTATCAGTGTCTATCTTTCTCTTTTCAAACTTGGAAAAGCTACTTGTTGAACTTGTGTTTTTTCCCCTAAAAATCCCTCATTCAACGTGGTTGCTGGTTGGTGGAATTTGGAGAGTGTAGTAAATAAAGTAACCTCTTAAAATATTGGGGATGTATATCTGAAGCAAGGAACAGGCAAGGTTCCACAGGTAGCTAGATTATAGAACAATAGCACAAGTGTGTCAGCAGCGGAGAAATTAAAAATGGAAAAGCCAGAAAAAATTTAAGTACCCTAGTTTAAATTCTACCCCAAACCAAATACAAATATTTAGGTTAAATCTTGAAGCCTTCTGCTCTGGAGGTCAGTTATTCTCTGCAGTACCAAATGATTGTAATCAACCAAATTTGATTTATGAGAACATACCAAAAATGCACACTCTCAGAGTCTCCTTGATAAATTGAGGTTTAACAGTTTGACATGTGGTAGAAACTGGCAGACACACACACACATATATGCACACACACTTTTATTAATATAGAAAGCATTTTATATCTCACTTTTCCTTTTAGAGAAGCTCAAGACAGCAGGCCACAATGAGATATATTGATACTGCATTACTTTATTTTTCTTTTCTTTTGAGAAGGCTGTAGGGAATGTGGATAGAGCAGGCATGGGCAAACTTTGGCCCTCCAGGTGTTTTGGACTTCAACTCCCAAAATTCCCAACAGCTGAGCGTTGAAGTCCAAAACACCTGGAGGGCCAAAGTTTGCCCATGCCTGGGATAGAGCCTGCTCTTTAAATAACTACCCCTACGCTCTCAGAGCTCAGTCTGTATATGCCTACTCAGATTACATTCCACTGAGTTCAATGATGTTTACTTTCAGGTAAATTGGTATATAATTGTTGCCTTGATTGGCTTGTCAGTGACTTCCAGTTCAAAAAACAATTCTTTCAACAGCTCTTTGGAAAGCTTTCAGTCGCAATTGACAGAATAGATTGGGCCAACAATGAGGAAAGAGTATGTTTTCCATGCTACAGGAAACTGATGCTATTATCTTGTACTGTTTGCCCTGTGGCAGGCTATAAATAGCAAAAGAATCCCCGTGACATATGGTTGTTTTCTCTGAGCAGGCTTGAAGAAAATGTCTTGAATTTAAGTTAAAATGGCTGTTTCATGATTACAGTACAAGCCATTAGTACATGTGCATGCATTTTCTGCAATATACTTGGGTTCTGCTAGTAAATGCAAAGCTGAAGAGATAGGTATTTAGATAATTACATACCATAGTGTCTAATGTAACTAAAGTTAGTCTAATACATGTTTCAAATAGTCTGCTTATTAATTGATTTCAAAGCTTATTGTTAAAGTTATGCGCCATTAAAATGATTTTACAATTTAAACAAACTTTTAAAATTTTGATAGGAAATGAACAACATTTCTGCAGCTGCAGAATGCTATAGAGATGTTTTAAAACAAGACAATACTCACGTGGAAGCCATTGCGTGCATTGGGAGTAATCACTTTTATTCTGACCAGCCAGAGATAGCATTGCGGTTTTACAGGTAGTGTATCTGTATGTAATTCTCTGTGCTTATGTAGGCACATTGGTGTTTTACAGCTTTTAATGTCAGATTGTATTTTGAGCTACTCTTACTGGCCATACATTTCCACAATATATCTGAAGATATGACAAACAATAATATTTCTTTTTCTGCTGCTAATTTTGTTCTCTGTTTTATATTCGATTCTTCTGTTTGTCAGAAAACCTTTTTGCTGTTACACTATATAGTAGTTGCCTCCAGACAAAGAGTCCCCCCTTATGCTTTGCCTAGCAGCATTTGCCTTCCCTGCTCTGAGTTTCCTGATTTTCTGACTCCACAGAACAAAAGCAAGCAAGACTAGCTTTGCTTCTTAAGAGAAGACATTCCCCTCCATTCCTTGAAAAAAATTGGACTTGTGTGTTTGAATGCTGGATAAGATTAGTTGGGCCCAGAGTATTTGAAAAGTCTTATCTCCCAATCTGAGCCTCCCATTCTCTAGAGTCTGCAGTAAAGGCTATCTCAGTCCCAGGTACCTATTCCAGGTATCTCTGGTTCAGACATGAGAGAGCGAGCCTTCTTGCTTGCTTGCTGCTCTCAAGTTATGGAACTCCCTTTCCTGGAAGGTCTGGTTGTATCCCTCTTTGCTGTCTTTCTGCTGACAGGCAAAGACCTATTATTTAAATGTGTTGTGGAAGATAAAACTTTTAATGAGGAAAGGGAATGTAGTATTTTTATTTTGTTATGTTTTAAGGGCCTTTTAATACTGCTTATATTTTAATTGTGTTTTGTACTAAGACTTGTTTAACTGCGTTGTGCTTCTAAAATACTGTATGCCAACTTGGAACATTGTATGCCATGCTGAGAGAAGGGTGGGATATAAATAAATAGGTCAAAACCTCATGTGAAAATAGGAGCTTTAAAAAAAACATGTCAGGCAATGAACAAAGTCTTGCTTATAAACACTTGTCCTATAATAAATATATTAAGGCAAGTGCCCCAGGACATTATGAATAGTAATTTCCACTACATCAGTAGAGTGTTCCAGAAGTGCTGTAGTCACCAGTACTTGATCCTGACTGGGAAAGGTAATGATGATTACTCCAGAAGACAGGAACAGAATTCAAAATGACCTTAACAGATTAGAGAGATGGGCCAAAACTAACAAAGTTAACTTCAACAGTGACAAATGCAACTTACTCCACTTAGGCATAAATAAATGAAATGCAAAGATACAGAATGGGGGGCGCCTGGCTCGAGAGCAGTATGTGTGAAAAAGATCTTGGAGTTCTTATGGAAACAAGTTAAACAAGTTGGTGGGGACAAGGGTCAGGGCCTTCTCGGTGGTGGCCCCTCGCCTGTGGAACTCACTCCTCAGCGAAATTAGATCAACTTCTTCCCTCCTTTCCTTTAGGAAAAAGTTAAAGATGTGGCTTTGGGACCAGGCATTTGGTTAGATGTTGAGCAGCAGGCGGACAAAAAAATGATGACAAGGTTATGGAAATGGACTGCGGCTTGGACAACTGATGAATACGGAACTCGGATTATTTGTTTTAGTCATTGATATTTAATTGGTTTTAATCTATTTTAATGTATTTAGCATGTATTTTTTATTGTTTATATGACATCGAATTCTTGCCTTTGTTAGCTGCCCTGAGTCCCCCTTCGGGGGTAGAGAAGGGCGGGTTATAAATAATTGAAATAAATAAATAAATAAGCATGAGCCAACAATGTAATGTGGCAGCTTAAAAAGCTAATGGGATTTTGGCCTGCATAAATAGGAGTATAGTGTCTAGATCCAGGGAAGTCATGTTACCACTCTATTCTGCCATGGTTAGACCACACCTGGAATACTGTGTCCAATTCTGGGGACCACAGTTTAAGGGAGATATTGACAACCTGGAATGTGTCCAGAGGAGGGAGACTAAAATGATCAAGGGTCTGGAGAACAAGCCCTATGATGAGTGGCTTAAAGAGCTGGGCATGTTTAGCCTGCAGAAGAGAAGGCTGAAAGGAGACATGTTGGCCATGCATAAATATGTGAGAGAAAGTCATAGGGAGGAGTGAGCAAGCTTCTTTTCTACTGCCCTGGAGACTAGGACACGAACAGTGGCTTCAAACTACAGGAAACACCTGAACATTAGGAAGAACTTCCTGACTGTGAGAGCTGTTCGACTGTGGAACTCTCTGCCCCGGAGTGTGGTGGAGGCTCCTTCTTTGGAGGCTTTTAAACAGAGGCTGGATGGCCATCTGACAGGGGTGCTTTGAATTCAGTTTTCTTCTTCTTGGCAGCGGGTTGGACTGGATGTCCCACGAGGTCTCTTTCAACTATGTGGTTCTATGATTACTCTTATTGGAAAGTTTCTGGTCATCTCTGACAGCTCTGTTTGGGTTACAGAGAATGGTTGGAACCTCTTAATATTTATGTGAAATAAAAATGTTGTTCATGTTGACTAAAAAATTCTTAGTGTTGATGTGACTGATGTATGGCTACTTCCCATGTCACTGAGTAGTGTACCTAGAAGGAGTTGATAAGAACATAAAAACCTGCCACAGTGAATCAGCGGATTAGTCCATGTAGCCAGTATTGGCGGCAGTAATTGGCATTGAATGTCTAGAAGCTGAGTCAGGGCTTTTCCCAGTCTTATCTGGAGGACATGTTGATATTCCTTTCAACATTTCCTTTGCCCACCTTCTAAAATATTGAACACATTTATGCCAACACTCTGAATATGGGTTCTCCATGTGTATCAGTGGTTCATAAGTTGATGTGGGAAAGAATCACATTACAAGCATTTGCATTGCAGTAAATGTGCCACTTGGAATCCTTAATTGATATGACAGTTACTCAGGTGATATCATTAGCTTGCATGATCTGTACTGCAAAGGTACAATTTTGAAATGTTTCTGTCTTGAATTAGACGGCTCCTACAGATGGGCATTTATAACTGCCAGCTATTTAACAACCTGGGCCTCTGCTGTTTCTATGCCCAGCAATATGACATGATTCTCACCTCCTTCGAACGTGCACTCTCTCTAGCTGAAAGCGAGGAAGAGGCTGCAGATGTCTGGTACAACTTGGGACATGTAGCTGTGGTAAGAGCAATATTTGTTTTGGTTATTTTGGTAAAGTATATGTGCAGAAAAAAATGATTTTTTTTCTCAGAAAGTTTTTAGGGCAGCTGTGAGTACTGGAGAACAAATAATTTGACAAACCCTGTCTGATTGGTTTGAGGGCATTTTAAAGATCAAAAAGACACACACACATCATCTTGATGAAGGCAGAAAAAATCTTATGTAATTCTGCAGTGGCAAGAGGAAAAAAAACAGTAGTGGTGAAGTATATTTACCTACAATCACTGCATTCATCCTCTCCCACACTTGTTCAGGTATATTTGAGCTAGTTTTTGTTTATCTGTCAATAAATTAAAATATTAAGCATGAACTATTAAGTGATTTTGTTTTAGTTATTGCAATTTTGAGGCCAACCATTAAAAAAATAAATTCTGGGATTAGTTTTGGCAGTGGTTAGTTGAATACATGACATCACTATGACTTCAAAAGTCTTCCTCTTTGAAATTTCCACATCTCTGTAGATTGAAAGATGAACAGTAATTGACCCAAAGTTAAATAACCCCAATCATGAACTTCATTCCCCTCTGTTCATAGTGCCCATTCATTGTGAGATTCTAAATCTTACTTATTTATTTATTTATTATTTCGATTTGTATACCGTCCTTTCCATGTTGGCTCATATCAAACTAAACAAAGAGGCATAAAAACATATAACAGTAAAATTACAAACAGTATAACAACATTCCACTACAACCAGAAGGGTTACAGGTTGAATGCTTGCCGGAACAACACTGTTTTACAAGCTTTCCGGAAGGCCGGTAGCTCATTAATTGATTGTACTTCCGATGGTAAATTGTTCCACAGGTATGGGGCATCCGCAGAAAAGGCTCTTTGTCTAGTAGACGATAGATGTACAGTTCGTAGGGAGGGAATGTGTAGAAGATCTGTAGAAGATTGAGATCTTCGGATCGAAGGGATCTCTGTGGAACATACCTTGCTGAAAATCATCATTGCAAAGTCCTTATTCAGTAGAGCACCCTTCTAATTTAATATTATAAACATATTCATGTAGAATTACAGTTACAGAACTGGATCTGTTCTAAGGTGTCATCAGTTTCCTTTCAAATGTCGAGCTGAAGAAGAATTCAACCAATGATCGTAAAGAGGACCCTAACTCGCCTGGTTAGGTCGAGGGCGATTCATAACTAGCTGCCAGATTGAAAGGGCTATGAATATTTAAATCTATACACAGTTCTCATAATTTCATGGATGGTGCAAAGGAGGCTTCTGAAACACTGGACTAGTTCCTTCTGCTGCCCAGGGAGGAAGGGGTCACATGACTATTATTTTGGTTTTGTGGTGATCCCAGGCTTTCCTTCTGCTCTCCTTCTATCTGCACCTTAAAGAAGTAAGAATTGAGAGGCCAAGTATCAACAACTGAGAATGGGTACTTGGCTCTAGCTCTCCATTAAAAGCTCCTTGGCCCCTAAATGTCCCTGATGCTTGCACTTGCGTGACCTGTTAAATGTCTTCCATGTGATCTTGTACAAGCAGAGTGTAAAGACAGCTTAAAACAGGATTAGTTTCCCTTTCAGAAACTGTATTATTAGGCAGAGCCAGCCAAGTGAAATCTGAATAACTAGTCCTTTGGAAAAGCAGTGTGATATATGTTAAGGGTCTATAACCCCCCTTAGGGTATAGGGGGCACCAAACTTGAGAATTAGGGTGCTTGGGAATTTTTTTTTGCAGTGAATAGCAGAGTTCATTACAAGGTTTAGTGTTGTCCTATAAGCCATGTAGTCCTATAAGCCATCAGCAGTTCACCTACCTGGGAAGCATCATCTTTTCAGACGCCAAGATTGACAAAGAGATAGATCACAGATTAGCAAAGGCATATGGTGCATTCGGAAGGCTTCACAAAAGATTCTGGAGCAACAAGCACCAGAGGCAAAGCACCAAAATCAGTGTGTACAGAGCTATCATACTGTCTATTCTCCTCTATGGGTCTGAAACATGGGTCACCTATCACCAACACCTACGACTCCTCGAACGCTTTCATCAGCGCTGTCTTCGCACAATCCTAAATATACACTGGACCGACTATGTGACTAATGTTGCTGTCCTTGAGCAAGCAGGGATCACCAGCATTGAGGCCATGCTATTGAGAACACAGCTGCGCTGGGCAGGGCACGTCTCTAGGATGGAGGACCACCGCCTCCCAAAGATGGTGAACTCTATGGTGAACTCGCCACGGGTCAGCGCAAGAGATATAAGGACTCCCTGAAACAACATCTCAGACTCTGCCAGATTGATCACCAATAATGGTCTACCCTGCCCTCACATCGGGAGGCATGGAAATGCACTATCCACAATGCTGCGACCTCTTTCGAGAAGACACACCGAATGGGTCCTGAAGAGAAACGACAACGCAGAAAGAACCGCAACTTGGAAACGACATCACCCAAGAAGACTTTCTGCTGTGCTTTCTGCAACCAAAATTGCCTATCTCAGATTGGCCTTTTTAGTCATCAATGCGCTTGTAAAAAGCGTGGGTCCTTCCTAAGAATCTTCATTTGCGAAGTAATGCCGAGAGAGAGATAAGCCATGTAGAGTACAGAACATCCAAATTTGCCTGCTTTTATGTGAAGTCTAGGAGAAACCCAACTCAATATATGCTTTGTTTACATTGCAGTGAGAGCTGCTAATGTGGTCCAAATATTTGCTAGAATTTATCAGGCTCATCTCTCATTAGAGGCTAAGGAAAAGCGCTCCATCTGTCCCCGAAACTGTATCTCCTCCCCATTCTCAATCCCTATTCCCAGACTGGCATGTGTGTTGCCAATGATCTTGCCTGGCTCATAGAATAATGTCCCGTTCTAAAGATTTCTGGGATCTCAGTCCTTGAGGGAAGCTCTGATTAATCACGCTTCCTTCTTTTTCTTTATTGTGCTGATTGAAATGTAATAGTATTGGCAATGGGCTTTTATATATATTGAATGATATATTATTTACTTTTGTTTCCTAGGGAATAGGTGATATGAATTTGGCTTACCAGTGTTTCAAGTTAACGTTAGCCAATAACAATGATCATTCAGAAGCTTATAACAATTTGGCTGTACTGGAGATGCAGAAAGGGCGCGTTGAGCAGGTTGGTATTAACACTAAAATAAATATGGAGCACTTGTCACCGGAAAGCTATTATGTGATATAAGTGAAGAGGTAAATAGAATGGGGGACTAAATCTCAGTCTGGTTAACAGATTCATTGCTTTGGAATTTCCTGTTCCCCCACTCTGAGATTTCATTCTCTCACACATGACACTCCTTCCACTTCCCAGAAAGAGCTTTGATGTTAAAAAAGAAGCAAATTTGCAACATTTTGAAGCATATGTTGTTTAAGAATTGTGGATGAATTAAACTAAATAAGCAGCCCAATGTGAATTCCATAGAAATCCCTTTGAAACCAAGTGATACTTGCTAGTACAATAGAATCTGGTGTGATTAGCTTTGTTGCATTAAAAAGAAGAGACTGTATTGGAATAATTTCTAAGTTGCTCTTCTTGATTATGTCTTATAGTTAGAAAGAATTAAAGGGTATGGACCTTTCTTAAAATGCTGTTAATATGTATCACTTTTGATATGCTTTTTGTTAGCTGTGAACAGAGCTGTGGAAGAATTTCAATATGAAATACAGCCCTGAGTGAAATCTCTCTTTCTAAAAAGCATGTTGCTTTCAGGGCTACCATATAAATATTCTATCAATTACCATGGCAACATTCAAATGTACTTGTGCATGATTTTCTGCTGTGACAGATTATCAGTTTTATTGTAGAGCTATATTCATATGGAATACAGTTAGGTTTCATTTGTACATTAATATATAATAACAGTGAGAGAAGTGATTTGTTCAAAGCAATTTAAAAATGATTATCATTTCCTTCCAATTATCTTCTTTCAACTTGTAGTTTCTGTTGTGATGATCATGGAGTAAAGTTTACTATCTAGGACTGAACTAGGTGATGCTGCCTTTTCTGTGCACTCCATACTTAGTCCAACACCACGGGGCAATTCCTTGCGATTTGCTTGTGATTCCTTGACAAATGATGTCATAAGAGCATAATTCCAAAGTAGCAGACTTATGATAACAATTATTTACAATCAGATGTCACCCTACATTTGCCATTGTCAGTTGGAATTCAGGCTACTTATGAACAAGCCAGTTTTGAATAACATTTGCCTGCTGCTTTAGAGCATTGTGTTATTCTCTGATACTATAATTAAAAATTTCTAGAGTGGTTAGCAATGTGCCACAAGCAGTCAGTAGTCTCCAAACCATTCATTCTAATATACCATAGCTCCATTATTTAATAATAGCCTTGCATTACTATAGAGCAGGCCTGGGCAAACTTGGGCCCTCCAGGTGTTTTGGACTCCAACTCCCACAATTCCTAACAGCCTACTGGCTATTAGGAATTGTGGGAGTTGGGGTCCAAAACACCTGGAGGGCCTAAGTTTGCCCAGGCCTGCTAAAGAGGGAACTGACCAACAAATGCATTTGTTTAAAGCGACTTTTTGTTTGATGATTTTTTTTCAAACAATTCTTGTTATTATCTTCTCAGAAGAGAACTACAGTGCTTGTAACTACCATACTTCTTAGACTGGGCAAATGAATATTGTGCAGCTTGGGTGTATGCATTTCTATACACCATCACACCCTCCTTGTGACAGCCTATTTTGTGAGCCTTCAAGGGACAATGAAATAAAAATGCCACTTCCCAAGCACTTCAAAGGATTGAGCTCTTGTCAATTCTACTCTCTTGCCATCACACAAAAATAAAGCTGTAGGATAATCAGAGAAGAAAAATAGAACTGTATCCTGTTTTTTGGATGTTTCCCAGCACAGGATTTTGGAATAATGTATAAAATCGTTCCTTAATTTGGAGTGGGTTGCATTGCATATCTGAAGGTGTATGTAATGCTGACACAATGTTATGTTCTTATATAACATTAATACAATATCTCCTCTTGTGACTGTTGTAAGTATGGGATGTCACGACTCAAAAAAATTGCTTCATTTGTCTTTACAAAAATTGTGCAACCTCTGTTTTGATTCTAAAGTGTTTGGGGAAATCATATGGGGTGAGTGTCGAAACAATTATGGATTTCTAAAAAGGCTGTTACTTTTTTGTTATTATTCACTCATTTGCGTCAATGGGGTCATTAATGGGGCTCCTCCCTCCCTCAGTTTTAGGGCTATCACCATGAAACTCATTGCAGTTGAAGCACACATTTACCACTCTAAGTTCCCCAGTTGCAGAATGTTTCACTTTTTTAAAAAAAGCTACAAGATCTATCCCCTCAAATATATTTGACACACCATAAGAAGGGCATCATCCCCCCACCAAGTTTCACAAAAAAATGAACATCCATTGATTTTTAGGGAATTTAAAAAGTTTTCTTCTTTCTTTCTCCTAACTCCACAAAACACAGATGGGAAAATCAAAATAATATAGAACTTGAAGGATTTTCCTCCTGACTAGTCAGTCCAGCACAGATTTACTACTTACTAGCAGTCGTCTTTGCAGATACAATATATTAGTTGGAACTTTTTCTCCCATTAAGTTGCGTTCTTGTGATGCAAAAAGAATTCTGTGAAATGTAGTTTGGGAAGGAGAGGACCCCCTGTGGCAGAGAATTGAAAAGGCCCTGCTCAAACTACATTTCCCAGAATTCTATTTGCATTAAAACCACAATTTGATGAGGCTTGGTACCTCATGTCACAGACATGATGAGGTTCCTCAGCCAACCCTGATAGGCTGAGAGGCATCAAATTTACCCCCCCCCCCCCAGTACAGTTTGCTTGCACGGAAAATATAACTTACTTTGCGAGGATTCCGAGACTCACTAGAGTCTTCCGAAAAGTTGTAGGTGAGTGTTTCAAATAGTTAGATTTTTGCGTGAGCATCACTTACGTTTTGAAAATGGCTTCAAATGTACAGAATATCCAAAATACAAACGACATTTGAAGCACATACGACTTTCTGCCCAACCCCAGTAAATAGTTATATTACAGTATAGATGTGCCACTTGAGAGAAGGTCTGTAGCTTTGAAGGAAGTCAAGGCTCATCTGGACTCTTGGACCAGTTCTTAAACACACTTCTGGAATAACCTTCATGTATTCCAAGTAGACTAGAACGTCCTAATACCTTTTTATACTGATTTTAAACCACTTCATTGGCTGTGTTGCAATAGCAGATTAGTTTAGTGTTTACACCTTAATTAATTTTTTTGGTTTTTAATATTAATGTTAATTTTACTTAAGTGATATTTGTCTTTAGTGTTCTAATGTAGCAGAAATCCTACATAAAATCATACTATGTACTTTTAACAATATTTTTATTGTTTCAACTTTACAATATCTTGCTTACACTTAGTTTCCATTGGTGCTCCATATAACATTGCTTTTATCTGCACCCTCTCTTTTTATACATCTTTCTCTTTAAAAAAAAGGGGGGGAAGAAAAATGGAGGGTAAAGGGCGAAGATAGGTGACCTCCAGTCTATCCCAATCTAATCACAAAGAAAGCTAATATCATATGCTTCACCCTCTAGACCTCTCTTTACTAACTCTTTTCTCATATTATAACAACATCAACCAAAAAACCTTTTAATTTGTTCTTCAAAACTCAGAATTGGCAAGCCTTTCTCTTCTCCATGCAAAAAGTGAATAAAAGGTTTTCAGTCTTTAAAAAAAGTTTTCAATGTCCTTTCTTTTAGTATACATGTTAATTTGTCAATTTCAGCCACGTCCATCATTTTTATTATCTATTCCTCCGTTGTTGGTATTGTACTCTTCCATTTTTGAGCGTAAAGTAGTCTGGCTTCTGTGGTCATATGTTGCCATAGTTTATCCTGGTTATTTTCATCAGTCAGCCCAAGCAGAAAAGTCTCCGGTTTTAGCTAGATGCTTCTCCCTAAAATTTTCTGGATCACTGAGTGTATTTGAATCCAATATTTCTTGTCATGTTTACATGTCCACCACATATGATAGAAGAACTCTATTTGTTGTTTACATTTCCAGCAAATATTGGAACTCTTTTTATATATCTCAGAGAGCTTTTCAGGTGTCATATACCACCGGTACATCATTTTATAGAAATTCTCTTTCAAGTTATAACGTAACGTGAATTGTAACCCTTTATTCCACATTTTCTCCCATTGTTCCATCATTATATTGTGGCCCACATTTTGTGCCCAGTTTTATCATGCATTCTTTAACTTACTTATCTGCCATTTCCCATTTCAATAACATTTTATACATTTTACCAATTAAATGTTTATCATTCATACTTAATTTGCACGTATTTTTGACATTTAATATTGAAATCAGAAAGACAGGATGAAATCTATACAGGAAGCCAGTTAAGAAACAAAAATCCCTAGGCAAAGTACTTTGTATACAGAAGGTTCTAGGTTCAATCTCTGGTATCTGGGGAAGGGTTTCTATGTGAAACTCTAAAGAATTGCTTCTTATCAGTATAAGCAGTACTGGTCTAGTTGAACCAATGCATGTAGCTTTGCGTAAGACAGTTTTGTATGATAAAATAATATGGATGATCCTAGATGGTGGGAGATCATATGGATGTAATAAATAATGCTTCATACCACAGATGGGCAACTGGCAGCCCTTGGCTGTTTTCTATGTGTTCCACACATTCTCGGGAAGGCCTGCCCTCTTTCCTATGTAGCCCAATTCATTGGCTGTCCAAGAAAAGCTACTATTATCAGTACTGAAAGAGTGATCTTAATTGGAGTTGTGCAGATTGGTGGTTACGACACTTTAATCTTCATCTCCCATGATGGAATTCAGATCACTGTTTTCCACACAACTGCTAGAACATTCCTGTTCTATACAAATACACAATTCAACTTTTTCTTCATTCTCTTCTTACTCAGGCCAGAGTGTTTCTACAGACTGCTTCATTGATAGCACCTCATATGTATGAGCCACACTTCAATTTTGCTGTACTGTCTCATAAGGTAATGTCATTTCTCTTCTCTGCAGTATTCAAGTTTGCAAGTTTAAATATTTTTATCCCACCATTGGGCCAAAATCCCACAATATCTGCTTTGAATTGGGTTACTTGAGTCCGCACTGCCTTATATTCCAGTTCAAAGCAGATAATGTGGGATTTTTTTTCCAGCTGTGTGGAAGGGACCTCAGATATTCCAGTTCAAAGCAGATAGTGTTGGATTTTTTTCAACTGCGTGGAAGGGGCTTGAGTTATTAAGAAAAGTTCCAAATGAAATGCATGAAGACACTAAATCATGCTTCTGGGAATTGGATCATTGCTTGCTGGTCTGAAAACAGGGCCAAACAGTAAAGTAAATAAGGGTTATGAGGGTTTTTTAAAAAAGTTATTTATATTGTGTTGCCTGTTTAGAGGTCTTTTTCATGTGCTTGATGCAATCTATGCAGGGTTAGAGGGCAGTATTAGGCAACTATTGAACAAATTGGATTCTGTTTTCTTGAGTATGTCTAGGAAGGGTGGGAATCATATGGCCCTCTGGCAGTATGCAGCCCTCAGAGCAATTTTTGTGAGCCACCAAGACTCTCCTGGAGTCTCTGCCCAACTCTGATGTAGAAGTTTGTTTCTCAAGACTGTTACGTTTTATTGTTTTCACTTGGAAATTTATCTGCTATACTGAAAACAGCCATACAAATTTGTTTGAATTTTTCTGACTCCTACTTATTTATTCAGTTCATGTTGTTAGGTTCAATATTCTTGAAAGTTACAGTATATAGTCAAAAATACCATCTAGATAGAAAAGTGGAGACTACTCTTCTAAAGGCAAACACTTGAAAGCAGTACTAATTCCTTGAGAGCAGAATTCTGCATGTATTTATGTATAAGTCTTAAAGGCGCATAACTGCAGGTGACATCTAGAAGTGTAAGTAATACTCCATTCCCACCCAGCAAAGCACAATTGTCAGTAACATCTTTTTTCTTTGTTTTGTAGGTTGGTGATCTTCAGAGAAGTTACATGGCAGCCCAGAAATCTCAAGAAATATTTCAGGAACATGTGGATACACAACAGCTTATAAATCAATTAAAACAGCACTTTGCCAGACTTTGATGAAACTCTTTTTGTTCAAAACAGTCTTCTTCTATAGAGTTGCTAACTAGTGTAGACAAAGGGGATGCACTGATACTTAATTCTCAGAATATTTTTAAGGAAAGTTCCTCTAAAGAAGAGCCATACACGAAACTTGCATGTTACTCTCCAAACTGGTCAGAGCTGCTTCCTTAAGCAAATGTGACTGTAAAGTGGCATAATCTACTTGACGTGTCTACTAGCAGCATTATTTTTCCTATATTAAGGGGAGGGTTTGCTTCATTCCATATAAAATAATAGGAGCATTTCATGTAAGAGTTACTAGAAAAGGAAGCCTGACTTTGTTCTTCTTTGTATATGTTTATTTTTTTTTTGAGGAGGCATTTTCCTTTTTATTCACTATGTGATAATCGTTGCATTACGTGTCACAATTCTGTTTCAAATAGGAACTGTTGGCTTGCTTTAACCTTTTGTCCCACCGTGACAGGCTTAGCATATGATTCTTGTTTAAGAATTGCATTGCTTTTATAATATCTGTTTAGTGGGGAACATATATGTCTCCTTGCATTTTGTGTGTGTGTGTGTTTGTGTCAGGAGCGACTTGAGAAACTGCAAGTCACTTCTAATGTGAGAGAATTGGCCGTCTACGAGGACTTTGCCCAGGGGACATCCGGATGTTTTTGATGTTTTACCATCCTTGTGGGAGGCTTCTCTCATGTCCTCGCTTGGAGAGCTGGAGCTTACAGAGGGAGCTCAACCCGCTCTCCCTGGATTTGAACCGCTGACCTATTAGTCAGCAGTCCTGCCAGCACAAGGGTTTAACCCATTGTGCCACCAGGGGCTCCTATCCTTGCATTAAAGTCTCTAGTGATGTGTGGTAGACCCTAACGTCTCTTGATGCCACTGCACTCCACAGTTCTTCATTACGATGGTGCTGGCATATATTTCATAGCAAGAGTTTGGGGTAAGAAATGGGGGGGTATTTTCTTTGAACCTCAGAGTAGACATAAACCAAGCATAATATGTGGAAATAATAAACATTGAATATGTAGAATTATATTTTGTGAATTATTACCTTAATGAGGCAAGTTCAGTTGAGCAGGGAAAGGAAGTTAGCAGCAGTTGTGACATTGCCTTTTCTTGACTTATCCTCATTTTGAAATCCTGGCTAACTTTCATTAGGAAGCTAGTGGAAAGTTGGATATTGCTTCCAGCCTCAGAACTGAACATTCCAAAAATGCTTAGATTGATATACCTCCACTAAATTTACTGAATGTGTTTTATTTTTCAGTAGAGCAGTTACTAGAACCAGTAGATATCAGTGGAATATATGCACCAGTGGGGCACTACGCAGCTTCATAAAGAATAAATATATATTTAATTTTGTATTTCTCATATGAATTATCTTCCACTTAGCAGATCACAAAAGAATCTACTTTTAACAGTGTCAGTGAGTCGCTACTACTGTTTCCTACTTCTTTTCTTCCTGTGGTCCAGTTGTTCACAGTCCTGCCCTATCCGCTGAAGCAAGCTGTACTTTTTGTCACTCATCGGTTGGGAAGCAGAAAGGCTCTGCAAAAACTGTATTAGGAAGGACAACAGTAACAGGCTCTGCAACTGAACTGATAGGTTAAAAAAGGTTCTTTAAATTGGAAGTAAAAACACTTCTTCCAATGATGTTAATATTAGCAGGCGAAGAAAGAAATGCATTTGCATTACTTCTGGTTTCCACCATGCTGCACAACGATTTACTATGTTTCAGGCATTATTAAAATACCATTTAATTTTACATTGCCATTTAATTAACTATGGTGTATATTGTTACAGGTATTTATTAAAAATCAAATAAAATATAGGTTATAAGTAGTTCAGAGAGTGAGTTTTGCTTTGTTTTGGCGTTTACTGTTTTTGATGGGTCACAAACTTCAGAAAGAACTGGAACCATTTTCTAATTTTCAAGACCTAATTAATTTAAACAGGGATTTTTGAGCCCATATGTAGGTTTAAGGTTATGGGCATAGGTGTCAAAAATCTCTAGTATTTTCATATGCTACTTAATAATTAAGTAACTTGTAGTAACCTATGGAAGCAAGAGCTGGACCATAAGGAAGGCTGAGCGAAGGAAGATAGACACTTTGGAATTGTGGTGTTGGACGAAAATTTTGAGAGTGCCATGGACCACGAGAAGATCAAACCGGTCCATACTCCAGGAAATAAAGCCTCACTGCTCACTGGAGGGAAGGATATTATAGGCAAAGATGCAGTACTTTGGCCACATAATGAGAAGATACGAAAGCTTTGAGAAGGTAATAATGCTGGAGAAAATAGAAGGAAAAAGGAAGAGGAGCTGACCAAAGGCAAGATGTATGGATGGCATGACTGGCTTGACCTTGAAGGAGCTGCGGGTGGCAACGGCTGACAGGAAGCTCTGGTGTGGGCTGGTCCATGAGGTCACGAAGAGTCAGAAGCGACTGAATGAATAAACAACGAACTTAAGAATTAATCGTTTGTAGCATCTACAGATTTAAATCTTTATATCCACATTTTTGCCATTGTAAACATAATTTCCTTTATTTAAAATAGCCTGTAACCCTTGTTATCTCCAGATGCACAATCAGTGATCATGGTGACAGAGGGTGATCAGTGAAACACATGAAAGAATTTCCTAGGTTTAAAGGATAACCATTCTGAAAGACTAGATGTTGATGTATAATTAGCTGTTGAATAAACAAGAAAATAACCTGTGCTTGTTGAGGTTGTAACAAGTATTCTAGAATGAATGTTTGAGAACTGAGTGATTCATGCTCATGAAACATAAACTTTAACATTTTGAAATGTACAAATTTAAAATGAGTGAAATTAATTTGGTTACTTCTTTACCTGTGACTTCAAGCTGAAGGTTTTTAATCAGTCTGGATTTGTTTGCATGCATATTTTGTTTGTTTAACAAGCTAGCTTGCTCTTTTTACCCTTTCCTTTGCCTCAAGCAAGGATATTCCAATATTTGCAGAGAGCTTTGTGCTTAGTAATTAAATCAGATGTGGTAATGAGGACATGGCACCACCACTGCAAGAACAGTAGATCAACAAGCCAGGCAGTTAGTCATGGAGAGATGTCTCGGTTTTCCTTTAATTTGCGTGAGCACCAATGAGCAGGCAAATCATCTGGCCCTGAAGCAAACTGCCGTTAGTTAATTTAGTACGACATGGTATTGCACGATGCTTCAGAAACTGTATCCATCTCTGTGGGAGAGTTCGGTTAGGACGATATGACCTCCCCATCTAGTTGCAGCATCCCTGTGTTATAACAGTCTCTGTGCTTGTGTCCCTTTAACTTGAAACAGATCAAGTGTTGTTCAGCCTGTGTTCAACAAGCCACTGATAATTAAATAAGATCTAGTTATCTCAGCCAGTACAGGGACATGTCTCCAGTAAGCCCCAAAAAGGCAGAACTTGGACTATAATTTCAGTTTCTGGGTGGAGGGCTTCATCTTTTTTGTGTCACTTGAATGAAGCCCTGCAACTTCAGAAAGAAAATAAGGAATTCCTACCACTGTAAGAGTATGGTTTTAAAGCTCTTTGTTAATGCTGATGTTATCTATGGAAGGAGCTGTTCACACAAAGAAGCAATAAAAATGAGAACTACCTTCTGTCTGGTCTAGAATTTTACTTCCTCGGGTCTCCATTACTTTATTCTACTTACTGTATGTGTAGATCAAGCAGTGCAGAATTCCTGTTTATGGGAGCTCTTGGCATGTGGCATTCACACTGCAGAATCCATAGCTACAGAGCTCCTTCGTGTGATGTACAGATGACATGAGATACCTTTGACCATATGAAGGGAGCAGACCTTATGCCTCTTTTTAGGCAAGCACTGTTTCATCATTTGAGGGCAGATACTAGAAAAAAGGAACAATGGCATGTCCTACTCAAGGAACGTCAATTTGTTAAAAGAAAAATGTGGGAATCGGCCTGTGGTTTCCATGGAGGCCCTCCTCTTTCTTCCATCACTGTCACAGGCACAATTGGTGGGGACGAGGGAGAGGGCCTTCTTAGTGGTGGCCCCTCAACTTTGGAACACTCTCCCCAGGGAGATTGGGCAAGCTCCCACACTATCCTCCTTTCGCAGGGATCAGAAAACCTGGTTGTTCCAGCAGGAATTTGAAGACTGAAGGCATTGTAAAACTACCGACGATTAGTCCCTATTCATAAATCCCCAGTCCGTAGGTCACCAGATTGTCCTCTGTTCTCTGCACCTTATCTCTGCCCTATTGTATGTTGTTTTGCACTATCCCATGCCCAAACTTTTTATAGCCTGGTCACGTCTATTTTGTAACAATGTTCATTGATTTTTCATTGAATATAGTCTGGTGGATCCTCAGTGCTGTTTTCTCATATGTTTAATTGTGTGTATACGGATTATTGTATTTTATGATGTTTTTATTTTATTTTGGTGATTTTTTAAAATAGATTGTTTGCTTTTATGTCTGTTGGACTTACAGTCCTATATGTAAGCTACCCTGAGTCCCTTCGGGGAGATGGTGGTGGGGTATAAAATAAAGTTGTTGTTGTTATAGTCTACAAGTTGCTAAAACTCACCCAAAAGAAAGAGAATATGGGTATGTATGGTGCTCTGCAGACAGTCCCAAATATGTTCACTGAAATATATGTATTATAGAACGCAACCTGTAATGCCACACAGTGTTTCCAAAACCATTGCTTTTATTGGAATTGAAATGACCTTTTCTAGAGCTTGAGCAGCCTGGTCACCATGCAGGAAACCTTGCTTTTTTGTCATAGCCCTGAACATCTACAAGTCTTTCAAGGAGGGCAGCCTCAAGCACAGGGAGTCAGATAGAGACTTACACCAAAAATCTGTTTGGAAACAAGCCCAGAATTGTTTTTATGATTTAAAGTAAAGCCCAGACTACAGCAGTTCTCCAAGACATGAGCCCCCACCGGCAAAAGCCAACAGCCTGGATAATGAAATGGTAAGAAAAGCTGCTTTTCCAGCAGGTGGTCAGGGTAAAAAGGAGAGCGAGCCCACTTACCCTGCCGCTTGACATTTTTATTAAACTGCAGGAGTTCTGCATGCTGCTGAGTCCCTGCAGGCAGATTGTTTTGTTCTTTTAGTTTGCATCCCCTAATTTGTGCAGTGAACTGTATTTTCCCTTGGTTTTGCTCATTACTGAGAACTTGAGTGTGTATGAGAAAGAGCGAGCCTCACTATTCCTGTTTGCCTGTGAGCCACTTAGCATGTATTATATGAAACGATGCAAAACAGAAATATGAATGAGCGTCTCTGGGTTTTTCCTGCACTTCTATTGTAAAGTGTAAGATTAAATTTGTCTGCCTTCCCTGAAACAAGGTCCACAAGCTCCTGGTTGACTCCTACAACTACATGCACCCCAGGCCAGGATTAACAGCTTTTTGCGCCCTAGGCCATGCTTTGGAATTACGCCCCCTTTGAGCCAACCTCTACCGCACCCCCTCACCTCTCACCCCCCGCCTCGCGCCGCCACATCCTTCCCGTCCTGTGCCAATGGGGCTGAGGGGAAAGGTGTGCGTGCACTGTCACTGAAGAGAAGGGAATGGGCTCCTTTGTGTGGCGGGGAGCGGGTTCGTTACCCCTCAGGAAGGAGGCAAAGCAATAAAACCAGAACGGATTGGTATTCTTTAGAACCAAGGCCCAAAATATGATTGGAAAGCTATGCTGGGTCCAGCGCATGGGCTCTTCGTCTGGGGCAGTGGCTTCAAGTCTGTTATGTGCGGCTCATGGCCCAGCGACTGGAGAGCCATACTGTGTAACCCCACCTCAGACCCACCCCTCCACATGTTTACCTATTCCCCCACTTTCCCCTAAACCTCCTCTTCCCTCAGCAGCCTGCGAAGGATGTTTGCAAAAACCTAAGCCAAAAAAAGGAAGCCAGGGCAGAGGAGGCGCAGAAGCACTGGCTGAGAAGCAAAGGGACGTAGATGGATGGGCTGGAGGCTGGCGCGCATGCTCTTTGTCTGGGGCACTGCCTCCGGGCGACCCGGCCTTGGCTCATGGCCCCTTTTGCTGCCAGGCAGCAGGAGCCAATCATGCCTCAAACTTTTTATTATTTTATAACATTTTTATTTTAAGTTTTTGTTCCATGATCCTGCGCCCCCAGGCCAGGGCAGCCCCCCCTCAGGCCAGGCACTGAGAAGCAGGTTGGCCCTATGAGTAATCTGGGCCTGATGCACCCCCACCTCCAAAAGCATTACAAACGACTGTTTCACCTGTTAAGAACAAGAGTGAAACTCTTATGCTTCTGAAATATCCAGTTCTTTTTCATATAATGTATGATGCCAGCCTCCCTGCACCAGCTCTTTTCTTCCTTTAAAGAAACTTGAACAGAAACAGGGCAGGTGTATCTTTTCCAAGGAAAGAATATGGCTGAAGTTAAACAAAATACCGTATTTCCTTGCATAATAGTCGCCACCTCATAATGATTGCACCCTCATTTTTAGGGTAGCAAAATTGGTATTTTGCTGTTCCTCAATCATCATCATCAATTTATTTCTTATTAATCGCCCTCCATCAAGATGCTCCAGGCGATTTACACATAAACAGTAAAACCAGATAAAACATACTCGGATCATGCAAATAAAAGTTAAAGTTACATAGCAAATGCTTTACTGAAAAGCCAGGTCTTGAGAGCCTGGGTGAAAGGGCAGATCGTGCATCGCTCTCATATACGGAGGTAATGAGTTCCACAGTGCAGGGGCAGAGAGAAAAGGCCCTATGCCTCATATTAGTAAGACCTGCTTCTCTTGGGCCTGGAATGTAAAGCAGATTCTGTTGGGAGGGTCTAAGTGACCACTGATGGCCATAAGAGGAAAGGGGGTCTCTGAGATATATCGGACCCTGGCCAAACAGGGCCTTAAACGTCAGGACCAGTGTCTTTATTATTTGGACTTGTACGCCGCCACTCCCCGAGGGCTCGGAGCAGCTCACAATCACATAAAAACACAACAGGAGTAAAACAACATTTTAAATTAGACTAAAAAGTAAGGTTTTCCAGCTTAGCAATCAAAGGCTAGATGGAAAAGGTGGATCTTGCAGGCCTTGCGGAAAGATAGTAAATCCTGCAAGGCCTGCACATCACTTGGAAGGGTATTCCAGATTGATGGCGCTACTACAGAAAAGGCTCTGCGCCGGGTCGATGTAAGACGGATAGCTTAAAGGACGGCATTTCAAGGAGGTTCAGTTGTTCAGTGACCTCTGGGGTTGATAGGGGAGTCTTATAAAGACTCTGATATTCTGTTGGCAACCAATGCAACTGTTGAAGAGCTGGTGCTATACGGCTGAGGGTGTCACCTGTTGAACATATTTTCTAAAATGTTTGATATATCTGAGGACTGTACAATTACAATATTAGATTTTGATGATGTTGCACAGATCTTTTATTTTTTATTTATTACAGAATGTTGATGCTTATTTTATAAGCAAAGCCCTCTCAAAGTAGCTCCCACTGGAAAATGGTCCAAATTTAGTTTTGTGTTTTTCACAATGCTTACTCTAAACACACAGTGGCTGCTTGATTCTTCCTGGATAATCACCCCTTAAAAAGCCAGTTGTTATAAGATAGATTGCATCAGGTTTAATAGGAGAATTTCACTTCCATGTGATAGCTAAAGCATAATAAGGAGAGAGGGGTTTTTTTTGCTGTATGCAGGTTCTGTTTATCTGAAGGTTTAAAATGTTTGTCTTGCTCATTTGTTTTTTTTTGGGGGGGGGGGGGGAGTTGTATACTGCATTATGCTTAATTTCAGACTGAAGCCTTGAGGGCCATTTGAAGCCATGAAGCTTTCTTCAAACATCAGTTGAAATAATGTATGGTATTACTTAACATATTCCAGTCTTTCCGAGAGCATCTTCAGTTGAAAGCAGTCAAGTCAACCTAGAACAATGTTTAAATGAGTCTGACCTAAATGTAAGATTGACAGTGCTCAGTTTTATAGGAACTATTATTACGCCAACATGCCTGATAGATTATTGCATTGCCATGCATGGCTTAATTCCACTGCCTCTAATATTTCCCCTCTCCTGTGGTGTGCCGTTACATAAACACTTATTAGCTAAAATGTACATTTCCTGTGATATGCTGTTTCAGATATTTGTTTGAACAAGAAAAAAAGGAAATATAATTTGATGCAAATCATATATCTACCAGCTTACAATTAAATAAGTGATTACATCATTTTAAAAAACCCTGAGTGATGCACTTCAGCTAATAATATCGTCCTATTTTATATAATTCATCAATAAGAATCATTACTTTGTCACTGGATACCTCTCTGCATGAAATTGAACAAAGCAGTGAGGTGCTGTGAAGAAATATTAAAAGGTCAATTCCATTAATGGGTGTAAAACTCCACTTGGATGTCCTTGGGTGCCGGAAAATATATTTAATATTAGCTTAGTAAAGAAAGGTTCCAGTTTTATGATTCTGTTTGGAATATGTATTTTAACATAGCCATATTTTTATACAAGTAGCACATTTACTTCATGCCAGGAGTGTTCCCTGTTTTTGCTGTGACAATGTATTGGGAACATTAATTAACAAAGCATCCAAATACTGATGGTTCAGGTCATTCTGTAAATCATAACTAAAAAGTAAATGTACTATTAAGTTCTCACCAAAGCAGCAATTTTTTATTAATTACATGGGAGTAAAATGAATTGTACAGTTTATGTATTAGTCAAAAGTATCACTCAGCTCCATTGGCTGCCAGTCTGTTTCCAGGCACAATTCAGAGTGCTGGTTGTGAACTTTAAAGCCCCAGACCAGTGGTTGGTCTACAACTCCCAGAAATCCCAGCTAGTTTACCAGCTGTTAGGATTTCTGGGAGTTGAAGGCCAAAACATCTGGGGACCCACAGGTTGAGAACCTCTCCCCTAGACAGTTCAGGTCCAAGCTATCTGACTGACCGCATCCCCTGGTACAAGGGCCCTGAGATCTTAAGGAGAGGCCCTTCTTTCGGTCCCATGTCCATCTCAAGTGTGGTTGGTGGGAAGGAGAGAGTGGGTCTTCCTTCTCAGTGGCTATCCCTGAACTCTGCAATTCCCTGCCCAGGGAAGCCAGAATGGCTCCCTCCCCGCTGTCCTTCCAGCGGCAGGATAAAGCCTTTTTATTCAGGCAGGCTTTAAAGATGAAAATATTTAAGATCTAGTTGAGGGGTGTGTCAGGACTGGGAGACCTGAGCTTAGGAGAAGTTCAGGCTCCCAACCTGCCATGAGATTGCACCGACCTTTGCCCCAGTTCTTTGGTGACCTTGGCTCCAGTTGCATAGAGATTGTGCTGAGTCAAGTGGGAGTGACGTAACTTCCAGATGTGTGTGGGGCTGCGGAGGGAAGTGAGGCAAACTCCTCCGAGCCTGGACATTGGACAATTGGACTCATAACGCTGATTCATGGACCCATGAGGTCACATCCCTTTGGACTATGGGATATGCTGAATCACCCGGATATGGTGCAACCCTGCTTGGACATTGCATGGGCAATGGGGAGGGGACCGTGCTTCAATCTACGCGTGATCCTTACCGAGCGTTGGAGAGTCGTTACAGGGTGCTGTGGTTTTTAACTGAATATGCTTTTGCTGGATTTTAACTGAATTTTTAGTGCTGTTTGTGTTTAGTTCTGTTTTAATGTTTGTATATTTGTATATTTTAAATTATATATCAATGTTTTTATGTCAAGCCACTTTGTGTCCCCTATAGGGAAATGAACCAGGGTATTCCCAAACATGGGTCTTGACTTTAGAAATAATCTAGCCATATCAGTTTTCTAGAGATTGTGTGGCCATCACAGGATGTCATTCTCAAACTCCTGAGTTTGAGAATGTCGTCCTGAGTGTGAAAGTTGGACAGCAGAGAAAGCTGACAGGAAGAAAATGCATTTGAAAAATGGTGCTGGGTGAGAGTTCTGCAGGTGCCATGGGCTGCTTAAAAGACAGCTGATTTGTCCTTAGAGCAAATCAAGCTGAACTCACTAGGACCCAAGAGGACTAAAACCAGGCTATCATACCTTGGACTTATGAGATAAGAACAATGCTTAGTGAAGTGGGAGGAAGTCAAAAAAGAGGGAGACTGCATTCCAGGTAGATTGACTCAGTCCAGGAACCTACAGCTCTTGGAGGGGTCTCTCATTCATAAGGTTCCTATAAGTCAACGTTGAATCCATGACAAATAACAATAAAGGAATAAAGAAAATGGAGGGTAAAGAAGAATGGAGTAGATTGCAAGTGCAGATGAATATTTTCAGTAAAGGACTCTTCTAAATTGGTCTAAACCAGGGGTAGGGAACCTACGGCTCGGGAGCCAGATGTGGCTCTTTTCATGATTGCATCTGCCTCTCCCACTTCCTTTCTCCCCTTCACCCTTTCCTTTTCCTTCTCCTTCCTTCTTTCCTCCATTCTCCCTCTTCCTTCCTTCCTTCCTTCCTCTTCCTTTCTTTCTCCCCTTCACCCTTTCCTTCTCCTCCCTCCTTCATTTTCCCTCCCTCTCTCCCCTTCCTTCTTCCTCCATTCTCCCTCTTTCTTCTTTCCTCTTCCTTCCTTCCTTTCTCCCCCTCACCCTTTCCTCCTCCTTCTCTCCTTCATTTTCCATCTCTCTCTCCCCTTCCTTCTTTCCTCCATTCTCTTCCTTCCTCTTCCTTCCTTTCTTCCTCCCTCTTCACCCTTTCTTTCTCCTCCTCTCCTTCCTTCTTTCCTCCATTCTCCCTCCCTCTTCCTTCCTTCCTCTTCTATTCTTTTTCCCCAAGTCTTCCTTTCCTTCTCCTTCCTTTCTTTTCACTTCCCCCTCTCTCCCCTTCTTTTCTTCTTTTCCCTTCATTATTTTACTTTTTCCTCACTCACTTTCCTTTCTTTTCCCCACCCTTTCCTTTCCTTCCTTCCCATTTCCTTCTTTCTTTTCCCCTCCTTGTCTCTCTCCTGCTTTTCTTTTCTTTTTCCATAGTTCTTATTTTCTTTCTTCCTCTCCCCCTACCTCCTTTATTCTCCCCTGGTCCTTCTTTCTTTCCTCCTTCCTTCCGTCTTCTCTTCCTTCCCAGAGTCCTGAGCATGCCTTTTGCAGAGCCAGGTCTGAAGTGTCTCGTCATTCTGCCAGGGGAATCCTTTTCTCATAATATGTACGTATATACTCACATTTAGTTGACTTTAGTCTTAAAATATATTATATATTACAGTATATGGCTCTCACTGAAATAAATTTCCAAATATTTTGCTTTTATGGCTCTCTGAGTCAAAAAGGTTCCTGACCCCTGGTCTAAACTAAAGAAAGTATGAGCTCTCACAATAGAGCTTGGTTTTTGACAAGTTTCAATAGTTGTTCTGAAGAGTGCGAGAGAATGCTTCTTTCCACTAGAAGTTTTTCTTATATTAATTACCAGAAAGGGTGTAGGGTGCGGGTTTTGCACTTGAAATCCGTGGGAAACATTTTTCTGCGTATTAGGCCTGAGGAATTTGATCCTTCCCAATTTTCTTGGACTCCAGTTCAGCCCAGTTGCTTCGCTTAATGGTGAGGAATGTTCACTGACATTTAAAGGCCACAGGTTTCCTACCTCCATTCCTCATCAAAATGAAGCTTCAGCACTGCTTACCTTATTCTGGAGCACCTCGAGATTTCTGGAGAAAATATTAATCAAATCCATGAATAATCAAATCTACAAAAGTGAAACCTGCAAATGTTGAATGGCAACTATACATTACACCAGAATTTAAAGTAGGTAGGCCACTTGTCAACTTTCCGTCGACATAACAGATAGAAATTTAACAGGTGAAGCACCATTGTTACTTTTCGATGAGAGAAACTGGCATGTGAACATTGAAAATCCCTGGCTGCAGATCCAGAAGCAGCAAAGGTTCTGTTAAGGCAGATGTGCTGAAGATAACAGCATCATGAGGGGCTGAACTGAAGGAGAAAATGTTGGAAGTAATGTGATTTAATTGGATAAGCTTCATATGTGGAATAAAATACCATGTAAGGAATAATTTCTGTGAGTGGATAAATAGGGATTTTCTGAGTATTAAAAAGCAAAGCCATAGCTCCATCAATTTCTGTCAAGGTTACAGCTGCTCTAGATATTTAATTTGGAGTGCACATTTAAAGAGGAATGCAACTGTAACATTAAAGGCTGCTTTGTATGCTGTGTTAATTTTGTTCTAGCTTGGGTACCCGGCAATGCCCGGGCTATTTGAAAAAGTCATTTTTGTTTTGCGGTATCAGGTAATATCATTGAGTTAATTAGTAACACTATTTATTAAGAAAAAGCCAGAATGTGCTTTTTTATGAATGATTCCATTAGAAAATACATAATGATGTGGGTGAACTACAATTCCCAGAATCATGGGTCAATCCTTTCCAAGCCAGGCCTTTATGCACAGTTGGCCATGTTGGATCTGTGTGCCAAGTTAGGTCCAGATCTGTTGTTAACTGGGTTCAGTGCTCTTTGGATAAGGGTGAACTACAACTCCCAGATTCCCAGGGCAATCACCCCCAAAACCAACCAGGGGCCATAGTGTTTGTTTGGGCTACATGTTCATGGTGCTTGCTGTAACCTGCAGTGTCAGTGGAGGGAGTGCCATTGGAGGCTTCTCAGCACATGGAGCTCGAGCCCATTTGTGGAGGCAGGACGTTGCTTGTGTAAGTATACACCTCTGCCACATACACAAATACACATGTGTATAGATAGATAGAAGGCTGTGCTGTGTATAGGGAAAGTAGAAAGATCAATGAATTTACTTTACCTGCTCTGACTTGTATTAGGGTGTATCTACGCTGTAGAATCAATGCAGCTTGACACCACATTAATTGCCATGGCTCGATGCTATGAAATACACCCTTAGTTCTACTATCTATCCTAGCTAGACCCTTCTCTATCCGAGGGTGCATCTACCCTGTAGAATTAATGCAGTTTGACACAACTTTAACTGCTATGCCTCAATGCTGTGGAATCCTGGGAGGTGCAGTTTGGTGAGGCACCCACACTTCTTGTCAAAGAAGACTCTTGACTTTTCTTCGCGAACGAAGATTCAGGAAGGACTCACCCCATGCTTTCTACAAACGCGTTGATGACTAAGAAGGCCAATCTGAGATAGGCAAGTCTGGTTGCAGAAAGCACAGCAGAAAGTCTTGGGTTATGTTGTTTCCAAGTTGCGGTTCTTTCCGCATTGTCGATTCTCTTCGAGACCCGTTCGTTGTGTGTTCTCGAAAGAGGCCACAGCATTGTGGATAGTGCGTCTCCATGCCTCCCAATGTGAGGCCAGGGCGGACCATCGTTGGTGATCAATTTGGCCGAGCCTGAGATGTTGTGTCAGGGAGTCCTTATATCCCTTTTTGGGGGCGCCTCTCTTGCGCTGACCCGTGGTGAATTCACCATAGAGTAGTATCTTTGGGAGGCGATGGTCCTCCATCCTAGAGACGTGCCCTGCCCAGTGCAGCTGAGTTCTCAATAGCATGGCCTCAATGCTGGTGATCCCTGCTTGCTCAAGGACAGCAACATTAGTCACATAGTCAGTCCAGTGTATATTTAGGATTGTGCGAAGACAGTGCTGATGAAAGCGTTCGAGGAGTCGTAGGTGTTGGCAATAGGTGACCCACATTTCAGACCCATAGAGGAGAATAGACAGTACGATAGCTCTGTACACACTGATTTTGGTGATTTGCCCCAGGAGCTTGTTGCTCCAGACTCTCTTGTGAAGCCTTCCAAATGCACTATATGCTTTTGCTAATCTGTGATCTATCTCTTTATCAATCTTGGCGCCTGAAGAGATGATGCTTCCCAGGTAGGTGAACTGCTGAACGAACTTAAGCACAGATTTGCCTATGCTGACGTGAGGATGATGGTGTTATTCCTGTGGTGTGGGCTGGCAGAGAACTTCCGTTTTCTTCAGGTTGATATCCAGCCCAAACAGCTCTGCAGCTGTTGCAAAGCAGGATGTTAAGCGCTGCAGAGCTGCTTCTGAATGGGCAACAAGAGCAGCATCGTCAGCAAAAAGCAGCTCACGGACTAGATAGTTTAGACTCAGAGTCTCTAGTGTGAGCCCTTAGAGTAAAGGCATTGTAAAACTACCAACTTTCAAAATTGCATAAAACTGAGCCATTGCAGTTAAAGTGGTGTCAAATTGCATTAATTACACAGTGCAGACATGCTTTAAATAATCTTCCTTGAGGAGAAGACATCTTGCCTTATTTTGCAAATATTAGGTGAAACGTGGTTCTTTGCATTTCAATTTTAAGTTAGGCAGAAGTAGGATTCATATCCTCTTTCTTGTCACAATGAATTCCATATGATAAATAATGGTTTTCTATGTTTACCTTTATCTAAGTGAAGAGTCTGAATATGATTTCTTTCCAGTGCAAAGCTTCACCTGGAGACTTCTAATTCAGAGTGCTGAAACTCTCGTCTTCAGTCTCTTTTTGGTAACAGACTGGGATATCCGTAATTCCGGGAAAACCAGAGCAGTCAGAATGACTCTCTGCTTCCCTATAAAATCTTCTCTAGTGATGCATGCCTCTTCTGTTGCGTCAGACTGAAATATCAGTCCCTCAGTATACTCCCAGGTGGGACACAAAGCTAAGATAAGCCCTGAAACTGAGCAGGAAAGCAAACAGACAACCAACCAACAAGAACTTTAGCTGAAGGAACTACCAAGCATGGAACTTCAGAGCTATTGAAGAAAAAGGCAGAATGCACATGAGCAATATGAAAAGCATACAATGTAATTCTTTTCTTAAATTTCTGTATGTGACCTGTACAGAAAACTGAGACTGTTGTTTACGATTATGTTCTCAGAATCTGGCACTGGGCACATGATATTGCAGTTACAGCATTTCTAGCATTGCACAAATGGCAGAGTTCAGCAAAACAATACAGGCCAGGGGTGAGATGTCAGCTATACTCAACCTGGAGTTAATTAGGTTAATTATGGCAGACAAGCGAATTTGTCATTCTTATCTTACTCAAACACTTCAAGTCACTGGAAATGTCTAGCAGTTCTAAGTCAACACACAAGTGCTAATGCAAGATAATGGTATTGGAAGTAAGGGGAATGATCAAAGCGGTTCCAAGGACTGACCAAAGTGTGTTCAATTTGGGAACTGTCAAACACAGCTACAGTGTTCCTTCGCTACTTCACTGTTCGCTTTTAGCAGACTCGCTGTTTCGTGGGTTTAAAAAACATATTAATATAAAATGCAAAATATTTGCGTCCAGTGAAGTCCAGGGATCCCAGAATTGTGAATCCTGAGGGATGTGCCAGTGGTTGAACTCCACTGTTACTGCATACTAAAGATCTGGCCAGGCGTGGCAAACAGAAAAAACCCACCTTTGGCCTCCTGCTGGCCTCCACAGACTCCAGAAGTGCAGCAGCCTGAGGCACAGCAGGGAAGGCCTGCCTACCTGGCCTGCTGCTGCCTGTGTGGCTCCGGAGGCTCTGCCGGGGTCTGCGGAGGCCAGGCAGGCAGGCACCCTTGGGATGAGCTGGGAGGCGGGTAAGGAAGTGTGGATAAGAAAATAATATATAACACATATAAAATAATGTATAAATATTAAAATTAATATGGCATCCCTACTTTGCATATTTTCACTTATTGCGGGAGGTCCTGGAATAAGTGCGATAAGTGAGGGAACACTGTATTGCTATTCCTAGCATTTTCTGCCAAATGTGGGTTTTTTCTGTTTGCCTAACAGAGAACTGGTCCTGTTTATGGAGGAAGTGATCTTTAGATGGTATCATGTACACAGTAAGTCTGGCTTACCATTTTTGAAGTAAGTGTTGGAAGTGGAGTTCAACTACTGCCTCCCAAAGCACACTCTGTCTACAGATGGGAGAAAGAGGACTAAGGATACATATGCATGGAAATTGGTGCTTGGAATGAGCAGTTAATACTTTTGTAAATAAAAATAATAATGATAATTAATGATAATAATAATAATAATCACTACTCATTACACCCACATAGTGATGTTGACAGATTACCTGCCCAGAAAATCAGGAGGCAGAGTGCTTCTGCAAGTGAAATAAATGATAGAAGAAGAGAAGCATGTGCTGGCAGATTATGTGAAAGGCAGTTAAGAACCAACATTGATGGAAGTCCATAGTAGAAAACTGCTGAAAATGCAAAAGACAAAGAGTGAATACTGTAAAAATACAATGCAGAGCATCAGGAAGGCATTTCCATGGACAGTTCCTGGAAAAAAATGAGAGCATAATTGACAAGGAAAAAACATGGATGTAACTCACAAATGGAACTCCGAAATATGAAAACAGAGTGCCTGATTCTTGCAGCCCAAGAAAAAGCAATTAAAAAATGCCATCATAATTGAAAAGTTGACTACAGATTCCAAGTGTAGATGAAGCAAATTAAATGATGGATCACATAGCTGCTGCAAGATTTTTCAAATGGACTACAAGCTGAGGCATAATACCATTGCTCAGATGATCCACAGGAATTTGTACCACAAATACCATCTGCCTGTGACAAAGAACTGGTGGGATCATAAGCCTGAAAAAGTTACAGAAAATGAACACGACAGACTACTCTGGGACTTCTGAATTCAGACTGACAGAGTTTTGGAGCACAGTACTCCTGACCGCACGATCATATTAAAAAAACAAAAGTATGGATCATCGATGTTGCAATCCTAGGTGACAGCAGAACTGATTAGAAGCAACTGAAAAAGCTTGTACGATATGAGGATTTAGAGATCAAACTGCAAAGATTTACTGGCACAAGCCAGTAAAGGTGGTCCCAATGGTGAATGGCACACGAGATGCAGTGCCTAAAGACCTTGGTCTGCAGTTAAGAACAATCGGCGCTGACAAAAATTACCATCTGTCAGCTGCAAAATGCCGCCCTACTTGGATCTGCATGCATTATTATTATTATGTCAAACTTGTATACCGCCACTCCCCGGAGGCTCGGAGCGGTTTACAACAGTTTGAGTCACACACAATAATACATCAATACAACAAACTGAGATGGGGGAGGGGGGAGTAGGGCAAGAGAGGGGATGGGGTGGGAAGGAGCACAGGGTAGGAGTAAAGAGCCAAGAGTGGCTATAGTCCTGCTAAGGCATCATCTTGCCATCGAAGGAGGAAAGATTAGGACGTTCTAACGGGATCACTGGTGACCAGTTGCAGGTACAAGGTAAGACCTGCGTTCTTCTATATGGCAGTCTGAGGTGGGGGTTCTGACGTGCCCGAGGAGTGTCCTTGTAGTCCTTCTTGAGACCAGAACGTATCCCCCGGGGCTCCAGCTGCTTGTAGCGCGAGCTCCAGAGCGTCCTAGATGTAAATGACCTCTGGGTCTTGAACTCCATGGACATGGACCTCTTCACCTCCGACTGAAGGGGAAGAGGCAAACAGGGTGCCAATGGGGGGGGGATACGCCGACTCCTCGTCCGACCGCGCCTCTGGCCCCTCCTCTGGCAATGCCTCCGCTTGCCCGGAGAGACAGATGGAATCGCCCTCCGCGCAGGGCCAAAGGAAGGAGGCGGAGGGGGCGGAAATCCCTCCTCCATCACAGCGTCTCTGGGGGCCGGCGCCATCCCGCCAGACTCACCCCAACCCCGAGCTGGGTGCAGGTCCCCCAGGACCCTCGCCATTATTCGCTGATACATCACACAGTCGTAGACACTTGAGAAGTGTCCGACATGTGATCCAATACAAAAGCCAGCATAGTGATCTTGGTTGCTGTGTACTAATGTTGTTGTGTATCGAAGAATAATGATAATAATAGGTTACCCGCTTCTCCTCATGGCTCAAGGCAGAGTACAACACAGTCAAAACACACCAACATAACATATATACAATAAAATACATAAATTAAAACACACTACTATAAAATACATATATTAAAACATGGCACAAAGATCAGAATACAGTAGTAATAGAATGTAAACTTAAAATTCATAGTTAAGTAAAAGGAAAGTCACCAATTACTGGTAGTTTATTGGTGTTGAGTGCTTTCAAGTCATTCCTGATTTATGGGGTCCTTATTATAAGCAAGATTTATTCAGAAGGGGTTGACTTTCGCCTTCTGAAGGTGAGAGAGTGTCAGGTTTTTTTTACTCAAATTTCTAGGTTTATATATGAGTATACATAGTACTCAATATAAAATTCCCGCATGACCTTTTGCAGAAAATAAAACAGAAAATATGTGCAAATCCTGAACTTGGGAACTGCTGGGTTTTTTTTTAATATTTGAAAAGGAAATTGTTAAAATTACTCATTGCTTCCTTTGAGAAAAAAGATAGTAAAGAATTGCATCCTTGCAATTAGGAGAGAGCTGAGACTGGAGACACCCTGGTATTATCTGCCTAGGTAAAAGAGGGAAAGAGATTAGGCAAGAGATGAATGCTCCATCTCTGTCATGGTACATATTTTGTTTACACATTTTTATTTTGTCCTATACTGTCTCAGGACAGTGTGCAATAAAATCAAATTTAACAATATAAAACAGAAATAATTTAAACAGGCCAAAGGCATATTGAGCAGTCCAATACATTGAGATCCACAAACAATTTTAAGGGTTTATTCATGCCATTGTGGCTGTATTTCACTCTCAACACTTACTGTAAAAATGATAAACCCTTGTAAATTTTCCGCTCCAGAAATCTAGCTATATATTTAGAGATTAGGGGTATTCTTCATTCTGCTGAGTATATTCTTGGACTTTTGCCCTGACAATCTGAATTACTCACTTTCTTCTGGTTCTGTAATTTTTTGAAGGAAATTTTCATGACCAAGTTAACGGCTACTTTTCTGCTATCGCAGAACTTTTATTTGACTCAATTATGTTTTATTTGCAATGACAAGGATATCTTTTGAGGCTGAACCGAATCGATCCACAGTAAAGCGAAGCATTGTTTTATGCAGGATCAAAGAAGGCCACGGTTCTAAGTGGCCCAATTCTAAGCGGCCAGCCAACCCACTAAGCCACCTCTCTTTCTGCTTCTCCAAAGCTTCTGTTTTTCTGCTCCATGCTTTGCTTTTCTCCAAAGTAGGGATTAGCCAGAGACTCAGCCAAGGTTACAGTGTATTACTGCACTCAGCTATGGAGCTTTTCACAATAGATTCCCAGGCAGGAGCTGGCCTGAAAGGAAATAATAATCATGGTGACACACAAGAAGAGAAATAAGAAAATTTCCTTCCAAAGGAATGCAAAGAAATAAAAGCAAACGTTGATATAATTGCTTCAAAGTAGCATATTAGGAGCCACAATGTTTGCTGCTTAAGCTCATCTCACTAAGGCTATTGGTCCGCAGTAGTGTTAAAACCAGGGTCAAAAGTTTAGGGCAGACTGTGGTTGTGGCAGTGCATTAAAAGAAGTGCATTTGAGCACAACACATGGCAGCACACGAGCTTCAGGAGTCGGAGCTCACGAACAGGCAGCCAGTTGAAAAGGAGTTCACGAATAGAGCTGATTAGTGAAGGTAGAGTATAGGTGACAGGACAAGACAGATGCCATAAGCAGAGTTATTCACTGCTGGATGCTTTCTCTGGAAAAGGGAGATGAGCTGTGGATTTGTTCAGTGAAAGGTGCAGGCTGAAAAGTGACTTGGCTTTTGGAAATGGGAAGAAAGAAGAGAAACAGAGGCAATCCCAACTCACAATGGTCCAGACAGAGTAATGTGCTGAGTATATAGGTCAATAATCGATTGATTGATCACCTAGACAGTTAGGGAATAGGTTCAGAATGGCTTGTTGTTTTTTGAAAAGTAGTTTGCTGACCTGGCAGCCAAAACCTAAGCAGGAATCATTTAAATTTAGTACCACAATACACTGTGCATCACAAGGCTGTGTGGCATATATTGCTTTGTTCTCTAACACAGTATTTCCCAACCTTTTTTGAGCCGCGGCACACTTTTTACATTTACAAAATCCTGGGGCACACCACCAACCAAAATGACACAAAATGACACTCTACATGTACAGGATATCTGTGTTGTGTTCATCAAAACAGGTCCAGGTTTCACACTGAGTGTATAAATACATTTTAAAACATATTAACTATATGCATTACTGTGTTTGGCAGGAGAGGGAAGAAAGGGTATTGGAGGTTCCAATTTCCCACGGCACACCTGATGATTGCTCACGGCACACTGGTTGGGAAACACTGCTCTAATAAACTCACTGGCTTCTTAAATGGTGGCTCCTGAACTCCAAATTGGGTCCACTTAGCTCAATGTTGGCAACAGTAAATGTTTCCTGAAATTTCCATAAATCTGTTAGCAACAACAAACAGCGTTTATAGTGGACTCTTCGGAAAATTCAAAGTCCATTCAAAATTGGACTTCTGCAATGCACTGTACATTGGGCTACCTCTGTACCAAGTTTGGAAACTCCAATTAGTTCGAAACATGGCAGCCAGACAGGAACATATAGGAGTGAGCATATCACACTCATACTAAAGTTACTCCACTGGTTGCCAATTGGTTTCTGGGCAAAGTACACAGTGTTGGTTTGGACCTTTAAAGCCCTACATGATTTGGTTCCAGGTTACCTACAGGATTGCTTTCTCCTGTACAATCCACCTCTTAGGACACTTAGGTCCTCTGTGGGTGGCTACTCCAACCAGCCAGAACCCGACTGCTGACTGTCACCTAGAAGAGGGTTGCCAGTTGTACCATTACCAGCCACCAGTAATGGTACAGCCAGCCCTGGTGATGTCAAAGTTTCCTCATATGGCGAGCAATATTTGGATGCATATAGTCCTTACCAAGAAATAATTTCAAGTGTAAATTTCACTAGCAGTCAATGTAGCTGTTGTATGCCGCAAGTAATTTCCAACATATGGTGACCCTAAAGTGACCTTATCATGGATTGCTTTGAAAAGATTTATTGGGGGGAGGATTTGCCTCCCTCTGAGGCTGAAAGACTGACTTACCATAGGTCACCCATGGCCAAATTAGAGTTCAAACCCTGATCTCACAGCCAATACTATTCACATTTTTAATATTCTCAATGTTACTCTATACACCAGTGTTTCCCAACCTTTTTTGAGCCGCAGCACACTTTTAACATTAAAAAAATCCGGGGGCACACCACCAACCAAAATGACACAAAATGACACTGTAACACAGTAAAGAACGGCTGGGGATGGGAGCTGCTGGGAGCAGCTGCTGGGAGTGCCGGCCAGGGGAGGAGCCAGGCCACACCATGCCCCGCCCCCTCCCCCTGGCTTCAGTTCTCCCACAGCTTCGCCAGCCTTGAGGAGGCAGTGCCAAGCCAGCATTGTGCTGGCTCTGCCACCGCTGGCTTGGCACTGCCCCCTCAAGGCTGGCGAAGCTGTGGGAGCGCTGAAGCTGGGGGAGGGGGCGGAACCAGGCCGTGCCATGCCCCACCCTTCCCCGGCTTCAGTTCTCCCACAGCATCGCCAGCTTTGAGGGGCAAGCCAGCATTGTGATGGCTCTGCCACTGCTGGCTTGGCACTGCCCCTCAAGGCTGGCGGGCTGTGGGGGGTGCTGAAGCCGGGAGGGGGCAGAGCCAGGCTGCGTCATGCCCCCCCCCCCGGCTTTAGCTCTCTCACAGAGGAGGAGCATCAGCGGTGGACGGGCTTCAGTAGGCGGGTCTCCTCCTCCGTGCGGCTTCAACAAGCAAGGGGCGAGAGTCATGGCAGATTGGAGGCAGGTTGGGGAAACAGCCGAAGGAGGTGGTGCCCCGGTCCCTGCTTCTTTTACTTCGCCGCCGCCCGGCCCTTCCTCCTCCTCTCCCAAGCAGCAGGAGTTCCGCAGGAGGAGGGGGGAAGGAAGGGGGGCAGAGAGCTTTTCTCGCGGCACACCTGATGATTGCTCACGGCACACTAGTGTGCCACGGCACACTGGTTGAGAAACACTGCTATACACAATCCATACTCCTACCAGGTAGAAATATGGGGCAAGAATAAGTTGCTACTCTAGTCTATGACAAGGTGGTGGAGATTCCTTCTTTGGAGTCTTTTAAACAGAGGCTGGATGGCCATCTGTCAAGAGTGCTTTAAATGCTGTTTTCCTGCTTCTTGGCAGGGTTGGATTGGATGGCCCATGAGATCACCTCCAATTCTATGATTCTATTATACAAGCAAAGTAAAATGAGATAGATAAAACTAGGTGATTAAAATATTTTTTTAATTTCAGTGACTGTCTAATTCACTAACTCTCAAACTGATAGATTTGGGAGATGAGAAAACGATATTCCTCACTAGTGTGCATTTTAATTTTTGTAAACCATTCTGGGAGTATGATTACATGATGCTGCAATGTATATGTATTGAATAAATAAATGCCCAGTGTGTATTTTTTAAAATCTGTCAAATATTGATCTACAAACCAGGCAAATCCTGAAAATACTTTCAAAATGACCTCCCAGATAGAAACCAAGGATTATATGCAAGTTATATAAAAAGTAGGAAGAGAGAAAAGAAATAAAAAAGATGGCTGCACCTTTATGATTAACTAGTTTTTGTTTTAGTATGCATTTTCATAAATATAAACTCACTTAGTGTTGTCCAGGGCTCAAGATATAAAGTTTACGAGGGCGGGTCAATAAGTCCGTGACTTTTTGAATTTCCCACCTCTTAACTGAAAGGGCAACACTGCTCCTGTCAACAGGCATCTGTCAGTTGACTCCTGTCAAAATTTGAACAAGCTGTGTCATTTAGTTTGTGTTTGACAGCCATTTATAGCAGACTACCGCGTGATTTGAGGAGAAAATGGGGAAAAAGTGAATTTCATTTGCTCATTAAGCATTTTTTTTGCAGAAAAAACCCATCACTCAAGCCAAGGCTAAGCTTGATAAATACTATGGGGATTGTGCACCACCAATTTCAATGGTAAAAAAGTGGTTTACTGAATTTCATTGTGGCCGTACAAGCACGGAAGATGCCAAACATTCTGGATGCCCAGTTGAGGTCTCTACATCCAAAACAATTGAAAAAATTCACGGTATGGTGTTGGCCGATCGGAGAGTGAAAGTGCGAGAGATTGTGGAAGCCATAGGCATCTCACATGACTCAGTGGTTTCAATTTTAAATGATCACTTGGGTATGAGAAAGCTTTCCACATGCTGAGTTGGCTCACAATCGACCACAAATGCAATCGTGTGACAATTTCGCAGGCGTGTTTGGCATTGTTCAACCGCAACATGGATGAGTTTTTGCGCTGTTTCGTAACTGTGGATGAAACATGGATCCACCACAACACCCCAGAGACCAAACAGTAGTCAAAACAGTGGGTTTCTCGGGGTGAATCAGCGCCAAAGAAGCCCAAGGTGGGTTTGTCAGCCAATAAAGTCATGGCGACCGTTTTTTTGGGATGCACGCAGTATAATCCACATTGACAACTTTCAAATGGGTAAACAATCAATGCCAAATATTATGTCAACTTTATTGGGTCGATTTAATGAGGATTTGGGGAAAAAAATTGCATTTGGCCAAGAAAAAAGTTCTTTTTCACCAGGACAATGCAAGGGTGCACACATGTGCAGTTGCCATGGCAACAATCCATGAATTGGGATACGAATTGCTCCCTCATCTGCCCTATTCTCTGGATTTAGCCCCGAGTGACTATTTCTTATTTCCAAACCTGAAGAAATGGCTTGGCGGAAAGAGATTTGACTCCCAACAATGAAATCATCTCACAAACAAATACCTGTTTTGATGACCTTGACAAATCTTATTTTTTTGGAAGAGATAAAAAAATGGAGAAACGTTGGACAAAGTGTATAGAGCTCAAAGGAGACTACGTTGAAAAATAAAATGATTTTTAATCCAAAAACCTATGTTTCATTCAAAAAGTCACGGACTTATTGACCCGCCCTTGTATTTACACAGTTGTTGGAATGGGATGGAATCAATGCCGACTGTGATTAAAAAGGAAGCTGTGATGAAAGCAAAATAGTCTGATTTTTACTTGGTGTGCTAAAATGTTTACTGCCAAGTAGAAAATGTTTGAATAGCTTTTTAGACTGGCCAGAACATCCCATTATTTTCTGTATACTTTAGTGTCAGGAAACACTATCCTTGATTAACCCGCAGCATATTAAGGTAAAATGAGCCACTCATCCAATACTTGTCCTTGAAGAAAAAGGGGACTTTTAATGGGTTGGATTCATCAAAAGCTTCTGATAGCAAGCAAGTACTCCTTCCATCAGCAGAATGCTTTTGATCTGCAAGAGCAATTCCACTGGAAGAATAAGAGAAGAAGCTATTTTCGCCAGTGCTCTCTTCCTCCTGAAGGACCCTATGTTGACCCCTTAACTATTATGTGGGGTTGTGGGGCTGGCTGTGTTTCTGGAACTGTGTGAGAAGTGTCACTTGAGGGTACACAGGAATTAGGGAATGGATAAAAATAAATTCCTCTGTTTTCTTCCAGTAGGAGGAAAGCAGACATTTATTCTGGGATATTGCAGCAAGTGGAGTAAAAATTATGTTCACTTCACAGAATGTGACAGTAAGGCTGTTCCAGCTGAGCTAGCATCTTGAAAATGTTGCCACTGGTGGTTTTCCTATTTACAGTTAAATGAGAGATATTGGTAAGACAAGCAATTATTTGGTTTTGAACTGAGTAAATTGGAATATGAGAGGCTAATGATGACTATTTCATTGCTACGATGTATAAGATGTTCTTGAAATTATAGACAGGCAAATTAAAGAATGACTGACAAAGTGGGCACAATATAATGTTGGATCAATGGGAGAAAATGTGGACTAAAGCAGTGATTTTCAACGTTTTATAAGCCGCGGCACATTTTTTATATTTACAAAATCCTGGGGCACACCACCAACCAAAATGACACAAAGTGATACTCTAACACAGTAATACATATAGTTAATATGTTTTTAAATGTATTTATACACTCACTTAGCTGGCAGTATTAATGTTTCTGCCACAGTGTGGGACTTTTTTAAATTTAGCTACGAGATCAGCGACAAGGTAGCTAGCTTTGAGGGCTCTCTCATTCACCTTTGTGGTTTTTCTCAAAGAATTTGCCTGTTTCTCATTGTTTGTACATAAGCGTACAAAATAGTCCGTCAGCTATTTTGGGTGTTTCGTTTGGAGATGGCATTTAAGCTTGCTTTGCACCATGGCGCTATTGGACAGCTTCTCACCACACACCAAGCACAGCGGAGTCGGTGCCATCGCATCCCCGGTGAAAGTGAATCCAAATAGCTTTCGCTGTATTGCTTCGAGCTCACCGTGTCACAATGCAGGGTCTCGGCCCAGCCCCTTAATCACACACACAGAGACGGTAATCAGCTAACTATTTATTGAATAATAAAAACAGGTGAAAAGAGTAATTGCCCTTAAAAGTATCAAAAAGTTCAATCAAAATGGTAAAGAGTTCGTAGACAAATCCAAAGGCAAAACTTGGCAAAAGCTCATAAAAGTAATGTGGATCAAGGCAAACTTGGTCCGTGGCAATTCAAACAAGGCAAAGTTCAAGGAAACAAGGCCCAAGAAACTTCTTGGCAAGGCACGAGCCTGAATCCTGGCTCCGTGGATCTTCACTCGCTTCACTCCAAATCAGAAGTGGCCGAGCAACTGAGCATACTTAATCCCCTTGGTGAGAACTACGCCGCTCTAGGCTTCGGTGCCAATCTGTACTACGGGACCTAACGCTCCTTTGGCGCTCTAGGCTGCGGTGCCATTCCCTCCTACTGGACTCAATACTCCGTCTCCTATCAAAGCTCCGTCCTTGCCTCCCAGCATCTGGGTCGCTATCTTCATGAGAGCCAGACTCCCTTTCGGCTTCCATGGGCTCATCCTCCGCTATCTCCCTGACCCTTTCTTGCGAACCGAAACCACCTGGTTTCTCATACTGATTATCTGAATCAGCACTTTCAGTGTCGGCCTGACTTTCCCAGCTGTCATACCCATCAGGCCAGCCATCATCCCATTCCAAGCTCTCTGTGGGAGATGAAGGCCCAGCTACCTCATCATCCCCTTCATCCATCTGCCCATCATCCGCAATTGGCCCCAATGCAAGCGGGACCCCCGGGGCTGCCCCCTGCCCCCCAGGCACGAATGAGAACGGGGTTGCTACACACCGTCTTTTCTTTTTTCTTTTGTCCACCACTCACATTAGGGCCTTCATCTGTGTCATAATTTTGTCCAGGGCCCTGTTCAGCAAAAGGCTAGAGAGCCCATCCTGCCAATTGACGTTCTTTGTCAGACCCTTCGGTTGTGACCTGTCTGGCATGGGAGGCCCTACCGGTGGCTATTATGCCACCGCCAGCATAGCTCACAACTTCATTAGGGTACGCAAGCCTCTCCCCCACTGCCAGGGGGCGCCAATGGAGAGGAATACAAGTTCCAATATGATCCATTTTCCAGGTACCCATGGGGGTGGGGGGTGGTCTTTGAATGATACCCCAGTGGATAGCGGATCATACTATATTCAACTTTTTGTGCGTATATTGTGGAGGTATGGGTTAACGACGTGTGGAAAAGATTTTTTCCCTCCCATTAGTTTGGATATATTTTATTGTGTCCTATATTTCATGCACTGGCCCCAGTTTTTTGGGGTTTTTTTTTTTACTAATTGAGAAGTATAATAAATATGTCCAATGAAATAAGCACTTTCTTGTGAGAAATGATCACATGGAGAGTCATGATTCTTCCTTATTTAGGAAAGACAGACTTTAGGAAGCAGTAGCCTTTCCTCTTAGCAAACAAATGGTGCATTTAAGACTAATTGACAATAAAGTACTGCCGGTTTCCACCACAAGCAATATTCAAACCAAACAAGAGCACAGATGAACAGTAATCAAGGAAATGCATTAGCATGGCCTGAAATACTCCATCCTTAGCCTGTCAAATGCCATTGAAGCTCTGCATATAAATTGCTCTTTAGATGCAATCTCTAACAAGGCCTTGTATTTGGGATTGAAAGGCAGACTAATATTTTATTTTCTGTCAGTTTATTATTTCTAAGTTGCTTTCTCCAGAGCCAGGACTAGCCCTGCCATTGGGCAGAATAAAGCATCAGCCAGCAGATCTTTGGGGGAAACTTTTAACACCCTACCTGTTATTTGCCTCTCCCCAAAAAATCTTCTCCAGCTTTGGTGGATGGAACTGGTTGGAGGATAAAGCTGTGTGTAATAATAATAATAATTATTATTATTATCAACTTTATTTGTATTCCACCCTATCTCCCCGAAGGGACTCAGGACGGATTCCAACATAGCAATGGCAAACATTCAACGCCTACATAAAACACATGATACTAGCAAAAAATCCCAGAAAACCCCACATATAAAAGCAACATTGAAGCCTAACATCAAATTAAGACCTAGCACCAGTAAATTAAACCTGACATGAATAAGTTAAACTACACATAATCAGACCAAAATCTATACTAACATAATTCTAAACAAAACATCCTCATTAGTGTAAAACAGCCAGCAAGGGTTCACAAAATGGTTGGTTATGTAGTCAAATGAGGTCATTGGGCTGGTGTGGACCAGAAAAGCCCAAATGCACATTGTTCTCAACCAGAGGCCTGGCAGTGATCTCTTGATCATCGAATCCCCCTCTCTCCATATGCTCTCCATATGCACCGGGAAGTGGCGCAGCTGGCTAAATGTCAGCTGCATAAGATCTCTCTGACCAGTAGGTCATGAGTTCGAGGCCTGCCCGGGTCAAGGTGGGTGCTCGACCTTAAGTGTAGCCTGCTGTCGACCTTTGCAGCCTGAAAAACAGTTCATTTGTCAAGTAGAAGATAAAGGTACCACATTAAGTGGGGAGGCAAATTTTGACTGATTTATGAGGCCATAAAGAATAGCTGAGGATTGCGGAAGAACAACGAGGGACGCTGGAAGAAAATCGTTGAGAGAGATGAGGAGTGCGTCAGCTCCCCCTAGTGGCCAGAAGTTTGCCAGAAGTTTGCCTCTGTTTGTCTATGTTCGTCTATATATGTCTAAATATGTCTATATATGTTGAAGTGCAGGGATTGTCTGCAAGTATGTGTACTGTAATTCGCTCTGAGTCCCCTTCGGGGTGAGAAGAGCAGAATATGAATAAAGTAAATAATAATAAATAATAATAGTAAGCAAAAGTAGGTCTTCAGATGTTTTTTAAAGGAGAGGAGGGAGGGGTCCAGTTTTATTTCTTTAGGGAGGGAGTTCCAGAGGTGTGGGGTGACCATGGAGAAGCTCCTCTCTCTCGTTCCCGCCAGCCATGCTTAGGATGGGGGTGGGCCAAGAGCAGGGCCTCCTCCAATGACCACAGTCTGGTTTGTAAAAGGAGATGCAATTAGTCAAATAGCCTCGACCAGAGCTGTTTAAGACTTTAAAGGTAATAACCAGCACTTTGTATTTAGCATGGAAGCAGACTGGCAGCCAGTATACCACTTGGCCTACAACCTACTAAACTAACCTGCAGCTCTCAGGTATAATGGAGGACACTCACATAAAGTGTAACTCCTTACAAAAGGGATGATACGTACAAAGGATAGAGCTGAATCAAGTACGAATCTCGGTTTAGATCAGTGGTTCCCAAACTTTTTTGGCCTACTGCCCCCTTTCCAGAAAAAAATTTACTCACCGGCCACCTAGAAATTATTTTAAATTTTTTAATAACAATTAAACAGATATATGTATTAATATTTCTACCTTTTTTGAAAAATATAATAAAGAAAGTTGTAAATTAGAAACATTGAAGTTTGTAATTATGAAACTATTTATTAAACTTAGAATAGAAAGGTAATACAAAAAAGTTAAAACATTCAAAATCATCTTAATGAGAAGGATGAACCTGGTATGCTGCTATCCTCGGCTCTATTTTCCTCGGCTCTATAACCCTCGGCTCTATTTTCGTCAGCAGTAATCTCAAATCATTGCGATTGACTATTTTGCAATCGGTTTCTTTTTTTGCTAATAAATTGGTTACCGCACTGAATCCATGTTCCACTAAATATGTTGAAGGACATTATTATTATTGTAGTTATAAGACTCAACCAGTTGGAAGGGAACCCCAAAGGTGGTATTATTATTATTGTTATTATTATTATTATCCCTTGCTTGGCGAGAGGAGGAGGAGGGAGCAGGAGGAGGGAAGAAGAGAGAGAGACACACACACAGATGGATGGTAAACTGTCACCTGGCTCACGCCACCGCCCCCACTGCCCCCTTACAGGGATTCAGCGCCCCCCAAATTCTCCTGAGCCTTCCAGCGCCCCCCTAAATCGCCCCACCACCCACCAGGGGGTGGTACTGCCCACTTTGGGAACCACTGGTTTAGATAAAGCCCTGCATTATTCATTTCAAAACTAAATAGTATTTAAGATTGAGGCCAGTCCTACACATCGTTCAAAAAGGATGCTGAGCCTTGCTTAACTTTAATGGCTCTCACCAAATTTGTCCACACAGCAGATCCTTCAGATTGAGGAAGGGATGTGTCTCAGAGGACTGAATGCTGCTTCTATATAAGTCCTTATAAAACAAGAAATTAAGCTGTTTACCTTATTTTCTGTACCTAGGGCTAGTTTGCTTCAAAGGTAAGAACACTTTTATTACTGTCTGGAGGGATAAGAGTCAGGTACAGCTTAATTACTTTTAACATTTATCTGGATGCCTTAGAATGCATAGTGTATTCTTCCATCCCGAGGATCTAAAAAAGGCTTTACAGGTTGGACAAAAGCAAGCTTTGACCCTGGGAATAGTGTTAAGGTCTTCCCACATGCAGGAAAGCCCTGGATCTCTATAAGATGAGTGCTGGAGTCAAAATAGGGTGAACCAAAAGGATTTATTGATTTACAATCAGCAAAACTGATGGTCCAAAAGCTTAGTTGGTTGCAAAAGTCCTTATAAGAAAGGGACTCTATCACTATGCCTATTGTACAAAGTGACGGTGCCTTTGTTAGATCCAAGGAGTCCTGTTGTCCTCTGGCTTGAAGGCACACGAAGTCCTGATCAGGCCCCAAAATCCACAGCCTCTGGTGAGAAAGGGTTCTCCTATGCGCTGAAGATATGACTGAAGACTTAGGTAGACAGTAGGTGAAATAAGATTGCTTTTTCCCAGCAACCCAACTTCCAGCCTTGCTTGTCCTTGTGTCCTTTGGAAAAGGAAGTGGAGGGGATGTCCGGCCCCTTAAGTAAACTCCGGAAAAGGGTGGAGTTGAGGGCTGGTCACCAGGTTTGGAGCCAGGATGCAGCCTCTCCCCTCAGTGACCGCATGTTAGAACAAAGGAGCACATGACCAAACAAAGAAACAAAGACATTTGCAGGTAAGGGCAGCAAAATACAAACTGCAGATGTAAACAGCCCCCAAGGGGGCGTCACAGCCGCCTCTGGAGCCCAGAGCGTTTACAACATAAAATCAATAAAAACATCAAAACAGATAAAAGACGTATACCCAAAAGCCCCACTCCCCACAATAACCCCGGCAAGCAGCATTATGCTCAGAACTTAGTGGGGTTCTTTTTATACTCAGAATAACCCAAAGATGCAAGAAGTACCCAAAGTGATTCAAGTAGACAGCCAATCAATTCATTTATTAAATACTTGCTGTCACAATTTTGGCGCTACTACTACAAACTTGATAAATATTGATCAGGGGATTTTTCTCCACTTCCAGCAGCATCCCAATGAGAAATTAAAATACATCTTTGTTTTAGAGCTTCACAGAAACAAATGAAGCTGAGCCTATCTACATCAATCAGAATTCTTTATTCCTTTTCTCAAATCTCCCTCAAGATACTGAAGCTGTACAGGCATTGGTAGCACAGACTCTTTCTGTCAGTGACAGATAGCATAGAAAATCAAAATGGATTTATCTGGCTAACCTACTCTCATTTACTGTGCAAAAAGCATTAACCGAGGGATGACTTAATTAGTGCTTCCAAAGCTCCTGCTTGCAGGGATACAAGAGTCACACAACAAATACATGCATGGAACTCACTAGAATTGTGACCAATGTTAGATCTTGTCAAGACTAGTCCAACATACCTTGTGTATGTCTAAACCATTACTCAAAAATATAATATGTTAACTCTGAAGCTACAGTGAACTGCCCCAATCCTTCAGTATACTGAACATTGACAATTTAATATAACTCTCAGAAAGAAAATGTAAATCCTATATCCACTAAATCCACCACCCATGGGCCAGTTCGTAGCTAGGGGCTTCCAGATTTCACAGTCCTGCCCCCATCACCACTCACCGATTGCCATGGGATTTTTGTGGGGTTTGTTGCTTGGAAGACACTTGAGTATGAGTTTGTTTTGTATGTGGGGGTCAGTACACAGTGATCAACACACAGTCTTCACAGAAAAAGGTTCTAATCCAATGGCATGGGATTATTTTATCTGTTGCAGCCTTTGTCCACCTTCACAACCATTGTAGCATGTGTGATATTATCATCTGCCTTTCTGCCATTGTGGCCTTTCCTGGATTATTATTTTTCTGGTCCCACCCCTATGACCTTGCTGCCACGGACGGCCCTGCTGGGAGTACATGACTCCTGGTGGGTCATTATTTCCCCCCACCACCACCTCCTTGAAGGGACTCAGAGTGGCTTATATTTGGGACAAATGTTCATAAAACATAAAAGCAAAATAATCCTTAAAATAAAACACATTAAAATAGGACCATCATGAAATACAACAACCACGATAAAACACACTAAACATAACAGAATAAAAAAGATTGCATTAGAGCTCCTATCAGATCACATTCAACATAAACCAATGGCCGGATTTCTAAGATGGGCATGACCAAGCTATATAAGGGCTGGCCAAGGGATAGTGCAAATAGCATACCATAGGGCCATGGCAGTGAATGAAGCACAAAACAGAGTACTATCTAGTGATCTAGTGACTGGGCATATATAATTGGGGATTAGTAATCCTTGAAAGCTAGCTGAAACAACCAGATTTTCAAATCCTTGTGGAAAAAAGGATAGACGGGGGGCTTGCCTAATCTCTCTGGGGAGGGCGTTCCAAGCCACCACTGAGAAGGCCTTCTCCCTCGTCCCCACCAGCCATGCTTGTGATGGTGGTGGAAGTGTGAGGAAGGCCTCCCCGGCAGATCTTAGAGCTAGCATAGGTTCACTGGAATGCACATGCCCACTCGTTGAAAACTTACACATCAGCTATGAGAATTCATGCAGCCCTCCAGATGTGGCTGACTATGACAGTTAGCTTTCCTCAACACTGTCTAGAATACACGATGGGTGATACCTGGCTTGACAAAACAACATGTAAATGGCATCCAGGAATCTTAGTAGACCACAAGCTGAACATGAGTCAACAATGTGGTGGGCAGGTTAAAGAGCCAAATATGATTCTAGGCTACATGAAAAGCAGGGACAGGGCATACCAGTGATCTCGGGGAGGGGTAAAAGGGACGGTAGACGTAGGCCATATGAGAGAAGGGGTTGGAGTCGGAGAAGGACTCGACCTCCTTCTGACCTACGAGCTATCCCCAGGCACACTGTTGGTGAGGCTCCAAATATCTCCTCTCCGACTCTGGTACTAGTGAATGCTAGATCCGTGCATAATAAGACCATGACTATCAGGGACTTCCTTATAGGAAAGAACATAGATCTAGCCTGCATTACAGAAACATGGCTGCAGGAGGGGGATGAAGTCCTGATGCATGAGCTAACATCTCCAGGCTACATTGCTCGTTACCAGACGAGGACAGAGAGACCGGGGGGATCCATGCTTGGCTGAGACAATTTCAATTTCAGGACAATTCCGACCTCGAACATCCCAGGATTGGAATGTGCAGGCCTCGTGTGGGACGCTAGTGAGAGTGTAGCCTTTCTGTTGGTGTACCGAGCACCCAACGCACCAGCGGAGAGCCTACCTAAGCTGCTGGAGATGGTCTCGGAGTGGGCATTGAGGTTCCCCATTGTTTTGGGGGACTTAAACGTCCACGCCAATACCACCTCCCCTTCAATAGCAGCCGTGGACCTAGTGTCCTCCATGGAGACACTAGGACTCTCACTATGTAAGACCGGTCCCACACATCAGGCCGGGCACACCCTGGACTTGATCTTCGCGGCCGGAATCCAAGTGGTCCCAACCTCCATTACAGAGGTTCTATGGTCAGACCATTGTGTCCTGGAAGTCTGGCTAGAGCTGGCCACCCCGCCCTGTAAGGGTGCTGAACCGATTATGGTTCGCCCGAAGAGACTTATGGAACCCACAAGGTTCCTGAATGCTCTGAGGGACATGGAGCTCACCAGCGACTCGGTCGACAGGCAAGTGGAAGTTTGGAACACCTGTTTTTCCACTGCTTTAGACGAGATTGCCCCCAGACGCTCTCTCACCCCCCGCAGAGCCGGCTCACCTTGGTTTACTGAGGAGTTGCGAGTGATGAAATGGAGGAAGAGACAGCTAGAGGACGTGTGGCGAGATCTCCGAGACGGAGCTTCGAAATTAGCTTATAAACAATTTAAAGATGTTTATGAGCAAGCTATCAAGGAAGCCAAAAGGGTTTATTATTCTTCCTTGATAGAGTCGGCTAGTTCGTGCCCAGCTCAACTTTTAAAGATAATTCGATCTTTGACATCAATTCCGTCTGTCCTAAATGATAGGGATTTGGCTCCTTCAGCTGAGGCTTTTCAGAACTATTTTGTCGACAAAATCTCAAATCTCCGCCGGGACATCCCAGCCACAATTGATACAGTAAGTGAGCTCGAGACTCTGCCGCCACTCGATGGGCCCACCTTCACCCGCTTCCAACTGCTGGATGCAGCAGCTGTCGATAAGTTACTTGTTGCAGCTAGACCAACTAGCTCCCTCGATCCGTGCCCCTCCTGGCTTGTTAGATCTTGCCGGGAGGGGTTATGAGACCCCCTGGGAAAGATTATCAACAGCTCCCTTGAGCAAGGAGTGTTCCCAGGGGGTTTGAAAGAGGCCATGGTAAGATAGCTGCTGAAGAAGCCGAATTTAGACCCTTTGGCTCCCTCCAATTACCGTCCGGTATCCAACTTGCCATTTTTAGGCAAGGTAATTGAGAGGGCAGCAGCGGATCAGCTGCAACGGTTCTTAGATGACACAGCTGGACCAGATCCCTTCCAGTCCGGCTTCCGTATCGGGTATGGGACGGAGACCGTGCTTGTCGCCATTACAGACCAACTTCGCCGCCAGCTGGACCATGGCGGGTCAGCCCTGCTAGCGTTGCTAGATCTCACGGCAGCGTTGACATAGTAGATCATGCATTATTGGCCCACCGTTTAGCCGTGACGGGAGTTAGGGGGACTGCCCTTAAATGGGTGGCCTCCTTCCTCCAAGACCGGGGACAACGAGTGGAGAGGGGGGAGGAGGTCTCTGGGAGACTCCCATTAAATTGTGGGGTCCCCCAGGGAGCCATCCTCTCCCTTTTATTGTTCAACATCTACATGCGTCCGCTGGCCCAGCTGGTGTGCGACTTTGGTCTGGAGTGTTATCAGTACGCCGATGACACCCAGCTTGTGCTGAGAATGGACGGCAAGCCAGACACCGTACCCGATTGTGTCCAGCAATGCCTGGAAGCCGTGACTGGATGGCTGCGTTCCAGCTGGCTAAAGGTGAATCCATCGAAGACGGAGATCCTGTGGTCTGGTTGGCCTGGGCTGGATGAGTGCCGTTTGCCTAACCTCGATGGCAAGCAGCTAAGCCCGTCATCTTTGGTAAAAAGCCTGGGGGTTCAATTGGATCCATTGTTGACAATGGAGGCTCAGGTCTCCATGGTCAGCTAAACATCATTTTTCCACCTACGACAGGCTAGGCGACTGGCCCCCTACTTGTCCAGGAGTGACCTGGCCACGGTAATCCAAGCAACGGTCATCTCGAGACTAGACTACTGTAACGCCCTCTACATAGGCCTTCTCTTGTTGACAATCTAGAAACAAAAAATGCTGCGGCTCGCTTGCTGGTGGGAGCATCGGCAAGAGCATGTTACTCCCATCTTACAGCAATTGCACTGTCTAACAATCGAGTTTCGAATTGTCTTCAAGGTGCTGGTTTTGACCTTTAAGGCCTTGCATGGTCTAGGGCCATTGTACCTGAGGGACCGGCTTACCCCCATATGTTCCCCCCCGAGATCACTGCGCTCGGAAGAGCGAAATCTATTAGCGGTACCAACAATCCGCTCCTGCCATCTGTCTACCACCAGGCAACGAGCCTTCTCAGTTGCTGCCCCGACACTATGGAATACATTGCCGGATGATGTCCGTGCCATTGTTGATCTCGTTCCATCTTGTTCAGGCTTGCCTTTAATTGAATTCCCGGATATGTAACCATCCATTGTTTATTGCTTATGACATTTTATGTAATTTTATCTACTGTTCGTTGTTTTATTGCTATTGTTGTACACTGTGTGTTGCTTGGTTGTATGTGAACTGCCCCGAGCCTGCCGGAAGGAGCGGTATACAAGACCGAATAAATAAATAAATAAATCAATAAATACATACATACATACATACATACCTCAACAGGAGTATAGTATAGCACTCTACATGGGGCTGCCTTTGAAGACTGTTCAGAAACTTCAACTAGTCCAACGGGCTGCAGCCAGATTACTAACTGGAGCGACATACAGGGAGCACACCACCCCCTTGTTGTGTCAACTCCATTGGCTGGCGCTCCACTTAATTCAAAGTTCTGGTTTTAACCTATAAAGCTCTATACGGTTCTGGCCCAGCTTACTTGTCCAAACGCATCTCCATCTATGTCCCGCCTTGCAGTTTAAGATCATCCAGGGAGACCCTGCTCTCGCTCCCGCCAGTGTCGCAAATACATTTGGTGGGGATGAGAGACGGGGCCTTCTTGGCTGTAGTCGTCCCCCCGTCCCCCCGCCTGTGGAACTTGCTTCCCAACAAGGTAAGAGCGACTTCATCCCTCCTGTCTTTTAGGAAGGAATTGAAGTCATGGTTCTGGGACCAGGCTTTTGGACAGCAGGCATAAATAGTCCAGTTCTGGGCACATTAATTCAAGAAGGATATTGACAAATTGTAAGGTGTCTATAGAGAAGGGCAACCAAAATGAGCATAGGTTTGAAAGTCAAGTCCTATGAGAAGTAGCTTAGGGAACTGGGTATGTTTACCTTGGAGAAAAAAGAAGGCTGAGCGGGGATGTGATTATCATGTTTAAATCAAGGATGTCATTAAAGATGGAACAGGCTTGTTTTCTGCTGCTCTAAAGGTTAGGACACAGAGCTATGAATTCAAACTCCAAAAAGAGAGAGATTCTCCCTGAATGTTAAGAAGAACTTCCTGCCAGTCAGAGGTGTTCAATATTGTGGTCTCTTCCAACTCTGGGATTCTATAATAAATATTTTAATCAGGACTGCTTAGACTTGCAGTCCACCAATAGCTGGAGAACCCCATGGATTTCTAACCTGCTTTAGATGAAGATAAGAACGAATCTGGGTCTTTGGCATGCAAAGCATAATGCTCCACCATTAGCTGTGGCTGCTTTGGAGTTCTTCTTCAGCGATTCAGAACAAATTAAACTGTTTAGTACTTTTGTTCTTACCGTATTTCATGTTGAAGAAACAATTCCCATGTCCATATGGTACTCAATGGCCTAAATCCAATTGTTAGTTCCAATTAAAGTAGATCCATTGAAACAATGAGATTTGCATAAATGTTAACTTAGCAGCTTCAGTTTCATTCAATGCTCTGCTTTGGGACTAACAGTTAGATTAGGTCTGTAGGCTTATATGTATCCCAGAGGTGTTTATTTTAAACTACTAGAGCCTTTGAAATTAACCTTAGAAATAATTTGTTATAGTTTCAAATCAGATGACATTATAAAGTATATTGGTTTAAATTAATTCTGTACTTACTTTGCTTTTCAAAGTAACTAAAATAGTCAGTTTTATTTATTTTTATTTATTTATTTAAAACTTTTATGCCCCGGCCTTCTCACCTCCGAAGAGGGACTCAGACCGGCAAACAGCAAGTATTCAATGCTAACATTTAAAATCTAAAACATCATAAATTTACAATAAAATTATCAAATACAAATACAATAAATACATTTAAAAAACCTTTCGCCAAAGTAAAATCGAGTCCAGCTCAATCCGTATATTCGGTCCGTATCAAGTGGTTAGCGACTTTAGTCGATTCGCGATCTCTTCCTTCATTCTGCGAAGGCCTCATTGCACAGCCATGTTTTCACCCGCTTCCTAAAAGCCAGGAGGGAGGGGGCAGATCTTATTTCATTTGGGAGGGAATTCCACAGCCAGGGGGCCACCACAGAAAAGGCCCTGTCCCTCATCCCCACCAGATGCGCCTGCGAAGGTGTTGGGACCAAGAGCAGGGCCTTTCCAGACGATCTCAACACTCTTGACGGTTCATAGGGGAGAATACATTCGGACAGGTAAACTGGGCCGGAACCGTATAGGGTTTTGTAGGTCAACACCAGCACTTTGAATTGTGCTCGAAAGCTAATTGGCAGCCAGTGGAGCTGGCGCAATAGGGGAGTTGTGCGCTTCCTGTACCCCGCTCCCGTTAATAATCTAGCTACTGAGCACTGAACTAATTGCAGCTTCTGGGCAGTCTTCATAGGCAACCCCACATAGAGAGCGTTGCAGTAATCTATATGGGATGTAACCAAAGCGTGGACCACCGTGGCCAAGTACGACTTCCCAAGGTACGGGCGCAGCTGGCACACAAGCCTAAGCTGTGCAAAAGCTCCACTGGTCACCACTGAGACTTGGGGTTCCAGGCTTAGCGATGAGTCCAGGATCACTCCCAGACTGTGAACCTGCGCTTTCCGGGGGAGTGTAACCCCGTCAAGCACAGGCTGTAACCCTATGCCCTGTTCGGCCTTACGACTGACCAGGAGCACCTCTGTCTTGTCTGGATTTAGTTTCAATCTGTTAGCCCTCATCCAGTCCGTTACAGCGGCCAAGCACCGGTTCAGGACTTGAACAGCCTCCTTAGTAGCAGGTGGGAAGGAGTGACAGAGTTGGACATCATCTGCGTACAGATGACACCGCACCCCGAAACTCCGGATGAGTTTTAAAAATTGTAATGTTCTAAACCTTTGTACTAAGGTACAAAATACACTCACTCCTCATCTGCTTCATGGTTACCTCAACACTCACGCAGAGGAAAGTACAACAGCATTAGCAGGGTCATTGCAGGGGAAATGAGGTGCCAAATATTTTCAAGTCAGGGTAGACATTGACAAGTCCGTCACATGTATCTATACTGCTCGAAGAGGATTGCAGGCATCAATGTAGCTACTTTGCTTTATAATAACTGTTCATTGGAGCAATTCCTGATTAACAAACATAACTATGCTTCAGCATAAAGGGTTTGGAGGCTGTTACTGAATGTCGCCTAGCTGAGTTTTATATTCATTGCTGCATTTCCCATCTTCTTCCAATTGGATCAAGCTGTTTTGCCTTCTATTTGGACTCTAAAGATGCTTCAGTACAAAAACGCTGGAACAAGTGAGTTTATTCTGGGACAGGTTAGAAAGCAGAGTAAACAGCTGCTAAATATGAACATTTTGACATGGCGAAACTAGGCAAACCTCAGGTAATGCGATATTTTGGGAACCGCAGCAATTCCTAACAAGCTAATAATACAAATCTCCCTCGTGCATAGAAGTGACATTGTGTCAGATCCCGTTAAGTTATTCCTCATCATGTTCCACAGTGCCTACTGATGTGTCCTAATACCGTCACATGCAGGACCAGTGTCAAGTTACCAAAGGAAAAGGAAAAGGCCTTTTTGCTTTAGTTCATGGCTATGTTTTAAGTGTATATTACCTTTTTTATTCCTATAACAACACATAAATAAATAAATAAATAGTATCAACTGTGTTTGCATGAAGAAAGAAGGAGACCCATAATTTCCTTGAGACTATAAGGAGCAGAATTTGGGGAAGTATCTTTGGGGAGTTACTTCAGCCTCTGGTCATCATGAGTTGTGATGATGTGATGCAATGATAAAGAGGAAAGAGGCTCATTGATTATTGAAAATATTCCCCTCCCAAACTTGATATTACCATTTTATATAAAGGACACACTTTTATTATACCATTGTACATACCTGTCTCCATTGGCGCCCCCTTGTTGTGGGGGAGAGGCTTGCGTACCCTAATGAAGTTGTGAGCTATGCTGGCGGTGGCATAATAGCCACTGGTAAGGCCTCCCATGCCAGACAGGCCACAACCGAAGGGTCTGACAAAGAGCGTCAATGGGCAGGAGGGGCACTCTCGAGCCTTTTGGCAACCATCCTAGGAGAAGGAAAACTCTGATTTCAAACCCGGGCAGATGGTGCTCGTTCAACCCTGTAAGGTCAACCATCTAAAAGAAGGAAACTCAAACCAAACCTATGACCTGAGGACCTCACTGCTACCGTCCAAGCTTGCTAGGTCCTGGCAAACAAACCTTTGGATTAAAGGGTGAGGCCAGTTCTGTGCATGCTGCGCTCCACCATAGGCTTGAAGGACACATCCAACCTCCGAAAAAGCACCAACGCGCGTGTAGAAGGCGTGGGATGAGTCCTTCCTAACAATCTTCGTTCACGGAGTAATGCCAGAGAGAGAGAGAGAGAGAGAGAGAGAGAGAGAGAGAGAGAGAGAGAGAGAGAGAGTATACCAGTGGTTCCCAATCTTTTTTTAATCCAGGAACCACTTTGATCAAGGGCCACTCTCTAACATTACTACCACAAAAGTTACAAATCAGTTTTTGGTCAACTTTAGATTTGGTTTGGGGTGTTGATTCAGAAAATTGCATTGGATAGATCACATCAGCTCTATTTTCTGATACAGAACATCTTCCATGGTCAGCAACAGCGAAGGAGTGGTAGATGGTGCAAAAGGAGCAGAAATAAAATAAAGGGGAAGGAGGCTTGTAGACCATATTTTCATCCTTGTGGCCCACTGGAGGTCCGTAGCCCAAAGATTAATATACCATAATAGGACTTGAGAATTCATAGGTTTTGGTATTTATGGAAACCAAACACTAGGAGATATTAAGGGTGCACCATAAAGAGGAGAGGTTCTTTTGAAATCACTGTTGGAAAGATTAGACCAGTTAGCATCATTTGCTAGCCAAAAGCTCTAGCCACTGGCAAGCTCCTGAATGACTCAAGAACTGTGGCATCTACAATTACACTTCGTTGTTAACACAACAGTTAGCAGTATAAGTTACAGTTGCTGGAAGGGAAGCTAGGAGCAGGAAAAGAATAAGATCCACTTCTATCTGTAACTGAAACTCCGTGCCAGCTAGCAAAGCTGATGTCAAGAATATGACCTGTGTTTCCCAGCAAATGGAAGGATGGACAGAAGTCAAGAATGCTCACAAGGAGAACTGGCTGCTGTTCTATACTTCCTTGTGGTTTAGCAAGAGAAACAGGAGAAATATATAACCAAGCAGCTCCGTTGTGCTCACAGCTATCCAGTCTATTGCGCCCCCCACGGGGCTGGTTTTATATCTGTACTTTGTACCTGTTTGCCTTCACCTGCAAGGCCTTTGTCCTATTGTTTAGCCATGTGGACTGTGATGGGAGGAGTTGTGTTTGACTCCAAACCTGGCATCACCACCCTGAACTCCTCCCCTTCCTGAGTTTACCTGGGAGGCTGGACTTTGGGGACCCCAGGACTTCGTGAGCCAGAGGACCATTTGAGGATCAACAGAGGAACCTGGAACCTAAGAGAGGAGCCTTCACTCTGCAAAGGCAAGTGGACGCTATCCCTTTTCTCAAAGGACCCTTTCTAGCAACCAGCCTCAAGCTTTTTGGGCCACCAGCATTTTTACTGGTTGTTAAACAAATAAACTTGTTTTGAGTTCACACTTTTTGAGTCCTGAACTCATTGCTTAGAGACTCTTCAGGTTTCTTGTGCACGGGAAGGCTAGAACGCAACCCCCAGGGCCTATAGAGTTCGTCCATCCTTTTAAAGCCCCCTTTTTTTGGCCCTGGCGGGATGCCACACAATCTGTTCATCCCTTAGTAGTAGTAAAAAAAAGGATGCTTCAGGTAGCCTCTTGTGACTACTAAATCAGAACTAGATCCTGGATGGGCCACCTACTGAGGTGGCTGTGCATTTCTAGAGGGATCAGTTCTAACTATGCACTTCTTGAGTGATGTTTTTCTCCTTGTATAATTTATAGGATGCCTGACTGGAAATCTTTGAAGCAGGATGATCACGGAAATCTTTTGCTGCAAAGAAAGAGGTGGGGGACAATTTCATTTCAAGCATGAGAAACACACTTACCCTCCCAAAAAACCTGAAAACACTGAAGCAAACAAAACTGTCTTCTACTCAGCCATGTAAGATCTAAACAAATGAAGGCAATAACTAGACAGATGAAGGAAACTGCTCCTAACAGGAGAACCAAAGGAGTTTGCCGCAGTTGCCTAAAAATGCTTAACAGCTCACTGACTCAGCAGATCCCCTGTGAAATCATTTCCATACATAGTGTAGTGAGTTTGCCTTGCAAGCTGAGAAGAAAAGACAAAGCAAGGAACCTTCCTTTTTCAACTGATGTATTTGTCACAACTCTTCAATCTGAACTTTCCCCAGAAAGAATGAATAACAAGTCAATCACCATTTTGATGTTTAACCAGTTCCTTTCAGTAAAGCAATGAATGGGCAGATTTATAATTTTTTAATTTTATCGTGTCAGAAGCGACTTGAAAATAGGCAAGTCACTTCTGGTGTGAATTGGCTGCCTGCAGAGATGTTGCTCAGGGAACGCACAGATGTGTTACCATCCTGTGGGAGGCTTCTCTCATGTCGCCGCATGGGAATGTGGAGCTGACAGATGGGAGCTCACCCTGTCTCATGGATTCGAACTGCTGGCCTTCAAGTCAGCAGTTCAGTCGGCACAAGGGTTTAACCCATTGTGTGACCGCGGCTCCCCTGGGTGGATGGGTTGGCATTAATGTACCCATCTCCTGCATCTGATATCTATGATATCTATGTGACCATCAACATATGTGATCACACACACAAATAAATTCACAGGATCTTCCTCGGCTCTCTGAGACCCGGACTGATGTACCAATGGGTCCCCCTCCTCTCCCTAAAGATTTTATTTACTTCTTTCATAACTGTCCTTCCAAATCCTACTCTTCTTCTGATTTCTTGACTAATAATAACTTTATTTTTGTACCCCGCCTCCATCTCCCCGAAGGGACTCAGGGAGGCTGACATGGGGCCAGGCCCGATCAAGACAGTTAAAATGTAACACATTAAAATGCATAACAGCACAAAACAAAATAAAACAACAACATTGTAAACAATATAGAACAGGCATCAAAATCAACAACCAATAACAAAATTCAGTCTATTGTCTGACTGGTGCAACAATAACTCGATAGCAGTACACGTGAAAAAGATCTTGGAGTCCTTGTGGACAACAAGTTAAACATGAGCCAATAATGTGAGGCTGCAGCTAAAAAAGCCAATGGGATTTTGGCCTGGATCAATAGGAGTATAGTGCCTACAGATCCAGGGAAGTCATGCTACCCATGCTCTATTCTGCCCTGGTTAGACCACACCTGGAATACTGTGTCCAATTCTGGTGACCACAGTTGAAGAGAGATATTGACAAGCTGGAATGTGTCCAGAGGAGGGCGACTAAAATGATCAAGGGTCTGGAGAACAAGCCCTATGAGGAGCAGCTTAAAGGGCTGGGCATGTTTAGCCTAAAGAAGAGAAGATTGGGGGGAGACATGACAGCCATGTATAAATATGTGAGAGGAAGTCATAGGGAGGAGAGAGCAAGCTTGGTTTCTGCTGCCCTGGAGACTAGGACATGAAGCAATGGCTTCAGACTACAGGAAATGAGATTCCACCTGAACATTAGGAAGAACTTCCTAACTGTGAGAGCTGTTCAGCAGTGGAACTCTCTACCCCGGGGTATGGTGGAGGCTCCTTCTATGGAGTCTTTTAAACAGAGGCTGGATGGCCATCTGTTGAGGGTGCTTTGAATGTGATTGTCCTGCTTCTTGGCAGGGGTTTGGACTGGATGGCCCACAAAGTCTCTTCCAACTGTATGATTCTATCTTGGCTTTTCTTCGTGAACGAAGATTCAGGAACACCTCCTACAAGCGCATTGATGATACAGAAATTTGATGTGTTTTTCGAGCCTGTGCAATGGACCTTTCTGGTTCATCTGCCGGGGCCTAGCAAGTTTAGGACGGTGGCAGCGAGGCCCTCAGATCGCAGGTTTTGTTCGAGTTTCCTTTTCTTAGATGGTTGACCTTACAAGGTTAGATGAGCACCATCTGCCCGGGTTTGAAATTAGAGTTTTCCTTCTCTTAGGATGGTTGCCAAATGGATAGAGAGCCCATCCTGCCCGTTGACGCTCTTTGTCAGACCCTTCGGTTGTGACCTGTCTGGCATGGGAGGGCCTACCAGTGGCTATTATGCCACCGCCAGCATAGCTCACAACTTCATTAGGGTACGGAAGCCTCTCCCCCACAACAGGGGGGTGCCAATGGAGACAATGATTCTATAGGATAGGGCTAAATAGAAAAGTGCACGAGTCATATGGCTGCAATAAAGATAGGAGCAATACTTACTGGTCTAGCTGGGGCCAACTATCTAAGGAATTGACTACTCAAAAACACAGCAGAACATCCACGTCTTTAACTCTTTGTGGAAAGTGAACAGAGAGGTGCTAGCCTAATCTCCCTGGGGAGGGAGCTCCAGAGTCGAGGGGCGACAACCGAGAAGGGCCTCTCCCTCGTCCCCACCAACCATGCCTGAGACGGTGGCAGGAGTGAGAGGAGAGCCTCTCCAGTGGATCTTAAAGACTACAGTCTCTATTTTGTTTTGTGACTGAGCCAAGATGTATAACTATTTCAGTGTCTTCATTATTTTTGTAAATCATGTAAATTATCTGTGGTCATTGGTTCTCTTTTTAAAATGTTCAGCTGTAATCCTGCTTTCGTGCTTTTGGCATTCCTGCCGCCAGAAAATGCACCAGTCGATGAAGCCAATTTTTACCTCCTTACATGGGTAATGTAATGTCGTATTTCCAAATAGTGTTGCCAAGAATTGGAGAGCTAATCAGTGAAGTTTACGAGGAAATCCCTTCATTCTTAAGCTTTTCATGTTTAAGATTTATGCTCTGTGATCTCTCATCCCTGCTTCAGAAAGTTGTGTCTCTGCCAGGGACCCTGCATTACTTTGTTGTATTATTTAAGTCTGCCGTAGTCGTGTGTAATGTCAGTTGACACTAAGCTATAGATAAGAAAATGGAACATGGGATGCTACTGGGAAATGAGGACAAAGAAGGGCTTTTGTGGGGTTGTTTGTCTTATGGTAGAAAAGAGAAAAAAAATCAAACAGAATGACGAAGGGAGTGGGCAGAAAGCAAATGGGGTAATATCAGGACTTGTGGGGCCATGAAGAAGAAAACATCTAAGAGCTGTACTAAAATAAAGCAACAACAAAATGATGTATCAAAAACCGATGGGGAAACTGGACTGATGAAATGCCTGAATATGAAAATCTATACAAGCAAATCACATCCCATTTCCATTCCCAGACAACAAGGCAGACAAGCTGTTTCTCTCCATCCTGGGCTTTGCAGTTTGTAGGTGAGGCACTGGAGAATTCTCCGGCTGAGAGCTCTAATCACCTTTCCCTAAATTGCAATTTCCAGGATTCCATAAAATGGAAACATGGCAGTTAAAGTGGAATCACTATGCTAAAATTCTGCAAAGTATTTATTTATCATATCAGGAACGAACCAAGGGTACAGTTGTAGTGTATTTAAGAAAACACAAAGTTAAAAACTTGGCATTATATTAAATGTCCTTTGACCAGTAGCTGGCCACTTGGAGTGCCTCTGGTGTCGCTGTGAGAAGGTCCTCCACTGTGCATGTGGCAGGGCTCGGACTGCATTGTAATATGTGGTTTGTGGTTTGATCTCCTCCACACTCACGTGTCGTGGACTCTACTTTGTGGTCCCATTTCTTAGGGTTGGCTCTGTATTTCATGGTACCAGAGCACAGTCTGTTCAGTACCTTCCAAGTTGCCCAGTCTTCTGTGTGCCCAGGAGGAAGTCTACAGCAAAAATTGTCTTCCCTACCAAGTAGGAATGCAACTCTTAGTCAAGGAATATTCAGAAGTAGTTTTGCCAGTTTCTTCCTCTTAAGAGTTAAAAATAAACATCTTTATGGTGAGTGCTATTTGACAACTACCCCAAGCAGTGGCTGGTTTACCTTTGCTGGGGCTTTTAAAGCAGAGGTCAGATGTTTTTATGTGAAATTTAGACCACAATAACATGAGAGGTGATAAAGGTACCACATTAAGTGAAGAGGCAAATTTTGACTGAATTATGAGGCCATTAAAGAACTTCAGGAATGCAGAAGAATAACAAGGGACGCTGGAAATGCTGAGAGAGGAGGAGTGAGCCATCTCCCCCTGGTGGCCAGAGTTTGCCTCTGTTTGTTTATATGTGTATTTGTGAAACAGCAGGAATTGTCTGCTAAAGTATGTGTGTAATCCGCTCTGAGTCCCCTTCGGGGTGAGAAGAGCGGAATATAAATAAAGCAAATAAATAAATAAATAACACTTTCAGTAGTTTGATTGCTGCATTAGAAGTAGGCCTGGATTAAATGGTCTTTGGGTTCTCTTCCATTGACACGTATCTATGATTATTGTATCCTGTTGTACAGTGAGCCTTCCACATTTGCTGAGGCTAAGGGTGCAGGACCCCCACAAAAGTGAAATACGTGAATAAAAAAACTGATGGCTTTTACGTGAGAGAACATCTCTCTAGGGATCTCTGACCACAGAACTGTATTGGATGCCCTAGAACAGGGGTTCTTAAACCTTTTCAGTCGTTGAGCCCTTTTTGAAGCAAAAGTTTCTCGTGGAGTCCCAATAAATGTTTATATATTATATTGTGTATTATATTATATACTAGCTTGGGGACCCGGCGGTGCCCGGGTCATTTGAGAAGTGCAGCAGGATGTAGAGTGGGTCATGGGGGCTCTGTGTGCCAAGTTTGGTCTTGATCCATCATTATTGGGAGTTGCCGTGGTATCATGAAATTACTGAAGGTAGTGGAAGTCCCATCATCTGTGGTCCACCCTCCCCCAAAGTGTAGTAGGATGTAGATTGGGTCATGGGGGCTCTGTGTGCTAAGTTTGGTCTGTATTGGTGAATGGATGAGGGTTGCATTGTTTTTAGGAAGTGAGTGAAGGTACTTCAAGTCCCAACATCTGTGGTCCGTCTCACACAAAACAGCACCAGGATGTAGAGTGGGTCATGAGGGCTCTGTGTGCCAGGTTTGGTGTTGATCAGTCATTGGATTAGGTTTGTAGCAGTCTTGGAAAGTGAGGGAAGGTACTGCAAGTCCCATCATCCATGTTCTGGCCCCCTCCAAAGTTCAGTAGGATGTAGAGTGAGTCATGGGGGCTGTGTGTGCTAAATGTGGTCTGTATTGGTCCTTTTTGGTGGCCTCAGTGGTCTGTGGGAACCAAAGTGTTTGAAAGTACTACAAATCCCATCATCCATTGTCAGTCCTCCCCTGAACCTCACCAGGACGTGAAGGCAGTCATGGGGGTTATGTGTGGCAAGTGTGGTCTCGATCAGTAATTGGATGAGGGTTGCAGCAGACTTGGGAAGTGAGTAGAGGTACTTCAAGTCCCATTATCCATGGTCCACCCTCCTCCGATCTGCACCAGGATGTAAAGTGGGTCATGAGGGCTCTGTGTGGCAGGTTTTGTGTTGATCAGTCATAGGATTAGGTTTGTAGCAGTCTTGGAAAGTGAGGGAAGGTACTGCAAGTCCCATCATCCATGTTCTGGCCCCCTCCAAACTTCAGTAGTATGTAGAGTGTGTCACTGGGGCTCTGTGTGCCAAGTGTGGTCTTTATCAGTGTTTGTTGGGGGCCACAGTGGTCTGTGAGAGCAGAGGGGTGTGAAAGTACTACAAATCCCATCATCCATTGTCTGTCCTCCCCCAAACCTCACCAGGGCGTGAAGGCAGTCATAGGGGTTATGTATGCCAAGTTTGGTCTCGATCAGTGATTGGATTAGGGTTGCAGCGGACTTGGGAAGTGAGTAGAGGTACTTCAAGTCCTATCATCCATGGTCCACCCTCCTCCAAACTGCACCAGGACGTAGAGTGGGTCATGGGGGCTGTGTGTGCTAAGTGTGGTCTGTATTGGTCCTTTTGATGGCCTCAGTGGTCTGTGGGAGCCAAAGTGTTTGAAAATACCCACAATCCGTGGGTCATGTCCCCGAACCGCACCAGGACGTAAAGGGGGTTAGGGGGTTATGTGTACCAAGTTTGGTGCAGGTCCATCACCCGCGCTGGTCGCTGTGGCCTGTGAAAGTGGCTGCCACATATCCGCCCTTCCGCCCTTCTGCCCTTCCGCCCTCCGCACACATACATACATACAAACATTCCGCTTTATAAAGGTATATACAGATAATATGTATATGTATGTGTGTGTGTGTGTCATGGGCTAGGCCAGTGGCAGATGTGTGAAGAATGTTTGTGTGTGTCACACAGTGCAAAAAATAAAATAAATACAATATTTAAAATGAAGAACAATTGTAACCAATATAAACTTTGCAGTATTTCAGTAGAAAACCCCCAGGGCCATTCGGTCCAGGCCCCTTTTGCCATTCAGAAAAGACGCAATCAAAGCATCCCAACAGTTGGCCATCTGGCTTGTATAATAATAATAATAATAATAATAATAGCAGAAAACCCAGGTGCTATCCAGTCTTACCCCATTCTGTCATGCAAGGGAGGCCATGGTGGCGGCGGCAGGGCTTGCCCTTAGGGCTTTGTGAAGCACAGTTTGACAACTGTTGCTCTAGAGATTCATAGAAAGGTATTCTGTCTTAAAATCTTTAGGTCCTCCAGCATGTCTCTGTGGTCAATTTCTGGTGAAAACTGACTATAGAATTGCACTGGAGGACCTAAAGATCCCTACTGAGAGCATTTTAATCAAATCAGCAAATAATGAAATCTGCAAAAGGCAAATCTACAACCGTGGAGGGTTAATGAAAGGCTTGGGGAAGACTATAACAGCCCTGCATTTTCAGACAAAAGGCCTATATAGTCCATTGTTTTCCATGCAGCAACTCAGATACCTATGGGAAGCCTAGAAACAGAATACAATGGCAAAAGAGTTTTCTTGATGGTATTTCCCAGCCTTTGGCATCGTGAAGCATGTTGCCTCCGACTGCAAAAACAGCAAATTGTCATCAGGACTAGTGGCCTCACCCTTCATGAATTTGGTTACTTTCCTTGCAAAGTGATTTAAATTGATGACCACAACCACAACATGTGACCACAAATCCCCAGAGACAGATTCCTTGTAAGATTATTTAGTATTTTCCCCCTCTGGGACGACAAATCTTGAGAGGATTATTTGATGCTGACATTGATGAATATGCAAGACAGCTTTGTATGCAGTGACAACGGAGAAAAGAAGACACACGTGTGTTAAATCTGTTTTTGAATCCTCTGTCAAAGTAATCACTTGGGCTAGAGTCATCATATTAAGAATGAGGGGTCTTATTGAAATCTATAGCCTCATTTGTATTCTATAGCTTGTCTTTGTTGTTTCTATCCCACTTAGATTTTTTTACTTAGCTGTGTTAAATTTTCCTTCTTTGCAAAGATCTTTCCTTCTAGCAGATGACATGTTGACATATTAAATGCAGATTTTGGAACATAATGTGAAGCAGATATTTTATTTGATCAAGCAACAATCATATTGGTGTGGGTGGCTGGTGCCTCCTGTGATAGGGACTGGGGAAGCCATTCAGTGTTTTAGTTTAAACTTTAAAGCAGTGTTTCCCAACCAGTGTGCCGTGAGCAATCATCAGGTGTGACGTGGGAAATTGGAACCTCCAATACCCTTTCTTCCCCCTCCTGCCAAACACTTTTTCTTCTCCACTCGGGCTCCCTTCTTCCCAGCCTCGCTCTGCTCGCTTTGCCTCGCTTTGCTCACGCTGCCACTTCTGCGGGAGGGGGGAGGGAGGAAGACGTGACCCGTGCGGGCGCTACTGCGCAGACTCGCCCCACGTCTTCCTCCCTCCCCTCCACAGTGCTCTCTGGATATAGGTGAACTACAACTCCAAAACTCAAGGTCAATACCCACCAAACTCTTATAGTATTTTCTCTTGGTTATGGTAGATCTGTGTGGGAAGTTTGATTCCATTCCATCATTGGTGGAGTTCAGAATGCTCTTTGATTGTGGGTGAACTATAACTCCCATCTGTTGAGCAAGACCTTCGTGTGTGTCTTTCTGCCATTCCTGCCAGGATATCTATGTTACGTTCATCGAAACAGGCCCAGGTTTCACACTGAGTGTATAAATACATTTAAAAACATATTAACTATATGTATTACTGTGTTAGAGTGTCATTTTGTGTCATTTTGGTTGGTGGTGTGCCCCAGGATTTTGTAAATATAAAAAATGTGCCGCGGCTCAAAAAAGGTTGAAAAACAGTGCTTTAAAGGACTATCCCACCTTAAAAGGAGGTATCCAAGGTGCTGCACTCTATTCCCAACATATGAAGGTGGGTCAAAAAGGTTTGCCTCCTGTGTCACAAAAAACGTTATTGAATGAGCACATAACAGCAGAAGTTGCCACATATCACGGCCTGAACTGTCCCCTATACAAAAATACCATTCAACATAGTCACCATCAATTTGTATACATTTGCTCCATCATTTAACCCAGGTATCAAAACAATTTTGGAAAAATTCAGGATTTTGCTTCATGAGCCATGATTTTAAAGCTGTTTTCATGTCATTCAAGTCATTGAATCTGAAACCACATAGGTTTGCTTTCAGAGATCCAAACAGGTAAAAGTCAGAAGGGGCCAAATCATAAATATTCTTCAAACAATTATGGATTTCCTTAGGTACACAACCTTCTTTTGCCAGAAATGCAATGACTACTCTTTCTTTTAGCTTCAGATTCATGGTTCTAATCAGTCAATCGGAAAAAGAAAATACTATATCAATAGAGTAAGGTTTCCTCTATCATATATGCATAAATAGTTCAGTAGCTATCTATTACATATAATGAAAGTCAGTGTTTGCGAGGGGTGGGCGGTTGGGCCGAGCGACGGGAGGAATATGTGCCAGCCTTTCGATTGGCTGCCACTCCAGGATTATTTGCATAAATGGCTCTGACTGGCCAGCCTCAGAACTCCAACCCTCTAAGGCACCAGACAGAGGAGATTGGTTGCCACTGAGGGAAAATTTGCATAACGGACTCCTCATGGCCAACATTCCAATATCCAAAATCTCAAAGGTAGAGGGACACTTAAAAAAAAAAAGCTTCCTTCAGCTGATTTAACAAACTAGGCCTCAGCCTGATTTGGCAGTAAGGCTTCCTCTACTTGATTTTCCAGACTAGGCCACAACCTGATTTGCCAGTAAGGCTTCCTCTACTTAATTTCCCAGACTAGGCCACAACCTGATTTGACAGTAAGGCTTCCTCTACTTAATTTCCCAGACTAGGCCACAACCAGATTTGACAGTAAGGCTTCCTCAACTTCATTTTCCTGACTAGGTCCACAACAATGACAGAACAAGACCAAACTTGGCCCACAGACCCCCCCCCCCCAAGATGCACTCTACATCTTGGTGCAGTTTGAGGTAGGATGCACCATGGATGACGGAAATTGCAGTACTTTAACTCAATTGCTTAGAGCACAGTGGCCCACACCAATGACGGATCAGGACCACGCTTGCTACACAGAGGCCCAATGCAATACCAAGCTTGACACACAGTGCCCCTATGACCCACTCTACATTCTACTGCCGTATGGAGAAGAGTGGGACTTGAGGTAGCTCCATGGATTATGGGATTTGTAGTACTTTCAAAGCCTTCATTTCCCACAGACCACTGCAGCCCTGAACAAAGACCTAAAAAGACTACACTTGGCACCCTGTGCCTCCATGACCCAGTCTCCATCCTTCTACAGTTTACAGGAGGGTGGACCATGGATGATGGGACTTGAAGTACCAAAGACCAACCTTGGCACACAATGCCTTTCTCAAATAACCTGGGCACCGCCGGGTCCCCAAGCTAGTGAAATAAATAAAAGTTAGAATGATGGATGCATTACTTTTTGACCCACCCTTGTATATTCAATATCTTGGATAGATCCTTTAAAGCTCAGAATGAAGCCTGGAATGGAGTCAGTGTTTAATTGATCATCAATTGTCACTGTATACTAACGGAGGAAATAATGCTCAGTACTAGTGTAAACATCCAGGTTGGCATCACTATCATGTTTTTGGAGAGTCCCAGGATCCATTGATGGTAATTTGCCATTTCTGACTAATCGACAGGATCCATTAGTTAGAATCATAGCAGTTTGACACCATACTAAATGCCATGGCTACCTGCTAAGGAATTCTGGAGGTTTTGTTTTGTGAGATATTTATTTACCCTTCTCTCTCAAAGAGTTCTGGTGCCACGGCAAACTACAAAACCTTGGCTCCCGTGAGATGAACCATGACAGTTAAAGTGGTGTCAAACTGCTATAATTCTGCAGTTTGGACAAATCTATCGCAGATTTTCTTGGCCAGATTTGTTCAGAGCAAGTGGGCCATTTCCTTTCTTTGAAGATGAGAGCATAAAGCTTGGCTGAGGTCACCCAATGTATTTCCATCACAGAATGGGGATTCGAATGCTCATCTGCAGAATCCCTAGTCCAGCATGCAAACCTCTACACCACAGTGGCTCTATTGACAGTAATACTAGAGGTGTATTATAGAGGGACATGGTTTATTGTTAATTTTTTTTTAAAAGGGATGTCATGCTTCAGTCATGTTTGAATGCTTTAATTGCAATCTTGAGGTGTCCCCAAGGCAGGAAATCTGTCAACCGGTTCAATGACTGTCTCTCTAGATTATTCCAGAGCACAGCTAACCTTATCAGTATAATTTGAACTCTACCCTTCAACAGTGTCAAAAACTCCCCCTGAAACTTGAAAAAAACATCCTTTCATAATCTGACCCAATGCAATGCATTCATTCCAGGGGAACACGAAATAATTGACTCATTTTAACATTTGGGAGTCAATATGAGGGAACGTTTAGCATAAAAATTTGGTTTAGTACTATAGGTTTTAACTTCACGCAGAAACAATGCCTTCCTAGCAGAGAACAGGTGAATAAGGACATGACTTTAATATAAGAAATAATTCTGATATTTTTCAGAACACTTAATCTCATTTGTTGTTGTTGATTCATTCAGTTGCTTCCGTGACTCTTCGTGATCTCATGGACCAACCCACGCCAGAGCTCCCTGTCGGCCATCACCTCCCCCAGCTCCTTCAGAGTCAAGCCGGTCACTTCAAGGATCCCATCCATCCACCTTGTCCTAGGTCGGCCCCTCTTCCTTTTTCCTTCTATTTTCCCCAGCATAATTGTCTTTTCTAAGCTTTCCTGTCTTCTCATGATGTGGCCAAAGTACTTCATCTTTGCCTCTAATATCCTTCCCTCTAATGAGCAGTCGGGCTTTATTTCCTGAAGTATGGACTGGTTGGATCTTCTCGCTGTCCACGGCACTCTTAGAACTTTCCTCCAACACCACAGTTCAAAAGCATCTATCTTCCTTTGCTCAGCCTTCCCTAAGGTCCAGCTCTCACATCTGTAGGTTACTACAGGGAATACCATTGCTTTTACTATGCGGATCTTTGTTGCCAGTGTGATGTCTCTGCTCTTCACTATTCTATTGAGATTGGACATTGCTCTCCTCCCAAGAAGTAAGCGTCTTCTGATGTCCTGGCTGCAGTCTGCGTCTGCAGTAATCTTTGCACCTAGAAATACAAAGTCTGTCACTGCCTCCACATTTCTCCCTCTATTTGCCAGTTATCAATCAGTCTTGTTGCCATAATCTTGTTTTTTTAATGTTTAGCTGCAACCCAGCTTCTGCACTTTCTTCTTTGATTTGGAGGCTCCTCGGCTCCTCCTCGCTTTTGGCCATCAAAGTGGTGTCATCTGCATATCTAAGGTTGTTAATGTTTCTTCCAGCAATTTTAACCTCAGCCTTGCATTCATCAAGCCCTGCACATCGCATGATGTGTTCTGCATACAAGTTGAATAAGTTGGGTGAGAGTATACAACCCTGTCATACGCCTTTCTTAGTCGTGAACCAGTCTTGTTTTTCCCAGGTCAGTTCTTACTGATGCTTCTGACTGTTTTCACCTGCCACTTTCAGACTCTCACTTGCTGAGATGTTCCTGCAAGTTTCTCTGCAGATCTTAGGAAGCTATTTCTTTATTTCTTTATTCTCAGCTTCTGCTGAGAATGGACGGCAGGCCGGACACCGTACCCAATTGTTTCCATCCATGCCTTGAAGCCATGACTGGTTGGCTGCGTGCCAGCCGGCTGAAGGTGAATCCGTCAAAGACGGAGATCTTGTGGCCCGGTCGCCCTGGGCTGGATGAGTGCCAGTTGCCTACCCTGGATGGCGAGCAACTTAGCCCGTCATCCCTTGTTAAGAGCTTGGGTGTCCAATTGGACCCTTTGCTATCCATGGAGGCCCAGGTCTCCATGGCTAGCAAAACGCCGTTTTCCCATCTACGACAGGCTAGGCGACTGGCACCCTACCTGTCCAGGGACGACCTGGCCACAGTGATCCAGGTGACGGTCATCTCAAGGTTGGACTACTGTAACGCCCTCTGCATAGGCCTACCCTTGTCGACAATCCGGAAACTCAAGCTGGTGCAGAATGCCGCTGCTGGTGGGAGCACCAGTGAGGGAGCACATCACTCCCATCCTCCGGCAACTGCACTGGCTGCCCATCGAGTACCGGATTGCCTTCAAGGTGCTGGTTTTAACCTTTAAGGCCTTGCACGGTCTAGGGTCTGCGTACCTAAGGGACCGCCTTACCCCGTATATTCCCCCGAGATCACTGCGCTCGGAGGAGCAGAATTTGTTGGTTATTCCATCACCCCGTTCCTGCCATTTATCCAGTACAAGACAGTGGGCCTTTTCAGCTGTGGCCCCCATGACCTGGAATTCACTTCCTAGCCATGTCCGGGCGATTCAAAAACTCGGCCCTTTTCGAAGGGCCTGTAAGACTGCCCTCTTCAGGCTAGCATTTGGCTAACCGTGAATGTAGCTGGCATATCATCACCTGAGTTAAGAACTATAAGCTGCTGGCACTCTGGTTGTGTATTGGGTTTTATCGAATTTTTACTGTATGTTTTATTATGTGTTTTATTGTTGTTGTGATCCGCCCCGAGCCTGCAGGGAGGAGCGGAATATAAAACCGAATAATAAATAAATAAATAAATAAAATATTTGAGGTGTTGGTGTGCTAGCTCATATCCAAACAGAGGGCGGCTGGAGATGTCAATGCCTTGGTCCTTTCATTACAGGTTGCTATTTCCCAATGGATATCAGGTGGCGCAATACTAGCAAAACAGTATAATTTCACCAGCGACATTATAATAATGTGACTTGTCTTATTAAAAGCCACATCCACAGTTTTAACGTGGTGAGATGTGTTCCACACTGGGCATGTATACTCAGCAGCAAAGTAACAATGCGCAAGGGCAGATGCCTTCACTGTGTCTGGCTGTGATCCCCACGTTGTGCCAGTCAGTTTTTGTACGATATTATTTAAATTTAAATAATTGCAATAGCTACATCCTTTTGAAACAATAGCTTTTCACCTTAAGAATAGACAAGCATCCCGAGCTCTGAGGATTACCTGGGAAGGAATCCCACTGGAACAACAACAACAAAATTTTATTATGGTCACTGACCAGCACAAGTGGGCACAAGCGGCCTTGGAGGGAAAGGACAACTCCCCAGTAAAGCAGTTATTTAAAAGTAGATTAGAAAACAGTTTACAAATATATTTTAAAACACAGGATATTATAACAGGTACTGGAACATTACAGCACATCCAAATATCTGGGAGTCACTCTGGACCAGGGGCGGGCAATTACCGGCCCTCCAGGCATTTTGGACTTCAACTCCCAGAAATCCTAACAGCTGGTAAACTCGCTGGGATTTCTGGGAGTTGAAGTCCAAAACCCCTGGAGGGCCGGTAATTGCCCACCTTTGCTCTGGACCGTGCTCTGACTTATAAGAAGCACTGCTTGAATATCAAGCAAAACGTCTCTCTCTCTCGGCATTACTTCGCGAACGAAGATTCAGGAAGGACTCATCCCACGCTTTTTACAAGCGCGTTGATGACTAAAAAGGCCAATCTGAGATAGGCAAGTTCGGTTGCAGAAAGCGCAGCAGAAAGTCTCCTTGGGTGATGTTTTTCCAAGTTGCGGTTCTTTCTGCGTTGTCGTTTCTCTTTCGAGACCCATTCGGCGTGTCTTCTCGAAAGAGGCCGCAGCATTGTGGATAGTGCTTCTCCATGCCTCCCGATGTGAGGCCAGGGTGGACCATTGTTGGTGATCAATCTGGCCAAGCCTGAGATGTTGTTTCAGGGAGTCCTTATATCTCTTTTGGGGGGCGCCTCTCTTGCGCTGACCCGTGGCGAGTTCACCGTAGAGTAGTATCTTTGGGAGGCGGTGGTCCTCCATCCTAGAGACGTGTCCTGCCCAGCGCAGCTGTGTTCTCAATAGCATGGCCTCAATGCTGGTGATCCCTGCTTGCTCAAGGACAGCAACATTCGTCACATAGTCGGTCCAGTGTATATTTAGGATTGTGCGAAGACAGCGCTGATGAAAGCGCCGAGGAGTCGTGAGGTGTTGGCGATAGGTGACCCATGTTTCAGACCCATAGAGGAGAATGGACAGTATGATAGCTCTGTACACACTGATTTTGGTGCTTTGTCTCAGGTGCTTGTTGCTCCAGACTCTTTTGTGAAGCCTTCCGAATGCACTATATGCCTTTGATAATCTGTGATCTATCTCTTTGTCAATCTTGGCGTCTGAAGAGATGATGCTTCCCAGGTAGGTGAACTGCTGAACGGACTTAAGCACAGATGTGCCTATGCTGACGTGAGGATGGTGGTGTTCTTCCTGTGGTGCGGGCTGGTAGAGGACTTCTGTTTTCTTCAGGCTGACTTCCAGCCCAAACAGCTCTGCAGCTGTTGCAAAGCAGGATGTGAGGCGCTGCAGGGCTGCTTCTGAATGGGCGACAAGGGCAGCATCGTCAGCAAAAAGTAGCTCATGGACTAGATAGTTTAGAGTCTTAGTGCGAGCCCTCAGACGGCTTAAGTTGAACAAGCTACCATCAGTACGATAGCGTATATATATGCCGTCTTCTTCTTGTAGGTCTGCCGTAGCCCTTTGGAGCATCATGCTGAAGAAGATTGTAAATAGGGTTGGTGCAAGAACACAACCTTGTTTCACTCCATTAGTTATGAGAAAGGGCTCCGAGAGAGCATCGCCATATCTGACTTGACCGTGCTGGCCCTCATGTAACAGGACAATCATTTTGAGGAACTTGGGGGACATCCTAGACGTTCCAGGATCTGCCACAGACCTTTCCTGCTCACAGTGTCGGCTTTTGGTGAGGTCGACAAATGTTACATAGAGTCCTTTGTTCTGCTCTCTACATTTCTCTTGCAGTTGTCTAAGGGCAAAAACCATATCTGTGGTGCTCCTATTTGCTCTGAAGCCGCATTGGCTTTCAGGGAGAAGTTCTTCTGCAATAGCCGGAACTAATCTGTTCAGGAGTATCCTTGCAAGGATTTTTCCAGCAATGGAGAGCAGTGTTATACCTCGATAGTTTGAGCAATCGGATTTTGTTCCCTTTTTCTTATACAGGGTGATGATAACTGCATCTCGGAGATCTGATGGCAGTTCACCTTTTTCCCAGCAACTCACAAGGAGCTCGTGGAATTTAGCATGCAGTACATGACCTCCCTGTTTCCAAGCTTCAGGTGGGATTCCATCGATCCCGGCTGCCTTGCCATTTTTCAACTGCTGTATGGCCTCAATGGTCTCTTCCAGAGTGGGAGCTGTGTCCAGTTCATTTTTCATTGGTTGTTGTATCATGTGTTGGATAGCTGAACCTTGGACTACTCGGCTGGCATTAAAGAGACCCTGAAAATGTTCAGCCCATCGGTTCAGGATGGAGGTTTTATCAGTAATTAGTGTTTGACCATCTGTACTGTATAAGGGGCTTTGGACCTGATAAGTAGGTCCAAACACTGCTTTGAGAGCTTCATAAAACCTCTGTGATCACCGAGATCTGCACAGCGTTGTGTCTTTTCTGATAAATCAATCCACCACTTGTTCTGGATGTCTCTGAGTTTTTGTTGGAGTTTACTACATGCGAGACGAAAGGCTGCTTTTCTTACATGGCAAGATGGCTGGGCGAGGAATGCCTGGTGAGTGGTTCTCTTCTTTGCCAACAGCTCCTGGATCTCTTGGTTGTTTTCATCAAACCAGTCTTGGTTTTTCTTAAGGGAGAATCCTAGGGATTCTTCAGCAGACTGCAGGATACTGTTTTTGATGTGTTGCCAGAGCGCTGTAGGAGAAGAATCTGTAGGGTGGACTTCAAGTTTTGCTTGCAGATTTACCTGAAGTTGTCTCTCACAACAGCCTGTTGAAGACTGTTGACTTGGAGTCTCCTCTTTAAGATGCCACCCTCTTAGGTTTGAGCTTAAGGTGTAGATTTAGTTTACATCTTACAAGGCGATGGTCTGTTTGACATTCTGCACTGGGCATCACTCGAGTATGACGGACATCACGAATGTTTCTCTGGCGCACTAAAACATAGTCAATGAGGTGCCACTGCTTGGATCGGGGATGCATCCAGGTGGTCTTCAAGCTATCTTTCTGCTGAAAGATGGTGTTTGTAATAGTCAGCTGCTGTTCTGCACAAAACTCTAGCAGAAGGCGCCCATTATCATTACAGTTTCCAACACCGTGCTTGCCTAATACACCTTTCCAGGCTTCAAAGTTTTTCCTACTCTGGCATTGAAATCACCAAGGATAATGATTTTATCTTCTGCAGGGACCTTTTGTATGAGGTGGCGTAGGTCTGAGTAGAATTTGTCTTTCTCCACAGGGTCAGCTTGCATAGTTGGGGCATATATACTGAAGAGAACAGCATGTGGGAGGCGTAAGGAGATAATGCGATCAGAGTGACCTGTCGGCAACGTCTCGAGTTTAGAGGCGATGGAGTTTTTAATCATAAAGCCTACTCCTGAAAGATGTTTCTCAGTTTTGGGTTTGCCAGACCAGTAGAGTGTGTAGCCGGCACCGTGTTCTTTAAGGCTGCCTTCCTCATGGAGACGAACTTCACTAAGAGCAGCGATGTCAATGTTAAGCCGTGATAGTTCATGGGCTATTAGAGCAGAACGACGCTCAGGACGTCCACTATCTGCAGAATCTTGCATGGTTCTGATGTTCCAGCATGCAAGTGTCAGTCTATTTGCACCTTTGCAGGCAGGTGTTGGCCTTTGTTTCTTTGTCTTTGTTCGACCGCATCGGAAGATGCCCGTTGGCCGCGGCTAGCCAACCAGGTAGACGGGGATGAGCTTTCGTTAGGCCACCTTTTCTAGGCCCCTCTCCATACGGAGCAAGCAGTGCTCTCCTTAAAAAGGCTGCTTGGTCGTTCAGGATGCTGCCGAACAAGACTGTCATCTCCCGGGTCAGTCTCGAGCGACCAAAGTCCTGAACCGCCCGCATGCAGGGTTGGGTCTGCGGCTTCCAGTGCATCTTTAACACCTACCGTTTCGTCCTCGCCTATCGCTACAGGGCTTTTTCGGAAGTTGGATGTGTCCTTTGAGCCTGTGCAATGGATTTTTCTGGTGGAGCGCAGCGTGCACAGAACTGGCCTCACCCTTTAAACCAAAGGTTCATCTGCCAGGGCCTAGCAAGCTTGGACGGTGGCAGCGAGGTCCTCAGGCCGGTGGCATAATAGCCGGCGGTAGGGCCTCCCATACCAGACAGGTCACAACCGAAGGGTCTGACAAAGAGTGTCAATGCTGGCGGTGGCATAATAGCCGGCGGTAGGGCCTCCCATACCAGACAGGTCACAACCGAAGGGTCTGACAAAGAGTGTCAATGGGCAGGATGGGCTCTCTAGCCTTTTGGCAACCATCCTAAGAGAAGGAAAACTCTGATTTCAAACCCGGGCAGATGGTGCTCGTCTAACCCTGTAAGGTCAACCATCTAAGACAAGCAAAACGTATTTCCTTTAGAAATAAAGGAAGATGACAACAAGGTAAAACAGCTCTAAATGATGTAGCTACTATTTATTATTATATATTTATTTACTTCATTTATATTCCGCTCTTCTCACCCCGAAGGGGACTCAGAGCGGATTACAGTACATATACTTGCAGACAATCCCTGCAATTCAACATATACATATATTGACGAACATAGACGAACAAAGACGAACAAAGAGGCAATTTTCTGGAAAACTTCTGACAAACCTCTGGCCACCAGGGGGAGCTGACGCACTCCTCATCTCTCAGCATTTTCCAGCTTCCCTTGTTGTTCTTCCGCATTCCTCTCAGCGATTCCTGGAGTTCTTTATGGCCTCATAAATCACTCAAAATTCGCCTCCCCTCTTAATGTGGTAGCTTTATCTCCTACTTGACAAATGAGCTGCCTTTCAGGCTGCAAAGGTCGGCAGCAGGCTACACTTAAGGTCGGGCACCCACCCCGACCCGGGCAGGCCTCGAACTCATGATCTACAGGTCAGAGAGATCTTATGCAGCTGACACTTAGCCAGCTGCGTCACTTCCTGGTGCTATTAAAATTATTTAAAATTAAATAAACTTAAAATACATTAAACCCCACAGATTTTAATATATCTCAACTTCCTACAGGAAATAACACAGGATTTCCATAATTAGAGTTCAATAACCAAGAAACACCTCTTCCTTTATTGTATTCATTAATATTTTAATAGTGATTTTTATTTATTTAATATTTATCTATTTGTAATTCACATTGGGATAAGAAAAAAACACACAAATTGCAGAGTTTATGTGTGCGTGTAGTGTTTTTATTAGATTGTAGTGCTTTACCTCTAGAGGGTTAAAGCAAAGCTTTACAATTCCATTTAAAGCACTGATTCAGCTATTCTCATAAATGTTTTCTTAAATCTAATCATATAGCTTAAATAAAAGGATTGTGAAAGCAGAAAGGGGTTTAATTTTTCTTCTAATGATGAGCCAAAATTAGTCTGCACATCTGGCATCCAGAGAATGGACCCTTTTTATAGGAAACCAATGTTATGATTTATTCAGCAAGTGTACATTTGGAGCCTACATCGAAAGAGGAATTGGTATTGTTCCACTTGGCCTGGATGTCTTAAGATGTCAGCGATACTTTGGTATACGTCCTCTGTATATTAAACACAATACATGTAATCATCAATAATTGCACAACCAGACAGAAAAAGAAACAATTTCCTTAAAAACAAAAGAGTACTCGGATGGCATAAAGTAAATTAGGCACGTATCAGATAAAATGTCTTTTAATTACTGTGACAGCTGCTTATATTAAGCAGAGACATTTAAATAACCAGAGCTCTGAAAAGTTATTTCTGGACTACACTTCCCAAAATCTCTGAACCAAATGGCCGCTGGTCATCTGGGTTCAGAGAGTGTGGGAACTGTAATTTACAAACGTAACTTTTCTAAACATGCAGAATAACTTTGTTGGGAAGCTTTGCAAATACTTTTTCAGAGATACCAAAATCTCATCCTGACACGAAAGAAACATACAAGAGATAGAAAACGTACAGAAGAAAGCTGGTTATTAAGAACAAGTATCACTGAAATTATTCCCGCAAGTAGCTGAGTAATTTTCTTCAAAGAAAAGTAGTACTAAAGAACATGGAAACAATATCAAGCAAACTACAGTATGTTTACTGAGTTATGGCCCTTCCACACAGCTGAATAAAATCCCACATTATCTGATTTGAACTGGGATATATGGCAGTGTGGACTAAGGGTGCATCCAGACAGCCCCTTTAATGCAGGAGTTCCCGCAATTAAAAGGGGGCTGTCCAGGTGATGTCCTAGAAAAACACAAATTAATTCAGGAAAACCCTGGTTTGTGGGAAATTAATTTGTTAGTGGGTTTCTTCCACGCCTTCTTGGTGGGTGCAGGATAAAGCAAAACACACAAGGAGACTGTATTATTAAAAATAACATATATATATATATATATATATATATATATATATATATAGGCATATAAACAAGCACGTGGATATCGCTGAGAAGGGACAGTGACAATAGCTGTTCCCAGGTGCTTACATAAACAACATAACTGGCGTAAATACCATACAGAGAAGAAGCAACGCGTTCCCAAGCGGAGTCCTGAGGAGTGGCGTGAGTAGCTCAGAAGGGCAGCGAGGTAAACTGGAAGGACAGGGATCAATGGCAGAGGCGGAGAGGAAAGGTGCATCCAGGGATAACGTCCGTCAAGATCCCAAACCGCAAAGAATAAGCAGTGAAGGCAAACAGCCTTAAACTGTAATCCGTGCTCCTAAACAGCCGATAGCAGGGAGCAATGCTGCGCAAGTGCGCTGTGCCTCAAAGCCCGAGCAGGGTACGCCATCCTTGGGGACAACCGGCAGGGGGGAACCACAGTCAGATCAGCGAAGTAAGCCACGAGGAAACGCCGGGCACGCCGCAACAGTGTCAGCTGCAGGGCCCCCGATCTGTTTCGCCGATAAACGGCTTTCTCAAGCGGCCAAGTGCGATGGAAATCACAGGCGTTTCAAGGAGTTTACACAATCGTGCGATAACATGGCCCCATCATAGGTAATTCCATGGACCCGAAGGTCATGAGTTTTTGAGGGGGCAGCCCAGACAGTAGTTCTACAGTTTTATGGGCTAATTTATTTATTTATTTATTATTTGGATTTATACACCGCCACTCCCCGAGGGCTCGGAGCGGTTTACAAAACAACACTGCAATCAATTATAAAGTTATAAAACCAAATTAAAAGCCATTTCATAACTCAAATGCCACATGGAATGACTGCGTTTTGCATGCCCTCCGAAAAGTTGGCAAGTCTTGCAGGGCCCAGACTTCAGCCAGTAATGTATTCCACAAGGAAGGAGCCACGATCGAAAAGGCTCTGCGCCTGCTGGCTGTCAAGCGGAAGGTCTTGAAATTGGGAATTTCCAACAGATTTTGATCTTCAGAGCAATTAGACTGGAAAACCATGAGAACACAAATCCCCTCCCCAATAGTCCTTTAAAAAATAAAAGAATTTACTCAGCCTCTATTTGTGCGGTGCTGGTGCTCTCCTGGCAGGTAGAAATGACACACTACAACAAGCAAATGGAGTCAGCACAAATCAAAAAATATATATTATAATCCAAAATATCATAGGAACTGAGCTTCAAAATTCATACTTGTAAGAATATATAATATAAACAAAAAGTTTGGACCTAATACGCATACCGTACCCTACTCCAGAAAATGCAGTGTCCCAATAGTCCAATGTCCAAAATAGGTGAGTAGAGTAAAATCCAAGTTCAATCCAAAGAATGTAAAGTGGCAATGATAAGCCTAATTATATCCCAGGCACGTAGAACGGTCCCATAATCCGAGACTCAGTATCCTCAAAAGTACATAATCAGTCAGAATAAATCCACAGAGTAAATAGGACAACGAAGAGTAAAAAAATCCACACTCTTAGATAATCCGGGATGTCAAGAAGCCGACGGCGTGATCCATACATGAGTATTCTGGCCACTGAAATCCGTTTCGCTCACTACGGAGCTTTATCAAGGCTTCATTGTGATATATATAGTGTCCTTTCTGTACGAATCAAGTAATAATAGTGACAATAATGGCTAACACAATAAAAAAAACCCTTGCTCTGTTGTTAGTAGGTAGAAATCGAAAATAGGTCGGCAAATGTTGTATTGCCTCTCTACAAATCTATGGTAAGGCCACATTTGGAGTACTGTGTACAATTCTGGTCTCCGCACCTTAAGAAGGATATAACGGAACTGGAAAAGGTACAAAGAAGGGCAACAAAATGATCCAAGGGATGGAGCAGCTCCCTTATGAAATCAGGTTGCAACGCCTTGGTCTTTTCAGCCTTGAAAGACGGCGTTTAAGAGGTGACTTGATCGAAGTGTATAAAATCATGCATGGGATAGAAAAGGTGAATAAAGAAAAAATATTTTCTCTGTCACCCAAGACTAGGACTAGGGGCACTCCTGAAGCTCCAAGGTAGGAAAGTTAGGACTAATAAAGGGAAATATTTCTTCACCCAGAGGGTCATTGGGTTATGGAACTCACTTCCAGAGGAGGTTGTGACAGCTGTCAGCCTGGACAGCTTCAAGGCAGGATTAGACAGATTCATGGATACCAAGGGAATCAGTAGTTACTGAAATGGACATCCAAGTGCCACCTCTGTGTTGATGGAGGCAGGCAGGATTTTCCCGGGTACTGGTTGTGGGGGGTCAGGAGCAGGTGAGGGTTTTGCCCTCCTTTCTGCTAGAGATCCCTGTGTACAACTAGTGGGCCACTGTGTGACACAGAATGCTGGACTAGATGGGCTGAGGCCCGATTCAGCATGGCTCTTCTTATGTTCTTATGTTCTTAAATGGCATGCCAGGAGGGGTGGGTGGGAGGAAAATCACTCCTGCTCCCCCTTTCTCCTGGCGCATCATTCCTACGTGCCAGGGGAGCTCTGGCACCACATGAATGGAGACCGGGTAAGTTCTTTTATTTTTTAAAAGAGCTTTTGTGGGCTTTTGGGGAAGGGGTCAGAGTGTCCGGGTGTTCTCCTGGAAAGTTCTTGGGGAACATCTGGATACCACCCCAGAAAGCATGCACTTTCTGGGGTGGGTGGGGGGGTGGATGGGGACCCGGGAACATTTGTGGGTTAAAGGGCTGTGTGGAAGCGCCCTAAGACAACCCATTTCAAAGCAGATATTGTGGGATTTTCCACTTTGATATTCTGGGTTATATGGCTGTGTGGAAGGGCCCTTTGGCAAACATCTCATTTGACAACAAATGGAAAAAAACATGCAAAAGTTCTGGTTGCTCCTTTTGTCACATTTGCAAGAAATGCTTGAGGTGACTTCCCCCGAATTTGAATACTAGATGAATGCCCAATAATACTCCTCCATATTGCTTTTGTCCTCATTTATGGAATTCTACTCTAATGCAAACAAATGAACCAACTTCCAGCTAAACAAAATACAAGAAGAGGTAGATGAGCTCTCATTAAAAAGACTTCTTTGTTAGAGACTTTGGGCCCTTCCACAGAGCCATATAATCCAGAATATCTGCTTTGAACTGGGTTACCTGAGTCCACACTGCCATATATCCCAGTTCAAAGCAGATTATGTGGGATTTTATTCAGCTGTGTGAAAGTGGCTTGTGTTAATTGAGGTATGGGTGAACACACCACTTTTTAAATTATTATACAGTGGGCTGTTATTGCGGCCCCTGCTGAGCCTGTTTTGCATTACCTAATGTACCTGGCTGCCTACCTGCAATGCCTTTGTTCTGTTTCAAATGTGTGCATGCATTGGGTGGGAGGGGATTGTGTTTTGGCGCCAAAAATAACATCAGCACCTTAATCCCGCCCCTTTCTGAGGTCATCTGAAGGATGGACTTCCCCTCCCAGGCCATTCCAACAAAGAACGCATAGACGTGAGGCGGAAATCTAGGCTCAGCTTAGACAAAGCATTTTCATTCACTAACTCAGTGATTTTCAACCTTTTTTGAGCCGTGGCACATTTTTTACATTTACAAAATCCTGGGGCACACCACCAACCAAAATGACACAAAATGACACTCTAACACAGTAATACACATAGTTAAGATGTTTTTAAATGTATTTATACACTCACTTAGTGTGAAACCTGGGCCTCTTTCGATGAACGGAAGGGCGTTTTGTTTGGAGATGGCATTTAAGCTTGCTTGGCACCATGGCACTATTGGACAGCTTCTCACCATACACCAAGCAAAGCAGAGTCAGTGCCGTCGCATGAAAGTGAATCCAAATGAAAGATAGCTTTCGCTGTATTGCCTCGAGCTCACCGTCTTTTCTTTTTTCTTTTGTCCACCACTCACATTAGGGCCTTCATCTGTGTCATAATTTTGTCCAGGGCCCTGTTTGTCATTTGCATTTTCCCTTCTCAAAAACTTCTCCATCACTGTCACTCGCTTGTCTTGCTGTGATCCCAAATTGCCACTGCCACTTCACGTGCAGCTGCAGCACTAACTCTAACTTTGGTTACTTAGCCGCCTCTGAGCGAATCCAAGATGGCGTGACCATAGCACTCTCGCGTCACTTCTTAGGTGACGTGAGAGTTCTATGGTTCCATTTCTTAAAGAGACAGATGCGCCTTATAGTTTATATATGAATGAAGTTCAAAAATAATTTCCCACGGCACATCTGATGATCTCCCATGGCACACTAGTGTACACTGGTTGAAAATCACTGCACTAACCAACCTAACTGGGATTAACCTCAAGCATACCAAGGTAGAGTGCTAAATCTTGGCGCCCTTGGGTGATTCCAACGCCTTCAACCAGTCTGCAGCCATAAAGGAAGTTCCGCCTTCAACAAAGAGACTTTGAATTTGGGGCCTTGGGGACTTCGTGACCCTGAAGCCATTGAAAGCAAAGGACAACTTGGGACCAGAGGACTGCATCCATTTTCTACAACCCAGAGGCAAGTAATTGCATCCCTTTCCCCAAAGGACTTTCCTGCAACTTCCAACAACAAAGCAAGATACTGGACCACTAGTTTTACTGGTTGTAAATCAATAAACTTTGTTTAGCTTTACCATCCTGAGTCCACTGCTCATCTTTAAAGCTTTGCCAAGTCTCCTTCCCTTCATAGGAAGGCAAATCTGCAACCCTAGGGCTTAAAGGCTACACGCCCCCCCCCCCCCCCAAATCTAAATCTAGAGACCCTGGCGGTCAGCATAGCTGTTATCCACTGAAATTGGAGGCCCTTCCACACAGCCCTATATCCCAGAATAGCAAGGCAAAAAATCCCACAATATCTGAGTGTGGACCTAGAGGTCTTCCACACAGTCATATATCCCAGAATATCAAGACCAAAAATCTTACAATATCAGCTTTGAAATAGGTTATCTGAGTCCACACTGCCATATATCCCAGTTCAAAGTAGATATTGTGGAATTTTCTGCCTTGGTATTCTGGGAAATAAGGCTGTGTGGAAGGGCCCTGAGTCCACACCATTATGTATTCCAGTTCAAAGCAGATAATGTGGGATTTTCTTCCTTGATATTCTGAGACATAGGGCTGTGTGGAAGAGCCTTTGCTTCTAGGATCTTCTATTGTCTATCATGGATACCAAAATCCTGGATGCTCAAGTTCCATTAAATACAATTGTGTAGTAAAACAATGTGCCTTACATAAAATGGCAAAATCAAGGTTTGCTTTTTTTGAATCTTTTTGGGAAGAGGGAAAGCAATTTCAGGTTGTGGATAGTTGAATCAGTAGATACAGAATCCGTTGGTACAGAGGACTAATTGTACATTTGTAGTGTAGGTTTATCTCTGCTGTTTTTCTTTTCTTTTCTAGGAAAGGCCTGGATGATAATATTCAAAAATCCTGGTTGCACACCAGATCTGCAGCCCGTTCTATTTTTAAAACACGACAGATGCATTAAGGGATCAGTGTTTGAAAGCAGCAGGGAAGAGGGAGAGCAAGAACGTCCAACAAGGCTCCTAATGAACGATTATGAACATCGTGGAATTTGCTAAAATATAAGCAGAGACTTTTGCTGTTGCATCTTCCTCGTGTTTTGTGTGCAACGAGTCTCTCTTCAGACTCTGCCCTCCCGCGCCTGCTGTGCGGCTGCTCCATACGGCTTTTCAGAACAAACCTGGGTCACTCAGATTATTGCTAAGGAATGAGTTGCTTCTGCTTATCATGGACATCCCTGCGTCATGGTAACTAAGGATGAGCGACTCCTCACTTTTGCCTTGTGATGCTTTTTAATCTGTAATAAAGCAAGCATGGTGGGGTTCTGAACCACTAAGTCCTATCCTTGCAATCATCTCACAATAGAGACACTGGGGGGCTTCCCGGGTAACCATGACCTTTGAAAAGTACTAAAAGAAGCAGGAATGAAATAGTGGCCATGCAAGCAGAATTAAAGAAATACAATTTAGTGATAACAGAGAAATCTACCAACGAATCTGACAGTAATGGATTTTCACTGTTGCAAAAGAGATTGGGATTTCAAACCGCCTTGTCTGATCAAAGTCTGTGACCAGGAGGGAAGACTTTTGAATTTTGTGGAAATATTTTCATATTTGCCTTTGGAAAAAGTTGTCTTCTTTTTGAAAGAGGCTGACAGATGAAAGAGATATAGATAAAAGAGAGGAGAATCACATTCCTGCATATATAAATGGCTGCATCTAAGTGTCTTTGTCTTACAATGAAATCAGTAGAGTTTTGTGTATTAGTTTCCTTCCAAAAACTACGAGTATTGAAAATAAAATCCAGAAAGACCAAGACTGATGAAACAGAGGGATGCACCTGACCTTCCAAAATGCATGTGGAGCAGGTTATGAGCAGCATCCTGTCAGCGATATATGCACGCGTGTTCATCCTATGGCTGCATATATCTTCTTTGGCCATTGTGGAGGTTGTTGTTCTTCCTTACACAACCACCAAAATCCTACCAGGACTGTGTGTCTGCAATTACCCCCCCCCCCCCCGGCCATTCAGTGGCTGCTGGAGAGTTGGGACTCCCACTCTGTGAAGACTGTGTGTTGATTGGCTGTGCATTGACCACCACACAACTCCTGACGCAATTCCATCAGCGTTGCCTCCGAAAAATCCTGCAAATATTTGAGGACCAGGACATCCATAGGGATATCAAGGTGCTTGTTTATAAAGCTATTGTCCTCCCAACCCTGCTATATGCCTGCAAAACGTGGACTGTCTACAGACGTCACATAAAACTCCTGGAACAATTCCATCAGTGTTGCCTCCAAAAAAATCCTGCAAATCTCTTGGAAAGGCAGGTGGCCAAATGTCAGCGTGCTGGAAGGAGCAAAGACCACCAGCATTGAAGCGATTTTCCTACACTGTCAACCTTGCTGGACTGGTCACGTAGTCCAAATGCCTGGTCACCGTCTCCCAAAGCAGTTACTGTACTCCCAACTCAAGAATGGAAAACAGAATATTGGTGATCAGGAAAATAGATTTAAAGACGGACTTAAAGCTAACCTTAAAAACCGTGGCATAGACACCAAGAACTGGGAAGCCCTGACCCTTAAGCACTCTAACTGGAGGTCAGCTGTTACCAGCAGTGCTGCAGAATTCTAAGAGGCATGAATGGAGTGCGAAAGGGAGAAATATGACAAGAGGAAGGCACATCAAGCCAACCTTGGCTAGGATCGCTTTCCACCTGGAAACCAATGCCCTCCCTGTGTAAGAGTATGCGGATCAAGAATAGGGCTCCACAGTCATCTATGGGATCGCCGCCAAGACACTACACTTGGAAGGCCATCATTCTTGGACAAGGAGAGATCGCCAAAGCAAGTAACTAAGTAAGCTAGAGCATATGGAGGAGAGATCAGAGAAATATCTAGCTATGTCACCATAGTCAGACATAGAGTGGTTACATCATCCACAAAGGAACCCAACAGATCTCAGTGAGTGATATCAATTTTTGCATATGTATTTTGGCCACATAATGATGTCACACACACAGGACGACAGGAAGACTTGGAAAATATGTTTCTGGGGAAAATGGAAGGAAACAGGAAGAGGGGCAGACCAAGGTCAGGATGGATGAATGGTATCCTTGAAGTGACTGGCTTGACCTTGAAGGAGCTGTGGGTGGCGACGGTCGACAGAGAGCTCTGACATGGGCTGGTCCATGAGATCACGAAGAGTTGGAAGCGACTGAACGAATAAACAACAACAATGGGAACATAGCCAGGGGATTCTCTGATTCCACCCTGCTCTCCACCGGCTACTCAAAAGTCATGGGGGAGTGGCTGAAGCAGCTGAAGTCTGGAGTGGCAGTGTGAGGAGAGCCATAGCATAGTTCTCCGTCTGGAACATCTATGCTATGTTCTTTTCTGAAATGCAAACTCTTGATTTATATTAGATTCATTGTGCATTACTGGTCTGGATTACAAGGACCTTCTGGACTCAGTAGCTCCTTTTCCTGCCATGCTCAGGGAAAGCACAAATAGGCAGAAGGAGGTGATTGCCTCAGATGCAGGGTCCATTTTATTCTTTTGATTGACAGAGCTGTAATTTTCAAACATCAGTGTAACAACCCATTTTAAAACCCCACCAGATATGGTGTAGAGATGTGACCAAGAATCAGGTTGATCAACCAGTCCAATTGGCTTCTTAGAGGGTGTGTGTGTGTGTGAGCGTGTGAGTGACATCTTTTCCTTTACTTGAGGCAGAGAAATGTGTTGATTGCCGTCGCCAACTGCAGCCATTTTCTCAAACTGTCTCCTGATCATTGGTGCTCAGGGGCGGTCCGTCCATGTAAGCAACCTACGCGGCCGCGTGGGGCGCCATCATGGATAGGTGCTGCCAGGCCGGCCGCGCCGGGCACCATCATGGATGGGCGCCGTCGAAGCGGAACTCCCTGCTGCAGGCAGCAGCAGGGATCGGCGCTGGCCGCGCCGCCAAATCAGAACTCCCTGCTGCTGCCTGCAGCAGCTTCTGGGCATTTGCAGACATTCTCGCACATGCCCAGAACTGCCGAAGCTGAACTTCAGCTCTGGCAGTTCTGGGCATGCGAATGTCGAAAAATGTCAGAAGCGCTGCAGGCAGCTCAAGCTGCTTCAGGCAGCATGCGCAGACATTTTCGCGCTCTGCGGAGCTGAAGTTCAGCTCCGGCGTTCGCGGAACTCCCAGCAGCAGGGAGTGCTGCTGCCTGCAGCAGCTTCTGAGCATCCCTGCAGCTGCCTGCACATTCTGACGCGCATACCCCAGAACTGCTGGAGCTGAACTTCAGCTCCGGCAGTTCTGGGCATGCGTGAAATGTCCGCGCATGCTCAGAAGCTGCTAGGCTGCTCTGCTTTTGGGCAGCAGCAGCAGGGATCGGCGCTGACCATCCCTGCTGCTGCCTGCAGCGGAACTCCCTGCTGCTGCCTGCAGCAGCTTCTGCAGCAGGGATCGGGCGGAAATGGCACAGCGGCGGCGCAGGGCAGTGCGGTGGCGGCGGGACCAAGTGATGCGGCGGCGGGGGGGCTTTTCTTCGCTTACCCCGGAATAGGTTAGGCCGCCCCTGTTGGTGCTCAAGGATTCTTGAAATCCTATCAAATTCCCACCTTTGTTTCAAATTATTCACTGGCAAAACTACAAAGACTTTGGTAAATTCAACCTCTTTGCTCCATACCCTCCATTTCATTCAGACATCTTAATGCAACTTCTGTTACAGTTAATATAATTGCATACAGACGCCATGCCATTTTTACAGCTTGTGAGGCAGTTCGATCTCTCTCTCTCTCTCTCTCTCTCTCTCTCTGCAAAGCAGGTAATGAATCCCAAACACCTGTTTGGCACCACTCCACAACACCCAAAAGAGGTCAAGTTATGGCTTTATTAATTCATTGTAATGGGATCATAGGCTATCACATAAAAGAAAGCCAGCTACTTTTAGCACCTCACAAAGTTCTCTCTCTGCTGGCAGCACTTCACAGGTAACTGATACCAGCATGGTAGGCCCTTTAAATACAGAAACATTTGTTTGTATATTAGCATTTCTTGAATACCGTGTCCCGATGTGACCTTCGGGCCCTTTTTTTTCATTGTGTTAGTACTCAATATAAAAACATTTATTTATGGGCAACATGTGTCAGCCGTAGGCTATAAGGTAGAATCTTATCCTGCCTTGATACTGCTACCTTTAAGCTTTGCCTTTAAACTCCAAGGTCTTCAGGGAGGCCCCTTCCTCCACCTCAAATTCATTTAAAGGAATGTAGATGATGACCTTCCCAGCAGCTGCTCCCAGGCGTTGCCATTCCGTCCCTAGGAGGCTGTTTAGAATGGATAGGGGACATGGCGAACACAGTGGGAAAGAACAGAATGGTGTGCCATGTCAAAATCCATGCTCTATAGTCTACAGCAGTATTTTTCAACCTTTTTTGAGCCACTGCACATTTTTTACATTTACAAAGTCCTGGGGAACACCGCCAACTAAAATGACACACTAACACAGTAATACATATAGTTAATATGTTTTTAAATGTATTTATACACTCAGTGTGAAACCTGGGTCTGTTTCGATGAACACAACATAGATATCCTGGCAAGAATGGCAGAAAGACACAAACTTCCCACACAGAACTCCCATAACCAAGAGAAAATACTGTAAGAGTTTGGTGGGCATTGACCTTGAGTTTTGAAGTTGTAGTTCACCTATATCCAGAGAACACCGTAGACTCAAACAATATTGGATCAGGACCAAACTTGGCATGAATACTCAATATGCCCAAATGTGAACACAGATGGAGTTTGGGGAAAATAGATCTTGACATTTGGGAGTTAGTTTCTGGGATTTATAGTTAACACACAATCAAAGAGCACCCTGAACTCTTGCAACAATGGAATTGAACCAAACTTGGCATATTGAACTCTCATTACCAACAGAAAGTACTGAAAGTGTTTGCTTGGGAATTGACCTTGAGTTTGGAAGTTGTAGTTCACCTACACCCAGAGAGCACCGTGGACTCAATGTTATGTTATGTTGTTTGTTTTCTAGCCAGATTCACAATGTTGGAAGGAGGCTCACCACTTTAAGGTCCCTAAAACAGGCATTGGAAAACTTCGGCCCTCTGGGTGCTTTGGACTTCAACTCCCACCATTCCTAACAGCCTGAGGCCCTTTCCTGCTTAAATGGCTGAGGGGAAAAAAGAAAAAGAGCCTGAGGCTGCTAGGAATAGTGGGAGTTGGAGTCCAAAACACCTGGAAGGTCCAAGTTTGCCCATGCCAGCTTTCGACAGAGACCTCTTCCTCCCACTTCCCATTCGCGCCCTTTCTTCCCCCTCCTTTTTCTTCTACACTGCCGATTCTGCCACCATTTTGATCCGAGGGGGCAGCGTAAGCGTGTTCAGGAGGGGAGGGGGGAGGGAGGAAAACATGACCCATGTGGGCACTACTGCGCAGACTCGCCCCAGAGCAAAGCGAGGCGAAGCGAGCAGAGTGAGGCTGGGAAGAAGGGAGCCCGAGCAGAGAAGAAAAAGTGTTCGGCAGGAGGGGGAAGAAAGGGTATTGGAGGTTCCAATTTCCCACGGCATACCTGATAATCGCTCATGGCACACTAGTGTGCCACGGCACACTGGTTGGGAAACACTGGTCTACAGGACTACTTGAGCCAATTAATCAAATCAGGTATGGGAATCATGTGACCCACCATATGTTGTGGTGTTGCAAGTCTCACCATTGGCTATGCTGGCTAGGTCTGAGGAGACTCACAGCCCAACAACATGCGAAGGGCCCCATGATTGCTACCCTTGGGCTTTTAAAAAAGTTGTATTATCAAAGGCTTTCATGGCCGGAATCACTGGGTTGTTGTAGGTTTTTCAAGGATGCCTGCCATAGATGCAGGCAAAACGTCAGGAGAGAATGCTCCTAGAACATGGCCATACAGCCTGAAAAACCTACAACAACCTTAAAAAGTTGTTAACCACATAAGAAGTCTCAACTGCATTAGACCCATTGAATCAACAGTAATTTGGTGGTTCAAAATTTATGCAAGTGGTGTTGGTTTAATAGTCTATTCAAATTGAAATTGAGATGCGGGTTGGAACTGATGGCCCGAAGAGTCCCTCCCAAGTCTACAATTCTATGGATATTAGGCCAATTTTGGTTAGGATAGATCCTGGCCATGGTCCCAATCAACTAACACCCATCTAGCAGTATTTATTTATTTATTTATTTATTTGTCACGTTTCTATACCGCCCCTCTCAGCCCGAAGGCGACTCGGGACGGTTTACACAGGCAGTCTCTGCCCTCAATACAACACAGCAACAAGTCAACCCCCCCCCCCCCGAAAAAAACATATAATAACAATTTAACAATTAAAAATTAAATTAGTTGATTGTCTGAACCCAAAGCATGCTCAACAATGACTCCTCTTCATCTGGGAGAAAGGTGACTACAGGCTTCTGTCTTGGACCTAGCACTACTCAACATTTTCATCAACGACTTGGATAAAGGAATAGAGAGAATGCTTATTAAAATTTGTGCAGAAATCCATATTACCAAAACCATTGGAATATAAATGAATTGCTAAGCAATAAAAAAATGGAAGTAATATTTCTTTATTCAAAAAGAAAAATAAAACTAAAAGGGCCCATTCCCAGGAATCTATTAAGTGAAGAGGCAGAGGAACAAGTTATTCTGAAGGTGGGGGGTGGGGGTGGGAATCTAATAATTCAGCTTTCTGGTGTTGCTGTTCCTCTTAAACTAAATCTAGTCCAAATGAATTTTGCCACTGGGATATGGACCTCCACTTTATCCAACCCCTGATGGGTTTAAAATTAAATTGGGCATTGTGCAACTCTAGTTTTCCATCACCGTATTTCATCCAAAGCTTAGAAACAGAAAATAGATTAAAATTTCACTTTAAAAGAATGTAAAGGGATTTTAAATGACTTGCCATTGAGGGTTACTATATACATAAAAGAAGTATTTCTATCTTTCTGTCTATTTTTCTGTCACTCATCTCTCTTTCTATCTGTTTCTGCCAACCTTTGTGAGTAATTCTGTTTTCTTTTCTTATTATTCTTTTCTACTATTTTAAAATATCCAGGCATCATTCTGAGTGCTCAGTCTTGGACTTGGAAATTCCACATTAATATGTTCACAGGGCTTTTCCTTCCACTGGGCCTTATAAGATCTTATCTCATTATCTTAAGTGCTTTTTGAAAACACAACAAAATCATAGACAATAGCTTTCTATGGTAGCATGTGGTATTCATAGATTTTTTAAAAAGCAATACATGTTCCTTATAGATGTCTTATTTCCCAATATCCACATTTTTGTTGTAATTTGAGCATGTGGACAGGCCCGGATTACCCATAAGGTCATCCTAGGCCATGGGCTCGGGTGGCACTTTTGGGGGGCAGCAGATCCGGAACCCCCCCCCAATTTTTTTTAATTCCCCCCAAAAATTCGAAAAACATTATTTCTAAAAAAGGGTGCATACGCAGGGTGGCGCAAGCGCCATCCACACCGCCCCCTCCCTTTGCTCTGCTCCGCTCGGCTCTGCTTTAGGAGGGAGGGAGGATCGGCTCCACCCCTGACTCTGCCCCTCCTCGCTCCCGGCTCCGCCCCTGTCTCCTCGCCGGCACGGAGCCGATCCTCCCTCCTTCCTAAAGCAGAGCAGAGGGGAGCAGAGCAAAGGGAGGGGCGGCGTGGATGGCACTTGAAAAGGGCGATTTTGGCTGCATGGCGGCTTTAGGAGGGAGGGAGGGAGGAGCAGCTGTGGGGAGGCCCTGCATCGGCTCCGGGGGTGGGGCTTTCCTTCCTCCTCCTCCTTGCGCCAGCGAGGAGGCGGGAGTGGAGCGGGGCGGAGCCGGGGGCGGGGAGGGGCAGAGCCGGGGCAGGGAGGGGCGGAGGCAGACCCTTTGGCCTTGGGCGGCAAAAGGGCCTGATCCGGGCCTGCATGTGGACCTCATCAGATGCAGTGAGAGGAGCATCTTCTCCCTGCTTCTCTCTGTTGCCAGAATAGAGTCCCATGGAGACCATCACATGATGCAGAGCTACTTCCGATGGGACTCTGTGGGGTTCCGTGCCAGCAGGATTGCAGCAGTAGAGACCGGAGGAGTCAGGTGCACACCTGACTCCTCATTTATTAATTATTTACTGCATTTATATACCGCTTTTCTCACCCCGGGGGGACGGGGAGGACGGGGACGGACTCAACGCAGTTTACAACAAATAATGGCAAAATTCAATGTCTCACATACATATAAACCAAATCATAGATTTAAACAAAACATATAAATGAGCATTAAAAATCAATAATATATTTAAATGTAAGACAAAACAGCAATTAGACATGAAGACATAAAAACTGAAACCTGTTAATAAAAACGTTAAAATCACATGATCCAAACTCATAGACCAGGGCCATTCCAAATGCCAATTGCATATATTCCATATTTATTTCTTGAACTGTGTTACTTTACAAGCCAAAAGCTTGATTCCATCACCATGTCTTTGTTTTCTTTCTGAAGGCCAGGAGAGAGGGTGCTGATCTAATCTCACGGGGAGAGAGTTCCAGAGCCAAAGAGCCACCAACCGCACTTGCAAAACGGGTGGGACTGAGAGCAGGACCTCCCCAGAAGATCTTAACCTCCATGATGGTTCATTGAAGAAGGCAAAAGGAGCCAAAAAGGAAGCGGTGACAGATGGGGAAACTACTTGGAAAGAAAGACCATGCACCCTGACGGGAAGGAGCAGAGCCTGACAGTTCCACTGCCCCACAATTTCCACCACTGTCCCCCACTTTGCCCCTGTGCATCTGATAAGATTCAGTTTAATTTTTAACAGTTTTAAAATTAACTGTTTTGAAACCTGTGTGTGTGGTGTGTGTGTAGATAGATAGATAGATAGAGATAGATAGATAGACATCCATCCATCCTATTAGCTTGATTCCTTTGAGAGCATGCTTACAACAGCTGCATCTCCCATTTCATTTTGCCGTAATACCCTTGTGTCCTAGAATCCAGAATAAAAACAAATGTTGATATCTTATTTAGTGCACACACTAGATCGCATTATACTATAGGTACGACACATTCATGCATAATTCTCCAGATAAGACATGGTTTGCAAATTTCAAAGGAAAGCCATTAGAAGAGTAGTCTGTGTCTCTATAATCCATGCTGAAAATAATGAAAACTCCACACTGAATACTGACAAATGATCTAAGAAGATCGACTAAGCCTTCTTAATGCTGAACTGCAGAATATTAAAACCCTGCGAAAACTATGACAACTGATTTATCGAACCATTGGGAGAAGGGCGAATGTATGAATATCCCACAACCTCCTCTCCCTTTTCCCACCCAAAGGAAGACTCATTAACTTCATTAGGATGCCAATGGAGTGCACCCCAAATAAGCCTTAACTTGTGAGTTGTGAATCAGTTTACTGAAATGGATGCAAGTGCCATCCTGTGTTGATGCTGCAGGCAGGATTTTCCTTGCTCTGCCAATGAGTGTTTGGGCCTCACTTTCAGAGATCCCCGTATAACTCCCAGTATTTCACAGAATGCATTGAACTAGCATGGTAATGTTCTTATGTTCTTAAGTGGTATTTTGTCTTTTACAGTAGATCCCAGGATGCGGGATATAAAAGGTTACCATAATTTGTCTTTTTGAAGCTTGCAGGGAAGGGAATTAGAAGCCCCAATGGAGGTCACATCCATCCCATTGCCCCCCCCCCCCCCAACCCAATATCAGTGCCGCATTGCACAAGTGTTAAAGCTGTATGCCAGTGTTTCCCAACCAGTGTGCCGGGACACACTAGTGTGCCGTGAGTGATCATCAGGTGTGCCGTGGGAAATTGGAACCTCCAGGAAGGGGGGAGAGTCTAGTGTGTTGAAGTATAAAAACCCTAAGAAACCTACCTCTATAAATGCACAAAATTACAACCACCCCCTCCCCACCCGTTGTCTACTTGGTCGTTCCCTCTCCATGCATTGGGAAGGCCCGCCTCCCTTTCTCCAAGTAGAGACCTCCTCTTGCCTCCCCCCCCCTGGGCCTAATGCCGGATGGTTCAGTACAGCACTGGCCTCACCCCTCCCTCCTCCCCCTCCTCCCCGGTGCGCGCGAAACCGCTCTCAGCCTCCCTCCGGCTCCCTGCCCACCGCCGCCTTACTTCCTGCCTGCTTCACCAGCCCCAACATGCTCGCCCAGGCCACCCCACTGACCCCCGAGGAGCTGCGCAGGTGGTGAGTGAGGCTCCTGCTCCCCACGACCCCAATTCAAGCCTGGCAGGGAGGGAGGGGGCAACCTGAGTGAGAGGGAGACTGCTGGTCTTTCGAGGCCCCTCCTCCAGAAACTGTAACTCCCAAATGTCAAGGTCTATTTTCCTTAAACTCCATCTGTGTTCACATTTGGGCATATTGAGTATTCATGCCAAGTTTGGTCCTGATCTAACATTGTTTGGGTCCACGGTGCTCTCTGGGTATAGGTGAACTACAACTCCAAAACTCAAGGTCAATGCCCACCAAACTCTTATAGCATTTTCTCTTTGTTATGAGAGCTCTGTGTGGGAAGTTTACGTCTTTCTGCCATTCCTGCCAGGATATCGATGTTGTGTTCATTGAAACAGGCCCAGGTTTCGCACGGAGTGTATAAATACATTTAAAAACATATTAACTATATGTATTACTGTGTTAGGGTGTCGTTTTGTGTCCTTTTGGTTGGTGGTGTGCCCCAGGATTTTGGAAATGTAAAAAGTGTGCCGCAGCTCAAAAAAGGTTGGGAAACACTGCTGTATGCAAACAGATTAAGGAGCCAAAAGATGGGTTTTAATTGTTTTCTAAAAACTACCCTTCACCTATGTTTTGCCAATGAATAAAGACACCATTAGATAACATCCACTTTCACATGTAGCGGAGGAAGCTATTGTGCAAGTTAAAAGGTAATATGATAATCTCCTACTTCATGTAAGAAGGTTGAAGCGTAAGCAGGATCAATGCATCACTATAATGGTACAACAGCCTTGTGTGATAATGTCCCAGGACTCAATGCTCTGCATGGTTATGGTAACCCAGTGGGTGATCTTTGGCAAGTCTCATTCTTTGAGCCTTAGAAGAAAGCAATTGCAAATCTCCTCTGAATAAAGTGTGTCTAGCCAGTCCCATGACAGGTTTGCCCCAGGGTAGCCATACGTTGGAAATGACTTGAAGGCACAGAACAAATACTTTGAAGTAAAATTTAAAAAATACCCAATTTTTTAGTTCCAAGGTCTCAAGATTAAAAAGATACGAGGGTGGGTCAATAAGTCCGTGACTTTTTGAATAAAACACAGGTCTTTGGATAAAAAAATCATTTTATTTTTCAACGTAGTCTCCTTTGAGCTCTATACACTTTGTCCAACATTTCTCCAATTTTTTTATCCCTTCCAAAAAATAAGTTTTGACGAGGTCCTCAAAATAGGTATTTGTTTGTGAGATGATTTCATTGTTGGAGTCAAGTCTCTTTCCACCGAGCCATTTGTTCAGGTTTGGAAACAAGAAATAATCACTCAGGGCTAAATCCGGAGAATTGGGTGGATGAGGGAGCAATTCGTATTCCAATTCATGGATTGTTGCCATGGAAACTGCACATGTGTGCACCCTGGCATTGTCCTGGTCCCATCTTGTGGAAAGCTTTTTCATACCCAAGTAATCATTTAAAATTGAAACCACTGAGCCATGTGAGGTGCCTATGGCTTCCACAATCTCTCGCACTTTCAATCTCCAATTGGCCAACACCATATCATGAATTTTTTCAATTGTTTCGGGTGTAAAGACCTCAACTGGGCGTCCAGATGATTCGGCATCTTCCGTGCTTGTACGGCCACAACAAAATTAAGTAAACCACTTTTTTACCATTGAAATGGATGGTGCAGAGTCCCCATAGTATTTATCAAGCTTAGCCTTGGTTTGAATGATGGTTTTTTTCGCAAAAAAAATGCTTAATGAGCACACAAAATTCACTTTTTTCCATTTTCTCCTCAAATCACGCAGTAGTCTGCTATCAATGGCTGTCAAACACAAACTAAATGACGCAGCTTGTTCAAATTTTGTCAGGAGTCAACTGACAGGTGCCAGTTGAGGCAGGAAATTCAAAAAGTCACTGACTTATTGACCCACCCTAGTAAGACCTATAAGTTCAGAGTCTAAAACTGTCTAACTGCACCAGTGATCCTAGTTTTATTTCCTCCTCTAGAATAAACAAGACAAATGCAACAATATTTTTACCCCTGGGGCTTGTTCTGTTCCTAATAAGAACAGAGCCAGAGCTAATTAAGTGGTTGCCAACGTCTGCTTTCCCCTCCCTCTGCAACCTGCTTAGCTTTCAAGAAAAGAATAGCGAAACCATCTATCATTTCCCTGAAAATCATACTGTTAAGGAAGGACACATGAGCTTTGAGCTGCTTTTAAGCCTCTGTGTCTTTATTTGGTCTCTCAGCTTCCTACTTTAAATGTCTTAGCTACACATAACTGAAATCTGGTGGGATGAGTCCTAAAATTGAAATGTAGCAATGGAGGGGTATAACTTATTTCAGAGAAATAAACCAACCAGGAGAGAGGGGTGGAGTAGCATTATATGTCAAAAATATTTAAACCTGTGAAGAGTTGCCAGACTTCAATCCTGGAAACCAGGTTGAGTGCATCTGTGTAAGAATTAAGGGAACAAGAACTCAAAAAGGTTTTCTTATGTGGGTCTACTACAGCAGTGTTTCCCAACCTTTTTTGAGCCATGGTACACTTTTTTACATTTCCAAAACCCGGGGGCACACCACCAACCAAAATGACACTCTAACGCAGTAATACATATAGGTAATCAGAATTTACCTTGAGTTTTGGAGTTGTAGTTCACCTACATCCAGAGAGCACTTTGGACTCAGGACCGGTGAAGCAGGCAGGAAGGAAGGCGCCGTGGTGGCTGGCAGGGAGCCGGAGGGAGGCCAAGAGCGGTTTCCCACGCACAGGGGAGGAGGGAGGGGCAGAGCCCTGCAGAGAGCCGTTCTCCCAGTTTGCCGATCTGCCGGACCCGGCAGAGCTGCGAACCGGGAGGAAGGCTCCCCGCAAGGAAGAGGCCCTGCCTGGAAGCCGGTTTGGCCAGGCCACATCTCCCGCTGGTCTCGCAAGAAGATGCAAGCCAGACAAACTCAGCTCCCAGGCAGGGCCTGGGCCCTGTGGGGAGCCGTTCTCCCGGTTCGTGGGCCGGGCTTGGCAGAGCCGCGAATCGGGGAGAAAGGCTCCTCGCAAGGAACAGGCCCTGCTTGGGAGCCGGGTTTGGCCGCACTGCGTTCCCGCCGGTCTCAAGAGAAGATGTGAGCTGGACAAACCCGGCTCCCAGGCAGGGCCTGGGCCCTGCGGGGAGCCGTTCTCCCGGTTCGCGGCTCTGCTGGGCTCGGCGGAGCTGCGAACCGGGAGAAAGGCTCCCCGAGGTGCCCAGGTTCCCGCCTCCTCCTCCTCCTCTGGAAGTGAGCCCACAGGATAGGCTCTATCCTGTGCGCTCACTTCCGGAGGAGGAGAAGAGCGTCGCCCAGCCCCTCCCCTCCCCTCCTGGGCCTCCCCTGCCTCTCTAGGTCTTAGAGAGGGTCGTGTTTCCAAACCGCTGTTCCGCGATCAGCTGGTGTGCTGCGGGAAAACCTCTCTCAGGAGGGGGAAGAAAAGGGGAGGGGAAGAGAGGTTTTCTCACAGAACACCGGCTGATATCTCACAGGACAGTAGTGTGCCGCAGAACTGCAGTTGGGAAACACTGTTCTACAGACCTCCAAACCAGACTGAAGAACTGGATGAAGCCTTCTTTGACCAGATGATGAAACATGCAGAAAGAAGAAATACATATTGTAGTAATGAGGGATTTTAATTACTCTGACATTTGTTAGAAAACAAACTTTGCCAAGAGTGCAAGTCAAATAAATTTATCACTTGCCTTGCAGATAATTTTATTGTCCAAAAGGTAGAAGAGACAACAAGGGGACCAACTATTCTGGATTTGATCCTAACCAATACTGAGGATCTGGTTAATGGAGTGGAAGCAGCGGGATGCTTAGGTGGGAGTGACCATGTGTTCTTGGAGTTTGTAATACAAAGGAAGGGGGAAACTAACAACCACTTCACAAAGGCTGCTGGAATCACCATAAGTCATGTCCCATTGGGAGGCAGGAGGAACTCATTGCCCCACACCCCTCATCACCTATCTCACCTTAGTCCGCATCCCATGGGGGGAAGGATCAACCATCTGACTTCCCCCCATTGCTTCTCGTGCAACACAGGAAACCTCTCGTGTTGCCGTGATGGTGGCATGCACCAGTTCCTTGATAGTTCCTCGACAGAGCCGAATTTATAACGACTTATTTATTTATTTATTTATATTCTGCTCTTCTCACCCCGAAGGGGACTCAGACAATCCCTGCCATTTCCACATACACAACATATAGACCAGGGGTGCTCAGAAAGTCGATCGCGATTGACTGGTCGATCTTGGGACCCAGGGAGGTCGATCCCAGCTGGATGGGACGCTTCTGAGGGGCGGAGCCATGAAGCGCCAGGATAATTTCCACAGCCAGTGGTGGCTATCTAATGCCACCACTGGCTGGCATCTACCCTGCTTCCACTCCAGGAAAAGCAGTAAAAATGCTGAAGCCAGAGGGAGGAGGGGTGGAGCCAAGCCCCGCCAAGCCTCACCCCCTTCCCCAGCTCCGCCCTGTTCTCTCTTGGTAGATTTTTCTGACTTGGTTTTAGTTTAAGTAGCTCGCATGCTGAAAAAGTGTGGGCACCCCTGATATAGACGAACAGAGGCAAACTCTGGCCACCAGGGGGAGCTGACGCACTCCTCATCTCTCAGCATCCCCAGCGTCCCTCGTTGTTCCTTCCGCATTCCTCAGCGTTCCTGGAGTTCTTTAATGGCCTCATAATTCAGTCAAAATTTGCCTCCCCACTTAATGTGGTACCTTTATCTCCTACTTGACTGATGCAACTGTCTTTCGGGCTGCAAAGGTCGACAGCAGGCTACACTTAAAGGTCGAGCACTCACCTTGACCCAGGCAGGCCTCGAACTCATGACCTACTGGTCAGAGAGTTCTTATGCAGCTGACACTTAGCCAGCTGCACCACTTTCATAGAGATCCGAAAAACCTAACCAGGCCCAATAGCCAAGTATAAATGGGTGAAAGGATGTCATAAGGAGGAGGGGTGCAGGCTTGTTTTCCGTTGCCCTGGAGACTAGGACTTGGAGCAGTGGGTTCAAGTTACAGGAAAGGAGATTCCACCTGAACATTAGGAAGAACTTCCTGACTGTTAGTGCTGTTCAGCATTGGAACTCTCTGCCTCAGAGTATAGTAGAAACTCCTTCTTTGGAGGCTTTTAAATAGAGGCTGGATGGCCATCTGTCAGGGGTACTTTGTGCTTTTCCTGTGTGGCAGGGTGTTGGATTAGATGGTCCATGCAATCTCTTCCAACTCTATGATCCTATGGCATGCTCAGGGGCAATGTTTCATATCAAAAGCAGCAGGACTCTTTATTTAACCTAAACATTCTCCACGGCAATACTTTGCTTGCTATATATTTTCCATCTATTTTCTGCTTCTACCCCACAGCCATTTTCTTACAGCTGTAATTACTGTATTCCCTTCTTTCTGCTGCGTGTGTGTTAAAGTTAAAGAAAACAACCAATTTAAATGCAGAAGCCACCTGCTGGCAGAACAATTAGGTTTTGTGTTCGCCTCTTGCAAGATTAAAGTGGTTTCCATGTTTGATCCACAAAGCCTTGTGCTTGCACAAAGCTCATGCACAATTCTCTGTGGTGCAAAATAATGAGATGCAATTAAAACAGTAAAGCAAACTGAAATAAATGGGGTGTTTAAGAGGCATAATTCACTCCAAAGGAGGTTTATTCAGAAGTTAAATCCCACTGCATATATTTACCAAGCAGAAAATTCCCTTGTAGACGTGCATACTTTCCAATTTTGGGTAATGCAGACCATTATCTGAATTTTGCTATCTCTCAGCATTACTTCGCGAATGAAGATTCTTAGGAAGGACTCATCCCACGCTTTTTACAAGCGCATTGATGACTAAAAAGGCCAATCTGAGATAGGCAAGTTCGGTTGCAGAAAGCACACCAGAAAGTCTCCTTGGGTGATGTTGTTTCCAAGTTGCGGTTCTTTCTGCATTGTTGTTTCTCTTCGAGACCCATCCGGCGTGTCTTCTCGAAAGAGGCCGCAGCATTGTGGATAGTGCGTCTTCATGCCTCCTGATGTGAGGCCAGGGTGGACCATTGTTGGTGATCAATCTGGCCGAGCCTGAGATGTTGTTTCAGGGAGTCCTTATATCTCTTTTTGGGGGCGCCTATCTTGTGCTGACCTGTGGCGAGTTCACCATAGAGTAGTATCTTTGGGAGGCGGTGGTCCTCCATCCTAGAGATGTGCCCTGCCCAGCACAGCTGTGTTCTCAATAGCATGGCCTCAATGCTGGTGATCCTTGCTTGCTCAAGGACGGCAACATTAGTCACATAGTCGGCCCAGTGTATATTTAGGATTGTACAAAGACAGCGCTGATTAAAGCGCTTGAGGAGTCGTAGGTGTTGGCTCTAGGTGACCCATGTTTCAGACCCATAGAGGAGAATAGACAGTACGATAGCTCTGTACACACTGATTTTGGTGCTTTGCCTCAGGTGCTTGTTGCTCCAGACTCTCTTGTGAAGCCTTCCAAATGCACTCTATGCCTTTGATAACCAGTTTATAAAATAAGAGTTGGTGATGCACTAATTGGTACACATCAGTGTCTTTGCCCCAAATTCCATGAGATTTGCAATGAATTCAGCACATGCCTAAGGCTACTTCAACACAGCAATTGAACCTGAGTCAGGACATAGATTAAAAAGAAATGTGGACTACCTACATTAAAAAGATTAATAAGAAATGTGGACTACCTACCCACAAAATGGTCCCAAGCTGGAACGGTGGCCACAAAGATCCTCTGGTTGGGAATGATTTGATCCAAATAATTTTTCTCCTTAACTTTTCCAATGGGATGTGCCGATAAAAAGCAGTGTGACTGATGAAAATCATCACTGGAGGAAAGCAAAAAAGGGAAAAGTAAATGTTTCCATGTTTTCTATCTGGGGAGAAGTGTTTCTTTGCCTTCTGGCCAAGCTGTGTATCCATTTTTTTCTCCAAATGCTTCAGTGTTAGCCCTTTTTTCTCAAGCATTTTGCATTTTGGTCTCAGATTTCCGCTCTGCACGGTATATACATTGATCGGCTAAAGTGGTTTTTATGGCATGATCTGGAATTTCTGGTTTTTAAAATATGCTGTTTCTTGCTGAATATGAGTTGCAGCATGCATTGGGATGTATCTTTTGCAGACACCCTGACCTTAAGCTGGCTCCAAGCCAGATTTCAGTGCCTATGTAAAAGGGCCCTTGGACAACCCCAGACATCCTATTCCAGTTTGAAAATATGTTGTACATTTTGAAGGATTTGCATTTTGCCTTCCTGCTATTTTTTCCTGCTTTGCTGGCTACTATAGAGTGTTGACTATTTGTGACGAATGATGGTGATGCAATTTGCTCTTTTAAAATAATGGTGATTCTGTATTTTGTTGGAAATATGGAGCATTATCATAAGTGTATAGTATTGTAGAACTGATTTGGCATCAAGAAATAGGAGTGAAACATGTAGTGATGAGAAAGGATAGGAGGTATAATCCAAAAATATCTGGGAGATCGCCTGTTTTCCATCCCTACAGAGGCAAAGCTTAGTGCCTGTGGGTTCCAATTTTAGATGTACAAATACTGTGTTTTCCCAAAAATAAGACATACCCATAAAATAAGTCATAGCAGGATTTCTAATAATATAAGCCATACCCTAAAAATAAGACATAGTGATACAAGCTGAGACATAGAGGGAGACATAGAACATGAAATGCAGTATTGGGCTTGTGGCTTCTTTGGCTACCAGGATTGTGGGATCTCAAGTGCAAGCAGGTGCAAGAGGTGAGAATGTTCAAGAGCAGGCCCGGATTAGCGGACTGTGCCGCCCAAGGCCACCTGTCTAAATGCCGCCCCCCGGGGGCGGGGCCTCTTGTGGGGGGCGGGGCCGGTGAGAAGGAGAAGGCGCAGCCGGAGGTTCCGCCCCTAGGGCGGCTCACGCGGCTTCCCCCGCTGCCACCGCACTCGCACCAGCGCCCCTCCTCCCTTCAGTGGGCGCCGGTGCGAGCTGGGTGGCGGCGGGGGAAGCCGCGTGAGTCGCCCTAGGGGCTGGGACTTCTGGCGGCGCCTTCTTCTCGCCGGCAGCGGCTCCGCCCCTCCTCCCGTCAGTGAAGGGAGGGGGCGGAACCGGCGAGAGGGAGAAGGTGCTGCTGGAAGTCCTGCCCCTAGGGCGACTCACGCGGTTTTCGCCACCACCGCCCCGCTCGTGTTTGGGGCACGGGCAAGCGGGGCGGCGATGGGGGAAGCCGCGTGAGGGGCGGGACTTCCAGTGGCGCCTTCTCCCCTCACGCCGGTTCCGCCTCCTCCCTTCACTGAAGGGAGGAGGGGCGTAGCCGCTGTCGGCGAGAAGAAGGCGCTGCCAGAAGTCCCGCCCCTAGGGCGACTCACGTGGCTTCCCCTGCCGCCACCCAGCTCGCACCGGCGCCCCTCCTCCCTTCACTGAAGGAAAGAGTGGTGCCCACCCGCGCGAGCGGGGCGGCGGTGGGGGAAGCCGCGTTAATCGCCCTAGGGGCGGCGGGACTTCCCCTCACCCCTTCCTTCAGGCCCGGAAATGCCGCCCCCCAAAATCCGCCGCCAGAGGCCATGGCCTCTGCTGGCCTTATGGGTAATCCGGGCCTGTTCAAGAGCTGAGTTTCCCTGGGGATTAGTCTGTTTGAAGCAGAGCAAGATAACACCCGAGCTGATAGTTACAGCTAGCAGAGAAGGAATTTTAATTGGCATTTCCAAGGCCTTGCTTTGGGCGGTGGAGGAAAATGCCAATTAGAGGATATCGAAAGTGATTTGGTTTTGGGTATTTTACTTCAGCTTGCTTGGAAAAGCCTCAGATTCTGGCAATGTCGATTTATGGAAGGTCCTTTGATTGCATTCATGTTCATAGACTTAAGTTTTCTGCTTTGCCTTTGGAAATTCTAGTTTGAGGTTTTGGGACTTTGATTCTCTTGGACTCTATTGGATTCTCTTGGACTCTATTGGATTTATATCATCTGAACTGCTTTTGGCTCCTGAAACCTTCCTGCTTGGATTATAGATGTGTTTTCCCTTTACCCTTTTTGATTCTTCATTGCTTTGCTGTTATTACCTGCTTTAATAAATGACTATATTTCAAGTGCTGGTGTTGTGTGATTACATCTAGTGGGTCCACAAACCTGGAGTGCGACATGCAGGAACTTTCCGCAGTGGCGGCGGAGGCAAGTGTGGGCTTCCCTCTCACTTCCTCCTCCTCCTCCTTTTTCTTCTTCTCCCTTTCCTCCTTCCCTTCATTCTTCCCTTCGGGCCAGGCCAGGCATCCTCCCTGAGTGAGTGAGAGAGGGAGGGAGGGAGTCACCAGCTCCAACGGGTTGGTGGCGCTGCTTCCCTTTGGCCCGTCCCCTGGGAAGTCTCCTCAGTGAAGTGAGGAGCAGGACACTCTGCTTTAGGTACTGTGTGTCCTTGGGAGGAAGAAGTAAAACTGTGGCTGCCATTTTACTCAGCACTATATTTGAATAAATGTAGATTGTTGTACCATGCTTAATAAAAATAAGACATCTCCTAAAATAAGCCATAGTGTGTCTTCTTGAGGAACAATAAATATAAGACAGTGTCTTATTTTTGAGAAAGCATGGTAGTCTTTCAAATGTAATGTCCACTGCCATTTTATTTGCCAAGGCAGGGGTTGGGATAGAGGCAGTCTATGCTATGAAATCTTGGTTGGTTGGAGAACCATGGACAATGTTTTCCCCTGTCTAATAGTAGCTGAACCCTGTAATCCTTCTCCAAAATCAATGCTTCTCAAATTTCATCCTCCAGATGTTTTAGACTTCAAATTCCAGAACCTCAAGTGTCATGACTGATGCTAAGGAATCCTGGGAGCTGAGATCCAAAAATACATTGAGGGTCAAAGTTTGAGAACTACTGCTCTAGGTAACACAAGACAAGACTCTATGCATCACAGTTTCCATAGCAAAATCAGAAAACAAAAACAAATTATTCAGTTTACAAAATATTCTTCTATATAAAAATATCTAGTATTTCAAGTGCTACCCTGTCCAAGACCATCGTAAAGATAAAGAACAAAAGAAAGGAAAGCAAAACTTTGAAGCTATTCATCACACATTTTTAATCATAAAAACAGATATGATTTTCACAGTTTTTCATAGAGTCATAGGATGCACTGTGTTTCTATACTTAAGCCCTAATAAATACTTCAAAATGTATATCTATACATATCACTTATCTTATGCAGATTTCATTCAAACTTACCTTCTTCTGAGATTATGAATTCCATACTTTTTTAAATAGAAAATCAATACCTTACCAAATGTATCTATTTGTATTATGAAACTATTCTCTCAAATCTACTTAGAACTCTGATAGATAATTTATTCCCGCATCTAACTCCATCCCTCAAACAGAAAAAGAACATATAATGGGAGATATTTCAGGATATGTAAAGTAATACTGTACATTTTCATTTGCCAATTACGTCTTGCCGAAGACAGTAGGAGTTAACTCCAAATTGATCTCAATTTGCAATCTTACATACTGATCCAATAAATACCTAATCGGATGTAAGTTATGCCAAGTTCAGCATTACTTACTCCAAGATTCATAGGATTGCAGAGATACACTGAATTTGTGGTCTTCAGACATTGTTGGTGTCATACACACAGAAATTGTAATTAGTACTTTTAGAACTAAACAGATTGCTACTGATGATTCATTTTTTATTTTCTTCTCTTTGTCATCATTACACAATATGTGAACCAAGATAATCAAAAATAATTTTAATTCACAAAAGAGGTAGCTCCGAGAAGTAAGACTTCCAAGTGACTATTGAATTCCTGCTTCTTCTAGTTTGGAGTTTAAGAATGGTTTCTCAGTCATGTTCTCAGAGATAATTCCTTGTGTATTACATCTTCCTTTGATAAAAAATAGTATTATCCAGGTCTGAAGGATAAAATAGGTCTCAAGATAACAAATATTCTCAATATTGTTTACTCCTTGAAACACCTTATGAAAGAGAAGACTTATGTAACAAAGTTCAGACACAGAAACATTTGTTCTTGCTTTGTTGTATTGCAATGAGAACAGAGCAATTACTTTTCAGAATAGTGCCAACCAAATTACCTTATTGCCTTTTCATTTATATTAAGTTTAATAGTCATTGCCAAAGTACTGATATAAAAGGCTCTAAATCAGCAATTTGAAAAGTGTTTCTCTTTAAATCCCCCCCCCCCCCACAATAATGTAGATGCTAAAAGAACACCTACCAAGAATGCTGACGAGTCCATTGACAAGCCGGTACAATGTGGCCTGGACAATACTACAATTAAGTAGATTTGAAGGTAGCTGGTAGGCCCTACGAGAAGCATACTCATCAATACTTCATCTATCTGAACACAAGTGAGAAGCAAAGTGCCATGACATTTTCTTCTGGGTCTTCAATGGTCCAGTGCCTTAATAATACTTAAAAGAAGCTGGGGATGCTCATACAAATGAGAATCTGGGAATCATTTGCCTATGTAAACATTTCTGTGCTGCATCCTTTGAGGCTGTCAATACAGTGCAATAATAATAATAATAATAATAATAATGTTTTATTTATGTTCCGCCCTATCTCCCCAAGGGGCCTCAGGGTAGATCACAGTACACATACACATAAATGTTGTTCTTTATGTTGTTAGTTGTTTATTCATTCAGTCGCTTCGTGATCACATGGACTACCCCAAGCCAGAGCTCCCTGTCGGCTGTCACCTCCCCCAGCTCCTTCAGGGTCAAGCCAGTCACTTCAAGGATACCATCCATCCATCTTGCCCTTGGTCGGCCCCTCTTCCCTTTTCCTTCCATTTTCCCCAGCATCATTGTCTTCTCTAAGCTTTCCTGTCTTCTCATGATGTGGCCAAAGTACTTCATCTTTGCCTCTAAAATCCTTCCCTCCAGTGAGCAGTCGGGCTTTATTTCCTGAAGTATGGACTGGTTGGATCTTCTCGCAATCCAAAGCACTCTCAGGACTTTCCTCCAACACCACAGTTCAAAAGGATCTATATTCCTTTGCTCAGGCTTCCTTATTTATTTATTTATTTATTTATTTATTTATTTATTTATTTATTTATTTATTTAGGACATTTACTGTATATCCCATCCTATCTCAGCCTCTGCGGAGGGACTCAGGGCAGGTCCAGCTCTCACATCTATAGGTTACTATGAGGAATACCACTGCTTTTACTATGCAGATCTTCATTGCCAGTGTGATGTCTTTACTCTTCACTATTTTATCGAGATTGGTCATTGCTCTCCTCCCAAGATGTAAACGTCTTCTGATTTCCTGTCTGCAGTCTGCGTCTGCAGTAATCTTTGCACCTAGAAATACAAAGCCTGTCACTGCCTCCACATTTCTCCCTCTATTTGCCAGTTATCAATCAATCTTGTTGCCATAATCTTGTTTTTTAATGTTTAGCTGCAACTCAGCTTTTGCACTTTCTTCTTTGATTTAGAGGCTCCTCAGCTCCTCCTCGCTTTCGTCCATCAAAGTGGTGTCATCTGCATATCAAAGGTTCTTAATGTTTCTTCCAACAATTTTAACCCCAGCCTTGCATTCATCAGCCCCCGCACATTGCATGATGTGTTCTGCATACAAGTTGAATAAGTTGGTTGCATCACTGGTATGTCCTGCAGACCACTCTATGTGCTATGTGCTCCACTAGGACTCTTCCCACTTCAACCGAGAACTAGACTGAAGGCATTTAGGCCCCTGGTGTCAACACTTAATCTATGGACTTCAGCACATTGGATAGCTACTGAAATGGTCATCCATTTGGGATGGAGGCAGGCAGGATTTTCCCCGGGTACTGGTTGTGGGGGTCTTTTTGCCCTCCTTTCTGCTAAGTGTACAACTAGTGGGCCACTGTGTGACACAGAATGCTGGAAGATGGGCCACATTTATGTTCTTAAATTTTGGGATAGTTGGCTTTCCCTTAAGCTTCGCGAAACCACATTTAGAAATTAAACTGATGATTTCTCTACCCTTCTTAACACCCTTTTCCTTACTCACTTTCTTTAGAATTTATCTGTTTGATTTGCCATCACATGGTTTCTGCCCACTGTCCCTTCCCATTTTCGTTTTTAAAAACTTCTGTCTTATAATCTTGGGAGTTCTGTTTACAGGCTGAAAAACTCACAACATAGAGGAGTTATTCTTATGTTGCAGAATTGAGAACAGGAGGGAGGGCAGAAATGAAACTTTAGCTCTCTTTTGTCTCTCTCTGCTAGCCTTTTGATAGGCAAAACAAAAGCCTGACAGCACACCAGGAGTTTCACAGAGGCAATTTTATGACATAAGGGAGATAACGCAGGAAGGATCTCTTAGCTTGTTTGTTCTTCCTCATTTTGCCATCTTGATTGCACCCTAAAGTTGCATGGTATACCTGTCCCACTTTCCATATGAATAATGAAAACAATGCAGGTATAAACAATGCATTAAAATTCTGTCTTTTTTCTATGCAGCAAATTGGGTCAGCCCAGTTAACTTACAGCTTATCTTGTCATTGCTGGAACATACATAAGTAAGTTCATACTTTTAAAAACTCACAGAGAAATTTTACTTAAAGCAGCTTTAGAAGTCTTCTCTGACAGTGTTTTTTTATCCCTCCCCAAGAAGATGCCAGCTGTTTTAAATAACTAAGTAATGCTCCTTCCAGCTTGGAAAAATGTCACAGTTGCAAGCTGTCAGCTGCATGCAGCTACAAAAGAGTCACAGCTAATTTGAACTCATACTGAGACACAACAAGTAAGTTCCTGCGCAAGACGCCATTGCAGGCTACAGCTGCACAAGTAAAACACAATGACTGGCATCCTCTTCACACAACTATGAGATGAACTTGTGATCTTGTAACTCTGGACATTCTCATTTATGGTTGTTAACAACCAAATGTAACCTTAATGTTGTCATCTAGGCAGGCCCAGACGAAGGTAATTGAAAATGGTACGCAAACATTCTTTTGGTGCCCCCTCGCTCTCCGGCCTCATGCCAGGTGCGCATGCGTGCTGGCGTGTGCATGCGCAGGGCCAGCTAGTTCCACACATGCATGCCGGTGTGCGCATGCACAGGGCCAGCTAGTTCCGCGCATGCGCCTTAGTTGCAGTGCGACTCCAGCTGGATCGAGACACCAATCGCCCTAAGCGAGGCTGAAAAGGAGGATCTTTTTGCAGCCGGGGTGGAGCCTCCTGCAATTCCGACCACCTGGAGTCGCGCCTGTTCACCGGCCTGCAGCAATGGCCAGGCTGGGCTGAGGCCTCGGGGGCCTTTGAGGCATACGCCTAACCTGGCGGCCGCGGCCGGATACGCCCCTGGCCACATGGCACCCGTAAGCATCTGCTTACTTTGCATACCGTTAAAATCCACCCCTGCATCTAGGCAGCAGCCATATGGAAGAGGTTCCAAAACATTACAGGTTGAGGTGCTGGAAAATGACCTCTTCTGAACAAATCTTCCCAAAAGCCCATGTGATGAGTTCATATTAGGGACACCATAAGTCAGAAATGACTTTAGGGTACAAAATAGCAGCAGCAGCAGCAGCAACAACAACAACGGAATATTAGATTGAGACCGAAGCCATCAGTTTCAGCCAGAAATCTGATCTGAGACTCAACATGGGAAAGGTATTGGTGCAACAAACCTGGTAACAATTGTCACATCTGGATTTTTTTAACCAGAGCATTGAATAATTTTGTGCATATTTGTTAGTATGATTGTGTGCATATTTGAATTTATGATCAGATAACTATGCAAAGACTTGCTCTGGAAAGAAATCACAGCCTGAGTCTCATAGTGCCTGCCTGCACAGTCATACACTACGCCTTCCAAAAAGGATGTCTCTCTTTTACAGACTTTTGCTCAGCTATTTATAGCGTTTGATTGTCTAGCTGCATTACATCTTTACCTAAATTCTGCTTTCCAAGCCAAACTGAAATCAGACCCTCTGGGATGCATTAAAAGCTAAATGTAGTAACAAATAGCTATCAGAATACAAGAGGTGCAGGAAAATAAGCAAATGTACTCCAGCTAACAAGAGCGACTATAAGCCTAATAGCGGGCCCATTTTCAAAATTATTCTTCTGTGAATTATTTTTTCTGTAACTTATTTTGTCTACCAAAAGTCATACTAAGGAGAAAAGAGTAGTATGTGTTTGCTAGGGAAATAACACTACATTTGAATATCTGGAAAGAAAGCCAAATGTAGATTTTAAAGTAGCCGCAAGGGAAATCTACTAAAACAGTTATATGGAATGCAAATAAAGTGTTGTTGTTGTTGTTATTGTTGTTGTTATAAGGGTAGGTTTTATTAGATATAGGATTCACAGCGAGTAGTGATGGAAGTCATAGGTGACGCGTTCATGGGTGAAAGGAAGGAGGAAAGGATTTGTTAGGGTGTTGAAATGTATATGTTTTGCTAGTTATTGTAAAATTTGTTTTTGCTTCTCACTTTTATACAATAAAATTATTTTAAAAATTGGAAATAACACTATAGAGAGATCAAACATTAGAACATTGTTCTGTTCATTGCACATTAAAGCATTATAATGTGTTTCAAAATTACATTTTTAAAAATAATTAGAACAGCAACATATTGTTACCCATCATGCAGGGAAAGCATCTCCCAAATTCAAGGAAGGGTAAAAATGATGCAGCTGTTTAAGACAGAAGAGTTTATTCATGCTTACAGAGAAGCAAAAAAAAAAAAAAAAAAAAAAAAAAAAAAAAAAAAAAAAGGGGGGGGGAAACCGGGCACATGCATGTCGGTCCCAACCTATCTTGTATCCTATAGGAAGGACTCTGTCATCATTTAGAATAAGGTTTTATGGTTCATCTTATCTTTATCAACTAGCATCATCACATGACTTTTTTGGCCAATGAGAGGGGAGGGATATGGCTTTGCTTGGCTTCATCATTTACTGTTCTATGAGTATGTCTTAATAACATTATCTAATAACAAAAATATGCAAACTTGGGATAGCTAGAGCTGTCTCCAAGCAGTCCATCCTTTCTGTGTACAGTGTTCCCTCACTACTTCACGGTTCGCCTATTGTGGACTTGCTGTTTTGTGGGTTTTCCTCCCCCCCCCTTGGGGAGCTGTGGGGGATGGAAGAGGAGGAAGAGGAGGGGAGGGGGAGCCAGATGCTGGGCCTTACCCTGGAGCTTGTCTCTGGGCTGGGCCTTGGCGCGGCCCTCTTCAGTGGCGGCCTGCTCCTCCTCGTAGACTCCACTGCTCCCTGCTCTTTCTTGGAGGCCCCTTGGGCACCATTGACGCCAATGCTGGGCTGAGCTGAGGCCTCAGAGCAGGCCTCAGACCAGCCTGGCAGTGGCATCAATGGTGCCCAATGGGCCTCCAAGGCAGGGAGCAGCATGCTGAGGCCCTCTTCGTTGGCGGCCTCCTCCTCCTTGCTGCCCCTACTGCTCCCCATTCCCTGCCTTGAAGGCCCCTTGAGCATTGTTGATGCCACGGCCAGACTGGGCTGAGGCCTCAGGGGATTTTGAGGCAGGGAGCAGCGGAGGCAGCGAGGAGGAGGAGGACGCGGCCATGAAGTAGGGACACTCCGCCCACTCAGCGCGGCCCTCTTCGGTGGTGGCCTCCTCCTCCTCGCCGCCTCCGCAGCTGCCCACCTTGGAGCCTCCTTGGGTGCCACTGATGCCACTGCCAGACTGAGCTGAGGTCTCAGTCCAGGCCTCACCCCAGCTTGGCAGTGGCATCAACAGCACCCAATGGGCCTCCGAGGTGCGGAGCGGAAAGCAGCGGAGGCAGTGAGGAGAAGGCCACCACAGAAGAGGGTCATGCCGAGTGGGTGGAGCGTTCCTGCTTCGCAGATTTTCACTTATCACGGGTGGTCCTGTAATGAAACACCCGCGATAAGTGAGGGAACACTGTATGTGGATTTATCAGACTCCATTTTAGATCTTTGTTCTTAATACAGCAGCATCAACCCAACACCTAGAAGTTTGTGAAGGCCGGAAATGTTACCAGAAGGAGAACAAGGACATGGCCATCCTATCCTCTCTAGGTAGGAAATTGCAAAGTCTGGGAGTAGCCGCCAATAATGTTTCTCCCTTGTTTTTATCAGGAGGGCCTGCGAAGATCTTGAAGAGCCCCTCTGAACAATCTTAAAGCCCTAATGAGCTCATAAACAGAGATATGGCCCTTTAAATAAGGGCATTTGGATCCTTTCACACTATACCATTAGAGAACCATTGGAGAACATGGATGATGGCAGTGTCCTATGAATCCTGGGATAGTAGTTTGATGAAGCAGTGGACCAAGATGGGTGGCGAGAATGTTGCAGGAGCTACTGACTGGTAAAACTGTAATGAGGAACAGGATATTCATGAAGAGGCGGACCAGCTTTATAATGTGAACATTTGTTTGGCTGCTTGTGTGATAAAGTCCACAACAAAAATTCTAGAGCAAGATCATACATCACATAAATGTCTGTGTGCAATGTTATACAATGATCATGCTATGCAGCCTTCGTGCTGAAGGCAACATTGTACAAGTTATTGTACATGTGCAAGCATTTCAACAAGTTTATGTGTACTCACATGTGTACACACATATGCATCTACATGTGCAATATGCAAGCCACTTCTGTAATTTTGAAGAGAATATGGGTGTACAGCATCAAACAGAAATATACAACTGTTTCTGTAGGGGGGTGTATGCATATGTAAGACACCAAAAATATTACAGTCCTAACTTCATCTACCTTTCAGGCTGGTGTCCCTACGTCTTCCATGATGGTATAATATCTGCAAGGAATGAGCTAAAAAGCACTTACACAATTTTTCTGAGGGAAGCACATGTGATATCCTTGTCTACATTCTGCACCAACACCTCATACATGCAGAGTCTATGCAATGAACTAGAGAGTCTCTCCGAACAGCTGGCTGCTCTGCTCCTTGTCCCGGCTGGAGGTTTAGATAAATATCACACTGGCGCTCTGGACAGCCAGGGTGGTTGCCCTTGTGGGACAAAAGAAGAAAAGTCAAAGGACATGCCATTCCCATGTAATGCAGGCCTAAGCCTGAAGCAGGAGATGTTCTCAGATACAGAACCAAAGGGGAGAAGGGTAGCATCCGAATAAAAGTCAATATGCCCTTGAATCTAGCAGCACGCTACCCAGTTGTCAATGTTATAATAGCCTGGGCAGAGTGTCAGAGAGGTGATATAACTCTATGTTCAATGGAGATAAAATGTAAAGGTAAACACTTGTTTTCACAGAGTTCTGTGCATGAACCATTTCTGGTGCCATTGGATTGTATGACTTTTAAGATATCAGGTTAGAATACTAGAAGGACCATATTGCATCAGGCCAAAGGCCTATCTGGTCCCACAGAGGCAAGCCAATTGACTCAGGGTGGCCTTCCAGAAGGATGTGAGTACAGCTGGAACCTCCATCTCTTGTCCCTCTGCAACTGATAAATAGAGGCATTCTACATTGAATCTTCCAAAAGGTATCAGGGATGATTTCCTTCTTTCTTCATCCTTCACTTTCCATATGCTTTTCATTTTTATGGCAGTGCATTACATAGTTAAATTGCCATCCAAGACTCATTATGCAAGCATCACAGTCCCCTACCATGTGAACGTTTTGATGTTGTGGGAGAGAAAGGTGATTGCCAGAGATGTATTCAGCTAGTTCCTGTACTTGGATGTACCGTGACAGATCTTCAGAGGTCCTTGGAAGGTCCCTGTAGATGATATCCTTCCAGGGTTTCCAGGGCACTTCCAAACAGCAGTTAATCATGGGTTTTAGTGAGGGGAAAAAATCCCAGGATTTCAGGAGAGGTCCACATACAGACCTGTTGGTCTCGGGATTGCTACCTCCGTTGTCCAGACTTCATGCTTTGTTCCAAGATTTAGAGGCTCCCAAGATGGCTGCTGGGGGACTCCTGCCGGAAACTGGCAATGTTTTTTTTTTAAAAAACAAAAACAAAAACCTTGCGGGGTGCAGATATGCAGAGATTTGGATATATGGATAGCCACAAAAGTTCCATTATTTTGCCCTCCAGACATTTCATGCACAATCTCCCACACAAACAAACGTCATGGGTTATGACCACTACTTCCTAAGTCAGCCGTACACAAACAGGAACACACACTTTTGAGCCAGGAAAATAACTTTGTAATTATTGTCACTTTTTCCAGGCTGCCTGGCCATCTGTCCAGATATATTTAGTAGTGCACTAGTGGCATAGAACAGCAGGGTGGTGTTCTTGGGTTATGTATGGCTGTCCCTGATTGCTCTTCTTGTGAAAAGATGTATACGTCCAACATTGACTAAGGGGCCACAACTTTGTCCTGGCCAGTGAAAATGTGCCCTTCACACATTTCATTAAGTTTCTGGCACGCAAAGTTTTTCCCTTCTCCTCAAGTATCACCTTCTTTTTAGGAATGGACCAATCAGGAACAAGCATCTAAAGCCCGGGAACAAAACCAGATAAAAAGTCCTGTGATTTCTGATTGCAGGGACATACAGATATTCGAAAATCTGGATATTAGGCTAAAAATTGCAATATTCCCGCACCTGGAAATCGTTTTGTCTTTTGTTGAAATTACTTCCGCGCTTACAGATAACGGCGTCTGGCCATCATCCTGATTGCTGTGGGAGCTCTTGGGATAAAGGTACTGTCTGGATGGGCCCTCAGATACAGGAAATACAGACGTGATCACCTCACTTGACAACATGGAAATGACCATGTTGAATGAGGGAGGGGGCTGCACTATTACTTCCATGATGAGTTTGGGAGCATTTTGGGTGTTGCAGGGTTGGAACAGAATTCTAATCCACAAAATGTTTTTAGAAGTTAGTTAAGATGGCCTGATTTAAGCTATTGATTCATCAATAGGATGCCATCCCATATTTAATACCATCCAGGTTGACAGTCAACACTACTTCTTAGGACTGAAAATTCAAGTTTAACCATATACAGTCTCCGGATTACAAACATCTGACATAGAAACATCTTAAAATTAAAGACAGATGAGACAACACAAAGTGAGAGAAATCTTCCCCTAGGAAGGGAAATCCACTCGTGAAAGTATTATCATGGGGGGGTGTACACAAACTGACCAAACCTTGTTCTCACAACAAGCTGAATTTTTCAAAATCCTATTCACAGGGACAGAAAGTGAGGTAAAATCTTCTGAACAGAGGCACAGTCAGTAAAACAAACACAACAGGGGTGTTAACCCTTCCCTATGCTATACAAAGCCACACACACACACACACACACGTATATTTATTTGATTTTGCTGGAGTTACACTTCAAAAATGTACCTGTTCAGACCTACATACTAATTCAATGTATCCTGTCCATGACTTTGGAACTCTCTGTACTATGTGAATTAGTACTGAGAATATAGAGAACACAGGCACATAGATGGAAAGAAAAGATAAATACTGGTAACCAGATGACTACTAGTGAATGAAAGCAAACATGTATAGTATTGTGGCACTGTAAAATATTTTAATTGGATGAGCAAAATATACCATGGTACAGGTGGACTAGGGCAAGAGCAAAATACGTACTTCTTGTAAATGATCTTGACCTGCATTCTTATGAGCAAATTCCTCCTTTAAAAAAATCTAACTCTGCCACACCACCTAGAGCTGTACGGTAATATTGCTTTAGATTGTGATTTCTGGCTCTCCAACAGCATTCAGGCCATATTGTTCCAGGAGTTATGATATTTTGTGACCAGCATAAGATACCTTAACTGCTTAACAGATTGCCAACCTTTATATTTTTTTTCAAAATTATACATAGGGAAAATGCAAAATGAAGACCTATGGACTGGCACCCTGCTTAGTACTGAATGTCACATTTATGTCATTGCACCATTGCAAAGGCCAAAAGTGCTCTCCAAAGCCTGCATGGTCCAGTGTTTTCCACTTATTGCACTTGATCTCACTGGCAGGAGAAGACGAGGTACTTCATTGCTCAATGCCTTGCTCTCCAATACCCCGGAAATCCTTCTGATGGTAGTGGTAGGGAGTTTCTTGGCTTCAAATGTCATTTTCTGAGAGATCTACATAAGACGGCAGAGCTCAATTGTTGTCACTGCTGTTATGTCTCCCAATGTAAGATTGTAGCCACATTCTTTGCTTATTAAATCATAAAGTATGATGAATTGTAAGAAATATGCTTTGACAAAATATGTGAAACTATACACTGGTCCAGAGTCAAACATGATGCATCAAAATGCACAGTAAAAAAATCTTGATTTTAAAAATGCACTGACATTGATTTTAGTTGAGTGCTGTCTTCTTCAGCCTTAGTTAAGTTCAGCCTGAAAGGCAAAATAATTCTAGTTATCAGAAGGAACAGCCATCTACATTTCACTTCTATTAAATCTGTCCCAGAAAGGCAGCATCATGTAAATATGACCCTCAGGATGTTTTTGAGCTACTGCTACCATAATCCCACACCATTGGCTATGCTCACTAGGGCTAATGGGTAGATGAATGACATCTGCAAGGCTACAGTTGTCCAATCTTGCAGTAAGATAAGGAGAAGAAAACCATAAAGCAATTAATTGTGCCTATACACACACACGCATACGCATGCACGCACGCACACACTTGTTACCTATATTCCACTTAATGTAGCATTTATGTAGCATCAAATGGACATCACATTTTGTAGCATCAATTTTCACAAAGACAAATATCCTCTCGATCAGGGGCAGGGAACCTATGGCTCGAGAGCCAGATGTGGCTCTTTTCATTATTGCATCTGGCTCTCCAGAGCAGCCCGGGCCTCAGTTTCCCAGCACTTCTTTTCACTTCCCTCTCTCTCCCCTTCTTCCTTTTCTTATTTTCCCTTCATTATTTTACTTTTTTCCTCACTCCTTTTTTTTCTTTCCCCCACCCTTTCCTTTCCTCCCTTCCCATTTCCTTCTTTCTTTTCCCCTCCTTGTCTCTCTCCTGCTTTTCTTTTCTTCCTTTTCCATAGTTCGTTCTTCTTTTCTTTCTGCCTCTTCCCCTCCCTCCTTTATTTCCTCTGTCTGTCTGTCTTTCCCCCGTCCTTCCGTCTGCTCTTCCTTCCCAGAGTCCTGAGCATGCCTTTTGCAGAGCCAGGTCTGAAGTGTCCCGTCATTCTGCCAGGGGAATCCTTTTCTCCTAGTATGTACGTATATACTCACATTTAGTTGAATTCAGTCTTAAAATATATTATATATATTATATGGCTCTCACTGAAATAAATTTCCAAATCTTTTGCTTTTATGGCTCTCTGAGTCAAAAAGGTTCCCTACTCCTGCTCTAGGGCTTGGCTTTAGCACAGCAGGCTAAAGCAGCAACCGCAGTAAATCTTGTCAGTCAAAAGGCGGCCAGTTCAAAGCTGGGAAGTGTCCTGAGGCACGCAAGAGCAAATAGGGTAAACAATGAAATCAAGCAAGCTTAGTAAAATAGAGATATTTCATTGAAAATAGCAATAAGCATGGGATCATTCAGCATTCACAACATCCAAATCATAAGCTTATAATAGCATTAGTAAGGTATACAGTGATACACAGAACACATGGTTATACATACACCTCCTTCCATGAGAGTGGAGCCGCTACTCGCAGATACAGTGCAATAAATGAGGCAATTGCCTATCAATGTCCCAAGGAGTGTCTTGGTCGAGAGAAGAGTAGGGGATGGAGTCTGGCTCACGAGGACGATAGGTAAGGTAGTGTTCGAGTGGAAGGAGGGAGAAGATTGTAGGAAGCCCAAATCAGGAGGGTGGTGCGATCTCGCTGTTGGCGCTACAAGCGCTAGTATGCAACACCAAGCTGCGCCAAATGACCATTTCCCCCCGGATGGAATGGTCCGTTCTCCATGTATCTTGGAAGTCTTGATATGAATATTCAACTGAAAGTGAGGACGTCACCCTACTATTGAATACACAGCCTCTGAGGAAGTCTTGTGACGAAACGGCCCTTAGCCGGCCTGGGAAGAGCTCGCGCCGTCAGGCAACTTTGGCGGAATGCTCCTACTGGGGCTCCGCTCCGGGGAGGACTGTGTTCCCTGTAACACAACCCCCCGCTGCCCTCATCCCGATTCCCCGCCGGCATTTGCCAGCGCACCAGCAACTGCATTAGCAGGTCGCATTTCGACACGCCATTTGGCGCAGCTTGGTGTTGCATACTAGCGTTAAGTATGGTCTCGATCAGTAATTGGATGAGGGTCGCAGCGGACTTGGGAAGTGATTAGAGGTACTTCACGTCCCATCATCCATGGTCCACCCTCCTCCGATCTGCACCAGGATGTAGAGTGGGTCATGGGGGCTCTGTGTTGCAGGTTTCGTATTGATCAGTCATAGGATTAGGTTTGTAGCAGTCTTGGAAAATGAGGGAAGGTACTGCAAGTCCCATCACCCATGTTCTGCCCCCCTCCAAACTTCAGTAGTATGTAGAGTGGGTCACTGGGGCTCTGTGTGCCAAGTGTGGTCTTTATCAGTGTTTGTTGGGGGCCACAGTTGTCTGTGGGAACAGAGGGGTGTGAAAGTACTACAAATCCCATCATCCATTGTCAGTCCTCCCCCAAACCTCACCAGGATGTGAGGGCAGTCATAGGGGTTATGTATGCCAAGTTTGGTCTCGATCAGTGATTGGATGAGGGTTGCAGCAGACTTGGGAAGTGAGTAGAGGTACTTCAAGTCCCATCATCCATGGTCCACCCTCCTCCAAACTGCACCAGGACATAGAGTGGGTCATGGGGGCTGTGTGTGCTAAGTGTGGTCTGTATTGGTCCTTTTTGGTGGCCTCAGTGGTCTGTGGGAACCAAAGTGTTTGAAAGTACTACAAATCCCATAATCCGTGGGTCATGTCCCCTGAACCGCACCAGGACGTAAAGGGGGTTAGGGGGGTTATGTGTACCAAGTTTGGTGCAGGTCCATCACCCGCGCTGGTCGCTGTGGCCTGTGAAAGTGGCTGCCACATATCCGCCCTTCTGGCCTGTGAAAGTGGCTGCCACATATCCGCCCTCCCGCCCTCCCGCCTTCCCGCCCTCCCGCCTTCCCGCCCTTCCGCCCTCCGCACACATACATACATACAAACATTCCGCTTTATAAAGGTATACAGATAATTAATGCAGTTTCATATCACTTGAACTGCCATGGCTCAAGAGAATTACAACACTTTTAGTCTATTCTGCCAAAGTAAAGACTAAAGGATTCCATAGCACTGAGTCATGGTAGCTTTAGTGGCATCACTAAATTTGTGATTGTGGCGCAGCTGGCTAAGGGTCAGCTGCATGAGTTTGAGGCCTGCCCGGGTCGAGGTGGGTGCTCGACCTTTAAGTGTAGCCTGCTGTCGACCTGTGCAGCCCGAACGACAATTGCATCTGTCAAGTAGGTGATAAAGGTACCACATTAAGTGGGGAGGCAAATTTTGACAGAATTATTAGGCCATTAAAGAACTCCAGGAACGCTGAGGAATGCGGAAGGAACAACAAGGGATGTTGAGAGATTAGGAGTGCGTCAGCTCCCCCTGGTGGCCAGAGTTTGCCTCTGTTTGTCTATATGTTGTGTATGTGGAAAACGGCAGGAATTGTCTGCTAAGTATGTGTACCTGTAATCCACTCTGAGTCCCCTTCGGGGTGAGAAGAGCGGAATATAAATAAAGTGTATTATTATTGTTATTATTATCACCACATTCAGTATATTCAATTCAATTCAATTTCGCACTTATTAATCGCCCTCCATTAAATGCTCCAGGAGATTTACATAAAACATTGCATAAGAACGTACAGCAGTAACCATGTAGACTGTATTAAACATTAAAAGCGCTGCTAAAAAGCCAAGTCTTAAGCGCCTGAGCAAAGGGCCTCAAGTCGCGCATGGCCCTCATGTGGGGAGGCAAAGAGTTCCACAAGGCAGGGGCAGAGATGGGGAAGGCCCTATATCTCGTGGACTCGAGGCGTACTTCCCTGGGGCCCGGGACATGCAGTAAGTCTAGTTGGAGGAGTCTTGCGACTACTGGCAGTGGAGAGGAGAGAGGCGGTCTCTGGCCATAAAGTGCTTTGAAGCTCAGAACCAACAGCTTATACAGGGCTCGGGATTCTGTTGGAAGCCAGTGCAGATGTAGTAGAGTTGGAGTTATGTGGCATCTCAGAGGTGTCTTTGCAAGTAGCCTGGCTGCCGCATTCTGAATAATGCGGATCCTCCGAGTAGTCGACAGGGGAAGACCGACATACAAGGCGTTACAATAATCCAGCCTAGATGTAACTGTCACATGGATGACTGTAGTCAAGGCTTCCTCAGAGAGGTAAGGTGCCAGTTGTCTTGTCTGTTGAAGATGGAAAAAGGATTGCTTACTAACAGCAGTGATCTGGGCCTCCATGGACAGCTGTGAGTCCAGAACGACACCCAGGCTCTTGACAGTAGAAGATGGATGCAGGGGGCACCGTCAAAGTTGAGCAAAAGAAGCGCCACACCAGGCGGGCGGCCAGGCCACAGGGTCTCTGTCTTTGTAGGATTCACCTTCAATCTACTGACCCGCAGCCATCTTGACACAGCCTCAAGACACAGGGTGAAATTATCCGGTATTGCGGTGACTCCAGGCTCCAACCGCAGAAGCAGCTGGATATTGTCTGCATATTGGTGGCACTCCAGGCCAAAACTCCATACGAGACTGGCAAGAGGTCTCACATAGATGTTAAAGAGGAGGGGAGAAAGAATTGCTCCCTGAGGCACCCCACATGATAGAACGGATCTGTCGGAGGTTCGAGCCAGGTACTCAACACGTTGAGACCGGCCTCGGAGGAATGTGGTGAACCAACTGAGTGCTCGGCCATGAATTCCGAGGCTTCAGGGCAATTTGGCTGAGAAATGTAAATGCCCTTCCCTAAACTACAATTTCAAGGATTCCATAGGTTGCTTCCATGGTAGTTTAAGTGAAATCATAGCGCTATAATTTGGTAGGCTTTCCCTCCACTCCAACTGCCACTGCCCTCAACTCCGAAGGAGAAAAGAACTGGACATATTTGAGAGCCATAATTCCCATGACACTGCCATTCCTTTCTCCTTGGGTGCCGTGTCTTATTCAGTGTGTAAACCTGAGGGCAGGGAGCAATCACATTAACAATTTGCAAACCAATCTGAGAGCTTTTGTAGCTGAACAGCAAAATATAATTACATAAATGTAGATGACACCCAATTCTATTATTCCTTACCACCAAAAGCCAAGGATGCTGTCCTGATCCTGAACCAGTGCTTGACATCAGTAATGGACTGGATAAGGGCTAATAAATTGAAATTTAATCCTGACAAGACAGATGTGCTCCTGGTCAGTCGGAAGGCAGAACAGGGTATGGGGATACAATCTGTGTTGGATTAGGTTAGACCCCCCCTGAAGACACAGGTATGCAGTTTGCGGGTGATCATGGATTCATCGCTGACCCTGGAGGCCCAGGTGTTGGAAGTGTCCAAAGCTTGTGCGCCAGCTACACCCATATCTTGAGAAGCCAGATGTGGCCATGGTAGTCCATGCCTTAGTTATATCCCATTTAGATTACTGCAATGTACTCTATGTAGGGCTGCCTTTGAAGACTGTTCAGAAATTCTAGCTGGTTCAGAGATAAGCAGCCAGACTATTAGTTGGGGCTCCATACAGGGAGAGAACCACTCCCATGCTACGGCAGTTCCACTGGCTACCAGTCTGTTTCTGGGTGACAGTCAAAGTGCTGGTTATTACCTTTAAAGCCCTAAACAGTTCGGGCCCAGACTTTTTGGCTGACCGCATCTCCACACACAAGCCTGCCCGGGTGCTGCGATCAGCAGATGAGGCCCTGCTCTCGGTACCACCCCTGTCTCATGCACCGCAGGTGGGAATGAGAGAGAGGGCCTTCTCTGTGGTTGCCCCCTACCTCTAGAACCCCCTCCATAAGAAGATCAAAACAGCCCCTCCTTGCTCTCCTTAAAAAACCAACAAAAACCTGGGATATAGAAAGGAGGATCTATACACCTGGCACAAACAAAATTTAATTGGAATCTTGAAATGGTTAGGTACTCTGTTTTTTGAATCTGATGTTTAATTTTAAATTTTATTAATGCCAATGTTAAGTTTTTGTCTCTAAATGTTATTTGTAAAACATAATTTTCTAGTTATTTGGTGTCTAATGCAGTGTTTCCCAACCTTTTTTGAGCCGCGGCACACTTTTTACATTTAACAAATCCTGGGGCACACCACCAACCAAAATGATACAAAATGACACTCTAGCACAGTAATACATATAGTTAATATGTTTTAAAATGTATTTATACACTCAGTGTGAAACCCGGGCCTGTTTCGATGAACACAACATAGATGGCAGGAATGGCAGAAAGACACAAACTTCCCACACAGAACTGCCATAACCAAGAGAAAATGCTATAAGAGTTTGGTGGGCATTGACCTTGAGTTTTGGAGTTGTAGTTCACCTATATCCAGAGAGCACTGTGGACTCAAACAATGTTGGATCAGGACCAAACTTGGCATGAATACTCAATATGCTGAAATATGAACGCAGATGGAGTTCAGGGGAAATAGATCTTGACATTTGGGAGTTGTAGTTGCTGGGATTTATAGTTCCCCTACAATCAAAGAGCATTCTGAATCCCACCAATGATAGAACTGGGCCAAACTTCTCACACACAACCCCCAGTAGACATGAGGAGGTCTTTACTTGGGGAAAGGGAGGTGGGCCTTCCCAATGCATGGAAAGGGAGAGACCAAGTAGACAACGGGTGGAGAGGGGGGGTGTTTGTAATTTTCTGCCTTTATCGAGGTAGGTGTCTTAGGATCTTTATACTTCAACACACTAGACTCCCCCCCCCCTTTCCTGGAGGTTCCAATTTCCCACGGCACACCAGATGATCGCTCACGGCACACTAGTGTGCCCCGGCACACTGGTTGAGAAACACTGGTCTAAAGTATTGTAATCTTTCACTGATGCCTGATGTCGATGAGAAATGGCAAGTCGCTTGTGGTGTGAGAGAATTGGCTGTCTGTAAGGACGTTGCCCAAGGGACGCCCGGATGTTTTGATGTTTTACCATCCTTGTGGGAGGCTTCTCTCATGTCCCCGCATGGGAAGTTGGAGCTGACAGAGGGAGATCATCCGTGCTCTCCTGAGATTAGAGCCTCTGACCTGTCGGTCATCGGTCCTGCCGGCACTACGGCACTACTCCAGCTACCAAATAATTAAATATGAAAGGGTAACTTAGCTTGTCAAATTCAAAATAGAACAGTTGCCTACACACACGCGTGCACACACACACACTGATTCAGGATGCTGGAGAGTTCAGATTTCATTTAAGCACATGCTGCACTTTCTTTCCCTTGCAAAACTCTTTGTGTTACTGAGCAAGGGAGCTTCATGCATCCTCCAAATGCAAGACTACACTAGCCCCGAACCCTTGGGGAATTTTCTGACTTCCCAAAGAGGCACAGAAGCTGATCAACAGGAGTCATTTAAGGTCATTTGCAAGAAAGTTGGTTTCCTTTTCCACCTGTAAATGAATGAGTTTTGAACACTGGAGGGCGCAGCTGTATTGTCACAAGCCTGGGAAAAGGGATTAGTCCTGTCTGGTGAGTTTTTTCTTATGTGACCGACATAAATTCTCCAGAACTTGTCTGGAAGGTGCATAGCTGTGTGGATGTAATGAGGCCAATGTTAGCCCTGCTGTTTGAATTTAGAAACTTGCCCTGTGTTGATGGCTCTCAAGTTAACGTCGATTTATGGTTGAGATCTCTCCAAGGCACCCTGTTATCAACATCCCTGCTCAAGTCTTCCAGACCCAGGGGCTCTGGCTTCCTTGATTGAGTTTATCAATCTGAAATGTGTTTTTCACACACACACACATACACCCCGCCCCGGTGTCTTCTACTTTGCCAAGCATTACTGCCCTTTTTGAGTGAGTCATGTCTTCTTATGGCCAAAGTACTACAATCTCAGTTTTGCCAACTTGGCTCCTGGGAAAAATCCAGGCTTAATATTTCCAAAAAGTAAAGGTTTTCTCCGACATGAAGTCCAGTTGTGTCCAACACTGGGGGTTAGTGCTCATCTCCATTTCTACGCTGAAGAGCTGGCATTGTTCATAGACACTTGCAAGGTCATGTGGCCGGCATGCCTGCATGTTGATATTTCTAGGGCCCATCTATTCGTCTTTAATTTTGCTCCAGCATCACATTTGAAATCAGGAATGGTCTTTTGACAAGTGGGTGCTCTAGTTTTTCTATCAATTTTACACTGCTTTACAGTTTTGCACTTATTTTTATTTCATTGCATATTCTTATTTATTTACATACATTAACAGTTTACAGTGTAAAGGGAACACGAAACAATGAATATTTTACAAATACATAACCCCACCACCAAGACTTGAAAAAGAACAATTTCCTTTGCCATAAATGTTTGTTGTTGTTTATTTGTTCAGTCGCTTCCGACTTTTCGTTACCTCATGGACTAGCCCACGCCAGAGCTCCCTATCAGCCGTGGCCACCCTCAGCTCCTTCAGAGTCAAGCCCGTCACTTCAAGGATACCATCCATCCATCTTGCCCTTGGTCGGCCCCTCTTCCTTTTTCTTCCATTTTCCCCAGCATCATTGTCTTCTCTAAGCTTTCCTGTCTTCTCGTTATATCTTCTCATAAATGTATGAGTCAACCAGTAAACAAAATGTCATATCCAAAATTCCTGACCAACAAAGTTGTATGGTTTTCCTTTTTCACTCTCTACAACATATTTATTAAAAACTGTAGGAATCCAAATCTGATCTATTAGTTTCTCCCCTGAATATCCTCATTTCCATTGATAGTTTAGCATTTAAGGCTATGCTCCATACCTCCCCATACCATGCTTCCAGCATGAGATTGGTTGCTATCTTCCAATTCCTTGCCATTATAAGTCTCACCACTGTCAGTAAAATAATCACCAATTCTTTCTTTTCCATTTCTAGATTCAATGTTAACCTAGCGTCTGGGGCGATTTTTAGTCCTACAGTGTTACCTATTTCCATAAATATGTTACTCCAAAAACTCTTCAACTGAGGTCATTCTCACCAGAAATTAAAATTTTATTTATGTATTTATTTACCATATTTCTGACCCGCCCTTCTCAACCCCAGAAGGGGGACTCAGGGCGGCTTACATTCAGCCCCATCAAGAGGCTATTTCAACAATACAACAAAATCACAACATCAACTTATCATGATAAAAACAACATAACTAAAACCACACAAAGTCATCATTACATATTAAACCAGTCTCATCAGTCTTCATGACAATCCAGTTCGTCGTTTAAGGTGCTGATTGCATTTATTGACCAAATGCTGATCCCACAGCCATGCCTTTACTTTCTTTTGGAAAGCTAGGAGGGAAGAGATTGATCTTATTTATTTATTTATTTATTTATTTCCTTAGGCTTATATGCCGCTAACTCCATACGGCTCGCAGCGGCTTACAAAATCAGGAAACAACAATACAAAATAAAAGGACAGACTAGACAATACACAACACAGGGAATAGGGGAGATGGAACAGAGTCAGGGGTCAGGTGGCAACAGGGTGGTCTGGGGCCTAAACTAGACCCATCAGGCCATCAAAGGGAGGGAGGGAGGGGGGGCGCGAAGGAAGGCACCCCCGCTGGCCAAGGAGAGAGAATGTAGGCCGGCCTCCTTCGTCCCTGCCCTGGCCGGTAGGGACAAGCACGGTAGATCGGTTATGGTCAGCGGCTTCAGGGATAGCCGGTGGTCACGCCCGGCGCCTGGGCCCCAGAAGGTCCTCGAACGAAAAGATCGTCTCGGCCTGGGCTCGGGGGCGGGGGGCCTCCCCCCCTCCTCCTCGCCAGCCGGCCTCTTCCTCTCCTGTTGGCCGGCCGGGCGTCTGGAGGGTCCAGGGGCTCGGCAGCCCGGGTGTAGGAAGTCTCTGGGGAGCTCGGAGGGGGAGGGGCTAAAAGTCCTCAGCCGGCGACGGCGCCTCCTCCGGCGGCGATGTAGTCTCCGATCCGAATGCCCGCTCACCGTGCTATCCTCCGGCCCGACTGTCCTCTGGGCCGACTCCCCATGGGCTGTGCCGCCGTCTCACCCCAGTCACGGATCGGTGACGGGCAGGCGGTGGTCCCAGCGGGGGTCCCCGGGCACCGGAGACAGACTGCGGGCCCGGCGGCGGGGCCGAGCCCCTGGGGCTCTTGCCAGGACCCGGGAAATGCCAAGAGCCCCCGGCGTCACCGGCCAGGCGCCCGGCGATGGCGGGTACGCTGGGGCGGGAGGGGGCGGGGCCGAAGCGTCCAGTATGGGCGAGGGGGGCAGGGCGGAGGACGCCGAGCAAGCTGGGCCGGTCGCCATCTTGGTGGTCTCAGCCACCGCCCGCTCCTCCCAGCCGGGGCGTGCCCCAGCGCCCTCCAGGGACTCCACCATCTGTTCCACGAAGGCTCCCCCCCGCCGCCTCAACCTCAGCCGGGGCCTCCCCAGGGGAAGGCCTCCTCGGCGGCTCGGCGACAAAACTCGGGAGGGGGGCGACTCGGCCAGCAGGCCCCGACGCCTCAGGACCGCAGGGGTCCAGCTCTCCTGGCTGTTGCTCCCCTCTTAGCTGTGGCTTGCTCTCTCCGCCGCTTTCTCTGCCGCTCCACTTACCGCCACTCCATGGCCCGTCTTGAGGCCTACCTCCAGCCGGGCAGCTAGTTGCTCGACCAGCCGGCCCAGGGTGGGAAGGAGGGAGGTAAGCTGTTTGATGACGTCCCGCAGGCCCCGCAGCTCGTCCTGGGCTCTGTCGGCTCCGTCCGGAGGAGGGTCAGGTGGGGGGTCAGCAGCCACCCCCTGAATGGCAAGTGGGGTGTCGGGTGTCGGGTCAGCGTCCACCCACTGAATGGCGGGGAGGATAGAAGGCTCCAGTGCTGGCCACCCTGGTTCCGTGTCCGCTCCCAGGCCCTGCCAAGGGACCGGGGACCGAGGCAGGTAGGTCCCCAGGCCAGACCCGTGCGCAGTCCTCTCCAACAGGCCAGCAGCTCCAGAGGTTGCTCGTAGCCTAGCCGATATGGCTGACTCCAAGCCGACCTCCAGGATAGCCTCCGCCTCAAACTGCAGGGCCTCCAACGGGGGCAGGGGGCCCGCCGGTGGTCCCCCCAGGGACCAGGGGAGTACCCTGAAATTCTGGGGGGCACCCTCTCTGTCCGGGGTGGTCAGTCTCACCAATGGACCTGTTCCATGGAAAGAGTTTCCAAGGGCCCGGCGGAGCTCAGCCTTCGAGCTGCTGCTCAACGCGGCCATCTTGTTCAATATATGGCCGTGTGGGGGTTGGGGGTGAGTTCCATAGGCGGGGAGCCACCGCAGAGAAGGCCCTGGTCCTCGACCCCGTCAGGCGCATTTGAACTGTAGATGGGAGCGAGAGCAGGGCCTCCCCGGATGATCTTAGATTTCGAGGTGGGACGTAGGGGTGGATGCGTTCCGACAAGAAATAAATATGTCCCTTTGTGCATGCCACATCTCTAGCAGAGGTTACTTTGTTTCCTATCCATCTGGTGTAGTTTAACCGGTGTGGTATATCATCTCCATATGACTTTGTACTCATTTTCTCTTAATCTTATTGGCAGATTCTTAACTACTCTCCATTTTAGATCCTTTTTCCAATCGAGATCTGTCAGAGGCCCTAGGTCTCCTTCCCATACCTTTTCTAACAGCTCAGCCCTATTTCTTCTTTCATTGCATATTCAACTGAATGCTAACACTAAAACTTTTTGAAGTTTATCTAATTTTATTCTTCTTGTAAACTATTCTGAATTTGAGATCAGTACATAAATAAAGACACACACTTCAGTGAATTTATTGCACTAGCTAAAGGTGATTGCAAATATACACAAGGCACCATAAAATTTTATTACTGACTGTAATAAATGTTGCCACAGATAATATTTTTTGGAAAAAAATGCTGATATAAAAGAATTTCAAAAATATCAACAGGTAATTGTGTTTCCAAGACAATTTGTGGCAATTGTTTTCTATCTCTCCTCCAAATCTTTTTTTTAATAGCCAAGACAAAAAGAGCCACTTTGTGTTTCACATAACCATTGGTCAAAAGAAGCTGGACTAATTTAACCAGAGAGTCTTGTTTTATTCTTTTCTCCAAAAAAATCAATACATAAGATGGTCCAACATTCTTCCTTGGTAGAAGGCAGCTTCTTGTCAATTTGTTTAGTTTTCAGATGTCTACTGAGCAACACAGTTAGGAGCTGTCAGAACAGCTTTGTAACTGTTGCTGTTATGTGCCTTCAAGTCGGCTCTGACTTTTGCTAACTCAGATTTGGGGTTTTCTTCTCCAAATTAATTCAGAGCACGTTTGCCATTGCCTTCTTTCGTGGCTGGGAGAAAATAATATGCCCAAGATCACTCAGGGCTTTCCATGTGTTGAGTGAGTCTTATGAAATCCTAGTGTAATGACCTTATCACAGAACTAGAGGAACAATGGGGCGAATCCATCATCTCGCGTGCAGCTCCCTCTCTGTGACAATTTTGCCATCACACATGTGACGTGTCACCCTTCTGGAAAGTGTCCAATGGAGCCAGCACAACACTGTAAGCCCCCCATGTTGTGAGGGTAGCATCCAAGGAGACTTCCTCCATTGTTTGGTGCGGGGCCTCTGCCGGAAGTTACACAACATTGTGTGATGGCCAGTGTGGAGCTCTATCCCCAAAACAGTCTGGAAGCATCTTAGGATGCTGAATTTGGTGAGTGTGATGAGGTCATTAATCAACACAATATACTATACTGGGTCTCAGAACATGTTGCATCCATTATATATTATATTATATTATATTATTATATTATTATTATATTATTATATTATTATATTATTATATTATAAATTATATTATATTAATTATATTATATTATTTACTGTATTTATATACTGCCTTTCTCACCTCTGGGGGGACTCAAAGCACTTTCCAACATACAAATGGCAAATTCAATGCCAAACATATATGTATACAAAGTAACAATAAAAATACAAAACATTGGTGGAACAACACCTGGAGAAATTGACAGACCAAATAGGAAAACGGAAAACAGTAGGGTGACAATTTTTGAAGCAAACTGTCCCTTGCTCAGGTATATGTCTCCACAATTGATGTTATTTTGATTATTTAGGCATAATCTGTACTATAGCCTCATTGTATGGATACATTGGGGTCCAAAGAGTGTGCCCCTACCAGCAATATGCGATCTGAGTGCCAATTTGGTCTAGTAGCATAGTTGGTGGAGTTCAGAATGCTCTTTGATTGTAGGTTAACCTTAAATCCCAGCAACTACAACTCCCAAATGACAAAATCAACCCCCACCCCCAATCCCACCAGTATTCAAATTTGGGTATATTGAGTATTTGTGCCAATTTTGACTCAGTGAATGAAAATGAATCCTGCATATCAGATATTTACATGATGATTCATAATAATAGCAAAATTACAGTTATAAAGTAGCAACAAAACAAATTATGGTTGGGGGTCACCACAGCATTAAGGGGTCGTGGCATTAGGAAGGTTGAGAACCACTGTGCTAGAAAATGGTGCCATTTGAGCCTATTGCTTATGACTATTCCTTTTGTCCTTCTGGACACTATTGACAGATGGTTTACAGACCAGACTCATCCACAATCCTTCAAATGGAACAAATCTAGGAAAACAAACAAGGCCAGCCCACATTGTTATTGCTGTCTGAGCCAAAGGACAATGTGGCATACTAAACTGATACAATAAACATTCAGATTGTAAACTGAATCCATTAATTGTACAATGGAGATGCACCCTCAGTAAATATGCGTTTTCAACCAAATCTGTCTTCCAGTCTATTCTTTTTGGAGATGATATGAATATCATGAGCCCTCAGTGGTGCAGTGGGTTAAACCGCTGAGCTGCTGAGCTTGTTGACTGAAAGGTCGTAGGTTTGAATCCAGGGATCAGCTTGAGCATCCGCTTTCAGCCCCAGCTTCTGCCAACCTAGAAGTTCGAAAACATGCAAATGTGAGTAGATCAATAGATACTGCACCAGTGGGAAGGTAATGGCGCTCCATGCAGTCATGCTGGCCACATGACCTTAGAGGTGTCTACGGACAATGCTGGCTCTTTGGCTTAGAAATGGAGATGACCACCAACCCCCAGAGTCGGACACAACTGGACTTAATGTCAGGGGAAAACCTTAACCTACATTTACTATGAATATCTTCAGTCTGAAAAGACATACATGACTATCCTTGAAGCAATTATTGTATATTAGTGGGCTTAGGTTGTCTTTCCCCTCTTTTCTTCTCTCTTTTGAACTCTTCTTCCTTTTGAAAGGTGAACACCCATCAGGTCAGGTTGAGGCAATCTACAATCTAGTTAGCACAATCCCTGACACCGCCTCTCAGGCCCTGGTCTCAAAGATCCCATTGGTTTCCCTGAGTACATTAGTATTGACAAGGCAAGTCTCTCAAATGCATTTTTAATGACCTTTTCATATGGTGTAATATCTCTGAAAATCTACTGCATTTATTTTTGTCAGTTCATAATGGTTGCTGGCCTTACGTGCAAGAACTTTCAAAGATGGTTTTCCTTCCTCCTATTAAGGATTTTTCAAAGGGCCTTAAACCATTAATGCTGTGAATATTAATCATCCAGCCGGCTGGGGGTGTTATCTGGCTGTGTGTGCACATTGGGCAAAGATGGGAGCATGGCAAATCAAAACGTAGCTTTACACATCAGGAGCCGAACCAAAACCATAGACACCTCCCTCCACAACGGATGACTTATCAGTCAGCATTGACCTTTCATGTCATGACGTTAAAACAGAGATTGTGTGTGGAGGCTGCTTAAATATTTAGCCCAATGTTATCAAACCATCTGCCTTGAACCTCGTGTCAGTATATATGTATGTGTGTGCTTTCAAGTCATATATTGACTTATGGTGACCCAATGGATTTCGTAGAGTTGTTGTTAGAGGAGTGGGGTCTGGGTGTGATCAGACTGCGTTCCAGAGATGGTTCATTCAAAAGTTTACTGTAAGACAAAAAGCACGTGCTTCACTATATGTCTGAGGGGAGACACGTTTCATATTTTATGTATTTTATCCCCTTCATAATTTGGGGTTCAATTCGTCGATATCCCTAGGACACATAGCAATGGACCCTGGGAAGCAGGCATGTAGCCGGGGGGGGGGGGGCTAAGGGGCTTCAGCCCCCCTCGAAATTCTCAGCGTGGTCCGCGAAAAGGCCTTACTGGTACATTATTTAAACTGTTATGTGCATTTAAATCATGATCTGATCACCATGCTCATTATATCCCACATTAATGGGGTTATTGGGATAACAATACAAAAGGTTTGCTAGGGTAGACCCTCTTTCACCCAGTCTCAGCCCCCACGAACCAAACTCAGCCCCCGAATCAAAATCCTGTCTACGGCCCTGCTGGGAAGAGAATAAACCCTTTCTGGCAGGAAGGGGAACTTTTTAATTTAAAAAAAATGCCATCCTCCGCCGCTGATTGACCTATATGTATGCACCAGGCAATAATGCAGATAAAGGGGAGAGAGAAGAATAAACTTCGCAGAAACTCAGCAACTTGTGCTTCACGCCATGAAATATGCTATCTCTGTCTCTGTCTCACCTTTCTCATAATTGTTTGTTACAGGATATATATCTTGTTTGCTGTGTCATACTGTAATAATAATAATAACAACACCATTCATTGTTGCTATCGAAACACTGTTTACCTTTTTCTGTTATTGTTGGCTTACTGATACATAAGTAAGTGGGAGACAATAATGTTTTGACAATAATTTCAGTAACGACATACTCCTTTGGCTCTATTATAGGCTGAGTAAACAAAGTTGAAAAACAAAGCAGGATGATAAAATGAAGCTTGCATAAGATGACAAGTTAGAGCACGCTCTCCTAGTTATGTCAGTCACTTTGACACACATGCTAGTGACTCAATTATGTAGGAAGTCTGGTCAAGAGAGAATTTTAACTTTCTTTCAGCATTTAAATTATGAAGAAGTGTTTGCAAACCACTTACAGGTTACAAGCAGAGAGAGGAAGGATGGCGTCTGCTGATTTTTCTTCTTACCCACCTTGTTATTTAAGTACACTCCAGGCTGTATAATTAAGAGGCTGGATTAACAAAAGCTGCTCCATGTGCATTATTCTCACATTGAAATAGGTGGTTCTTTCTTCTTTTGGCTCGCCAGCTTATATTGTATATGAGATTGCCAACCGTCTTCCAGGATGCCCGATTGCACCTTTTACAGTTAGGTAATGCCCCCTCCTCTTAGTCTGAAAAGGCAACAATAGGTTAATTATGTGGTCACATTGTATGGCACTATTTGAAACTTTTGGGTTTTCCATATGTTTTAGAACACAGTATTTATCATTCCTTAACATCAGCCATGCTGGGTATATGGGAGGACCAAAGTATCTGTGGGTTTGAGTTTTGGATTGCAGGAGACTAGGCTTCAAACCTGTACTTTGGCATGGAATCCCACTTGGGTAAGTTATATTCTCCCATCCTACCAAGAAAGCAAAGGCAAAATCTCCCTGAACAAAAGTTGCCAAGAAAATCCTGTAATAGGTTTATCTTAGGGTCAACTTATGAACACCTTGAAGCCACACAACAAGGAAAACATTCTATTATATGATCTCACACATTATATTATGTCTATGGCAGTGGGAGTAACTCCACACACTGGACTATAAATTGAGAACAAAACAAATTGGCCCTTTAAATTTTTACACATAATAGAAATTATTACCATACTTCCCTAGGTGGGTTGTATCCTGATTTTAGACATATTGTTCCAACAAGCTCTAGCATCTACACTTATCTAACCAAGAGTGTCTAGATTTGGACCTCACAACCTCTGAGGATGCCTCACAACCTCTGAGGATGCCTCACAACCTCTGAGGATACCTACCATAGATGCAGGCAAAATGTCAGGAGAGAATGCTGGCACACTTTCCATGTGCACGCACCTTGCGCGCCGCTCCTACCGTGGGGCATTGCGGGAACCTCGCGCTCCCTCGTTCCCGCTGCCGGCTCCTCCTGCGGGGCATTGCGGGAATGAGGGAGTGCGAGGCGGGACATCTGGAGGCCCCGCCTCACGCTCCCTTGTTTCTGCAATGCCCCGCAAAAGGAGTGCCATGCGGAAGGTGCACACGTGGGCGGAAGTTGCACGCGCGCAGGACAGAAGCGCCCCGTCTGGCTGCAATCGACCTCCTTTAGATTGACTTCGTGGGCAGCCCTAATCTAGAACATGGCCATACAGCCAAAAAACCTGCAACAACCCAGTGATTCCGGCCATGAAAGCCTTCAACAAATACATCAAAAAAGAGACATGTATCATTATCTTACCAACACACTACCATTTGATAGGAGATAGACATCCTTACATAGGCCAGCTGCTTAGCATGTACATTTTGATGAAAAGTCAAATAGGTGAAAGTTAAGAAGCACTGTTCTCTACTTGGAGTGGACCATTCCTTTTTCCTTCAGTTTACTGCTATTTGTCCTTGCATTCTTCTGTATCTTGTACTTTGAATCAATTGCAGTTACTCTCAGGGGCCTCCTTTTGTAGTTTCATAGACCTGTCATTTTTTGCCATCAGTGAAAAAATGGATGTCAATAAAATAGTGATGAGAAAACTACTGTGTGGCAATTTCTTATTGTTGTTCTTCCATTCTTTGTACTGTGCTATGAATGAACACGTCCACTATACATGCTTCTCTCCCCCTATTAATGCCCACAGCAAACTTGTAAAGAGGATTTGCTGAGAGGCTGATGTGGTCAAAGGCCACAAAGTAAATTCCATGACCAAGCAGAGTATTCTTGCATATTCTTGTTTCATACCAAGCACTTCAAACATGACTCTATAGTTGTTTTCTCAGATCACTTATTATTGCAAAAACAATATGAAGGATGAAACATAGTGGGGAACATGAATCAGTTAAATATTAGAATGCAAATTAGAGAGTTTTGCATGGTTAGAATACTTTGCATTCTAATCTAAATTGGTGACCCTAACTGGTCATGAATCGTGCATTCTGGTCATTACTCGAAAGGACATTCTTAAGCGATACTCAGTTTGAATGTGCATTTTTCTCAGTACTGACATTTTTGGACTCTGACAACCCTTTGTGATTTAGTGTATTCGCCTTTTACAAAACTAACCATACCCAATTTCCAATGTGCCATTTGCAAGGCGGGATTTTTTTTTTACTCCATGTTCACTTTCCCAAAGTCTCCTCACCACCATGTTCTTGGATCTTATTCTACTTTTTCATTATGCCAAAGAGAAACAAGTGGAGTAATACAGTATGAGTTTATGATAGCTAAATATTTCTTTCTGTGGAAAGAACAAAAGTGCCATTAAAGCAGCATTCTGTTTGGCTCGGGTCCAGCAGGCATAAAGCACATCGAACACTAATAGAGAACGACCATTATTGTTGACTTCAGAATGCCAGCAGAAATGTGAGATACTGAGCAAGACAGTCTGGGGCCTTGAGATGCTCTTTCAGAAGTTGCTTTCTAATTGGATAAAAATTCTACCCAATATTCTAAAGGCAGAACAGCCGTTTTTATTTAATTGTGTACTCATGCAATTCATTTATATTTTATTTATGACAGCCAAGGAAATCTATTATTTAGGAAAAATACACAGATTCTTCTATTGTATTAGAATTTTGCTAACCTCATTCCAGGATTTTTATTTCATTAGCCAACCTGGTCACCAAACAACAGCCTCACTCCTGAAATAACTGCCGTAATCCTATATAACTGTTTACATTCTGTAACTTTACTTATATTAGCTTCATAGCAGAAGTACTAAGAAGCCCCTGTACTGAATTGTGAAGAGTTGTAACATCAACAAGAGTGCCCTATGTGCTCATTAATGTATATCACGACAAACGTAATGCGCATCAGTGACCAATATTATTTATTTTATTTCTTTACAAAATATCTACCCCGCCTTTCTCCACCCCAGACGGGATTGCACCGGGAATATGGCGCAGCTGGCTAAGTGTCAGCTGCATAAGATCTCTCTGAACAGTAGGTCATGAGTTCGAGACCTGCCTGGGTCGAGGTTGGTGCTCGACCTTTAAGTGTAGCCTGCTGTCGACCTTTGCAGATTGAAAGACAGTTGCATCTGTCAAGTAGGAGATAAAAGTACCACATTAAGTGGGGAGGCAAATTTTGACCGAATTATGAGGCCATTAAAGAACTCCAGGAACGCTGAGGAATGCGGAAGAAACAAGGGACGCTGGGAACGCTGAGAGATGAGGAGTCTGTCAGCTCCCCCTGGTGGCCAGTTTGCCTCTGTTCATATATATGTGTGTATGTGTAAACGGCAGGGATTGTCTGCTAAGTATGTGTACCTGTAATCCGCTCTGAGTCCCCTTCGGGGTGAGAAGAGCGGAATATAAATAAAGTGTATTATTATTATTATTATTATTTAAGGGAACAAATAATAGGCAACTATTCAATGCCATAAAACAATTGACAATTAAAACAAACATTGGAATAGAATTATAAAATACATTAAAACAATTTAAAACATTTAAGACAATATCTTCACAATTAATCACATAATCCTCAAGCGCAATCCGGGCCGTTCCAATAGTTATTGCACATAATTTCATATCTATCTATTGTAAAAGTTCCCCAAAGGCTTGATCACAGAACCTCATTTTTACTTTTTTACGCAACCTCAGAAGGGAAGAGGCTGATCTAATATCCCTGGGGAAGAAATTCGAGAGTTGGTGGGATGCCAATGAGAAGGCCCTGTCTCTTGCCTTCACCAATCACGCATGCAAAGGAGGCGGGACCAAGAGCAGGGCCTTCCCAATACACAATGAGACTGATGTGCATCAGTCCTAATGTGTATGAGGCACTTTGTTGGCCCTCCTATGTAATAACCCTTTAGTCTACTCAATATGGAGGTCATGAAACTAAGGACCTATCACATTGAGGGGCACAAGGCGGGCACTAGCAGGGGGGTTCACCATGCAGTGTGATGAATTCAGTGGGTAGTGGAGGGAAACTGTTGCCTTGTGCCCCGCATTGCCTGCATTGCTCCTTACCCACTTCACAGGGAAAATGTTGTCAGCCCCCCCCCCCCCCCCGCTTACCCAGTTCTACTCAATAAGAAGACAATAAGCTTCCCGTGTTCCTGTTGCTCCTTCTTAATGCAGATTTCACCACAGTTGGGGGATGGAGTTCCGTCAGAAGTAGATATATGTCGTTTGATGGGATCAAGTGTGGTGAAAGTGTCATACGATGGGTAAATTGACCCATGTGATGAGGTCGTAATTCTCACATAGGTCCACTTATAAAGACTTAAGTCCACAACAGATTCTGTCCAACATAGATTTTGGCAATATTTTATTTGCACCTCTACTAAATATTAAGAGTGAGGGTACTTGATTATTTTAACTGTTTTTATCTGTTTAAAATTATTTTAAGTAATTTCTGTGTTTAATTCTATTTCAATATTTGCATGCTATGGATTTTAAATGGTATTGTCTTTTAATACTATGAGCAACTTTGAGTCTCAATCGGAAGATAAAAGCAGGATGGTCATGATGATGAAACTAACTTAATATATTAGGTTTCTGATAAATATACATAAAGGAGTATTGTTGTATTTCTACAAAGTTTATGATAAAATGACAAGGCCAGCACACATTTGGTTGGTGGGACTTACATTATCCTAATTGTTAGGGATTTGCATGAAATGTCCCAGTTTCTCTCCTTTTCTCCCACTTTCCCCCTTTGTCCTTAGCTTACTTCAAATGCTACAAACTGAGTTCAAAGTGCAGAGCTTGCTTGCATTTCATTAACCCAACAAAAGGGAGGTAATGTAAGCTCAGGCAAAAGCAGATCGATGGATTCTTGCCTGGTGTTAGAATAAAACACTTTAAGCCAGTGTTTCTCAACCTGGGGGTCGGGACCCCTGGGGGGGTCATGAGGGGGTTTCAGAGGGGTCACCAAAGACCATCAGAAAACATATTTCTGATGCTCTTAGGAATCCCTTTGGCAGAGAAGGCTGAAGATCTCTCCACCTGTCTTTCTTTTCCTTTTTGGAAACAGACGGATAATCCTTCCACCAAAGCCTTCCTCTGCTGTGATTGGCTGGCCTCTCAGCCAAGGGGAGGGCTGTTTCTAAGACTCCAAGTGGGGAGGGGAGAGCAGGCATGCTTGGCACATGGCAGCATGGTGCATGTGTGCAGGCGAGGGAGAGCGTTTGAGGTGGGAGGGAGGCTCATGCCATCAGGTCCCTTCAAAACATTGGATTTCTTTGCGGGAAGTTTGGCCCAATTCTATCATTGGTGGGGTTAAGAATATTCTTTGGTTGTACATGAACTATAAATTCCAGCAACTACAACTCACTAAATTTCAATGTCTATTTTCCTCAAACCCCACCAGTGTTCACATTGGGACATATTGAGTATTCGTGGCAAGTTTGGTCCAGATCTATCATTGTTTGAGTCCACAGTGCTCTCTGGATGTAGGTGAACTTCAACTCTCAAATTCAAGGTCAATGGCCACCAAACTTTTTTCGGTTGGCCATGGGAGTTCTGTGTGCTAAGTTTGGTTCGATTCTATCATTGGTGGAGTTCAGAATGCTCATTGATTGTAGGTTACCTATAAATACCAGCAACTACAATTCCCAATTGACAAAATCAACCCCCTCCCAACCCCACCAGTATTCAGATTTGGGCGTATCACATATTTGTGCCAAATTTTGTCCAGTGAATGAAATACATCCTGCATATCAGATATTTATATTACGATTCATAACAGTAGCAACATTACAGTTATGAAGTAGCAAGGAAAATAATGTTATAGTTGGGGGTCACCACAACATGAGGAAGTGTATTTAGGGGCCGCGGCATTAGGGAGGTTGAGAAACACTGCTTTACGCTGTAAGGCTCCACACCGCTTCTTCAAGTAAGCAAGAGGAACGAAAAAAAGGGAGAGGGGAGGGGGGGGGTACCCTGCAATAGTTAGGAAAATATTGTACTAGGAAAAGGAGCTTTTGAACTCAATCACCAGTCAGTTATCAAAGCCAAATCTTAAATGCCAAAACAGAATTTAATCCACTCTTGCAACACCCCCTGGCCCCAACCCCCCAAAGAAATGTGTTCATTTGGATTCTAAGATGCTTTGATGAAGTGAATTGATCCAGAAAATATAGCGCAGAGAGAGTTCAGTTGATCTCCCCCCAGTGTCACTACTCTCCTCAAACATGGAGCTACTCAATTCCAGCCGCTTTAAAGTTAAAACACATCCTTTGGAGATTTTATCACAGATTGCCTACCTCTTATCTACTTTGGCCCGAGGCCTAGCTAATCCTACCAACGCGGGAAGTTCACTTAAGTGATCCATGACATTCCCTCCTGTCATGGAAACAAAGGCAGTCAGGCAGACTTTCCCCTCAGGAGCTCTTGATCCACATCAGGAGGAAATCAGCTTTCAATTGAACAGAAAGAAAATACTTCCAGGAGATACAGAGTGACACACAAACAGACAGCAGGAAATAAATCAAAATTCCTTGGGCAAGTGTCTCTTGACATTCCCCGAGAAAGAAAGGGTTCTGGGGCAAAGTTCATGGAGTTACATGCTTCCAATAATCCTAGTTTCAACATGATTCAGAGGCTTTCAGGATTTGGAGCAAGCACATGGTCTTTCGCACTTGATTCTCCCAGAAACTTGCTGGAAGAATTATTATTGTTTATTTATTTACTTTATTTATATTCCGCTCTTCTCACCCCGAAGGGGACTCAGAGAGGATTACAGGTACACATACTTAGCAGACAATCCCTGCCGTTTCCACATAACACACATATAGACGAACAGAGGCAAACTCTGGCCACCAGGGGGAGCTGACGCACTCCTCATCTCTAAGCGTTCCCAGCGTCCCTTGTTGTTCCTTCCACATTCCTCAGCGTTCCTGGAGTTCTTTAATGGCCTCATAATTCAGTCAAAATTTGCCTCCCCACTTAATGTGGTACCTTTATCTCCTACTTGACAGATGCAAATGTCTTTCGGGCTGCAAAGATCGACAGCAGGCTACACTTAAAAATTGGCACAATGTAACACAACGGGTGTGGTCACTGCAATTATCAAGCATGAATCTGAACACCAAATTTCCATAGAAACATAACATATATTTTTACACTGCTCAAGCAACACAAACAATACAATGTGTGAACACCCAAATGGGTTCCTACCCCTTGTCGCAATCAAAATAAATTCAGTCTCAATAGACGCGATAAACAAGTGGGTAGAGTTGGTTGCTGGGATGAAGCCGCTTCAATTGATATAGTATCCAAATGTAACCAAATTATATCCAAACCTCGATGTCACAGTCTCTGTGTGTGTGATTAAGGGGCGGCCGAGTCCTTGCATTGTGACAGTTGGCCGAGGTACTCTACGAACCCCTTTTTCACATCACGGGACGCTCCAGGAAACGTGGACAGCGGGCCGGCAACATGGCTCAACTGACCGATGCTCAAGTTGCAGCGTTGCAGCAGGAACTGGGAGAACTACGGGCCAGGGAGGGCCGACACCCGTCTGTGGCTGCACCGGATCGGTTTGGAGGCAACCCGGCCCAAGTCAACGTGTTTATTGGACAATGTGAAATGTATTTAGAACTCCGGCCTCTGGAGTTTGCCACTGAACGAGCCAAGGTGGGCTTCGTCTACACGCTACTGGAAGGCACCGCAGCGGCATGGGCGACCACGCAGCTCCAGTCGGCGTCCCCACAAGTGGCCACGGTGGCGGCGTTCCTGGAGGCTATTAAGACTACTTGGGGAGATCCAGTAAACACTGAATTGGCGGAGAGGGAATTGGATCGGTTGTCCATGAGAGATATGCCTTTGTCTCAGTAAATTCCCCGATTCCGTGTGTTGGCCGCTCAAGTGGATTGGAACCCTTCCGCCTTGCGTTATCAGTACATGAAGGGCCTGTCGCCGGAGATGCAGCAGGAGATCTTGAGAGGGGCTACTCTGCCTGCGAACCTGGAGGAGGCGATCACCGTGAGCATACGGGTGGAGGCCGGAATGCAGACCTGGAAGCGATGGGACAAAGGGCCTGGGGAACGACCAGGGGTGCAGAAGGAAACGGGAGCCAGCCAGTTCTCGTTCTGGCAGTTCTCGCCGGCTCCCCAGCCCTTGGATGAACTGGAACCCATGCAGCTTGGGCATGTGAGGCCAAAAGTGGACGCTGCCGAGAAGGCCCGGTGCCAACGTTTAAACCTGTGTTGGTACTGTGGGGAGCTGGACATTTTCTAGAGAATGCCCCCAGAAGCCACGCGGCAAGACCCCCTGGCCTCGGCTGCGTTCGAGGGGCCCCAGGGGGCCGAAGAAGCCATCCAGACGGCGGGGGAAGGGGTTGGCCGAGTTTAAGAGGGTTCGTCACTGCCCTTCCTCCAGAACCCCAGACTGGGCAATTGTTCCTAGTGATGGTCTCCCTCTGGTCGCAAGAGAAGGGACCGATGATGGTCCATGCCATGATCGACTCGGGGGCCACCAACAATTTCATCGATGCAGACTACGCCAAGTCTGCTGGATTACAGTTCCATGATCTTAAAGAGCCCAGGGCGTACAGACCATTGATGGGAGAACCTTGAAAGCAGGGGGCCGTGACCCAGTACACCGCCCTACCAAGATGTAGACAAGCTCCCACAAAAGACATTTCTTTCCTTGTCACCAAGTTGTCAGATTTCCCGGTAATTCTGGGAATTGTCTGGCTGACTCTCCATGATCCGCAGATCTCATGGGCCAAGAGACAGTTGTCATTTTCATCTAAACATTGCCAGGAACATTGTATGACGGCCCGGGCTTGCCAGGCCCAAGGGGTAGAACAAGCTGCCACGCTGCCCAAAAAGTACGCAGGGTTTTGGGATGTTTTCAGCGAGAAGGAGGCGGAACGTCTACCCCCCCCCCCACCGTCCCTACGATTGTGCCATTGAGTTAGAGCCCGGAGCTCCTATCCCCCGTGGAAGACTCTACCCTCTCTCGGAACCAGAGCAGCAGGCTCTCCGAAAGTTTTTGGACGAAAATCTGCGAAAGGGCTTTATCCGGCCTTCTCAGTCCCCGGCCGGAGCGCCCATCCTGTTTGTCAAGAAGAAATCGGGGGAATTGCGGCTCTGTAATGACTACCGGAGCTCAACAAGATCACGATTCGGAACCGCTATCCCCTGCCTTTGATCCCCGAACTGTTGGAGTGGATGCAGGGTGCCAAGGTGTTCACTAAACTGGACCTGAGGGGGGCCTATAATCTGGTGCGGATTCGGCAAGGAGACGAATGGAAAACCGCATTCCAGACCAAGTGGGGCAGTTTTGAATACCTGGTAATGGGATTCGGTTTGTGCAACGCTCCCGCCTGTTTCCAACATTTCATGAATGACATTTTTCGAGATCTGCTGGATCGCTATCTGGCAGTGTACCTGGACGACCTGCTAATTTTTTCTCCGGATCAGGCGACCTATGACCGCCATGTGAAGGAAGTGCTTCAGAGACTGAGAGACCACAGTCTCTATGCCAAGCTGGAGAAATGCACGTTTGATCTACGCGAGGTCGATTTCCTGGGCTACCGCATCTCTCCCATGGGCATAGCCATGGATGATACTAAGGTCCAAGCTGTGGCAGACTGGGCGGCTCCAGCCAGCAAAAAAGACATTCAAAGATTCCTGGGCTTTGCCAACTACTACAGAAAGTTCATTCCTGACTTTGCCAAGTGGGCTGATCCCATCACTCAGTGTTTGCGGGGAAAGGTGCCGTTCCGGTGGACACCGGAGGCGGACGTGGGGTTCCGGAAGTTGAAGCAGCTGTTCACCATGCAGCCGCTTCTGCAGCATCCCAACCCCCGCACCCCTTTCATCATGCAAGCTGATGCCTCGGATGTGGCAGTGGGAGCGATCCTGCTACAGCCGCAGGAGACAGACCTGTTGCCCTGTGCCTACTACTCCCGGCAGCTGACGGCGCCGGAAAAGAACTACACCATTTGGGAGAAGGAGCTCCTGGCCATTAAGGTAGCTTTTGAAGTTTGGAGACATCTGCTGGAAGGGGCCAAGTTCCCGGTGGAGGTCCACACCGACCACCGGAATTTGGAGCACTTGAAGAACCAGCGCAAATTGAACCAGAGGCAACAGAGATGGTCCCTGTTCTTTGAGAGATTCAATTTCCGCATTCACTATGTGACCCCCAAGCAGACCAAGCACGCCGATGCATTGTCTCGGAAGCCGGAGTATGTCAGCAGTGGAGAAGGGCTTCCCGAGGCACGGCTGCTGAAAGCAGAGAACTTTGCCGCCACTGGCGCAGCCCCTGCGCCAGCCCCGGGGGTTTCCCCAGCCCCGGGGGACAAGAGACCTTTGAGTGACCGTATCCAAGCCCGTCAAAAGGGAGACCCTTGGGTGCAAGAACAGTTGTCTAAGGGGGTACAATCCCCTTTCCACATCAAGAATGGGGTACTCTATCACCGCGAGGGTGTTTACGTTTCTCCAGGGCCCGAGAGAGAGGACATTCTCAGACTTTGCCATGATAGCCGGGCCGCGGGACACTTTGGACTGTTCAAGACTCTACAGTTGGTGCTGCGGGATTTCTGGTGGCTCAAAGTGCGGAGGGACGTGGAGGACTACATCAACACTTGCCCTGTGTGCCAACGGGCCAAGAAGGCGGGGGGCAAGCCAGCCGGGTTGCTCCAGCCGCTCCCGACCCCTTCCGCTCCTTGGAAGATGATTTCGGCCGATTTCATCACCGACCTGCCCAAGTCCAAGGGGTTCACCACGATCCTGGTCGTGGTGGACTGTCTCACCAAGATGGGCCACTTCATTCCCTGTGTGGGGGTGCCTACTGCCAAAGAGACTGCTGATATGTTTGTGCAACATGTGTTTCGCTTGCATGGACTGCCACAGAGTTTGGTGACGGATCGAGGCACCCAATTCACTTCCCAGTTCTGGCGGGCTGTTCAGAAGTTGCTGGGAATTGAGGCACAGATGTCTACGGCTCATCACCCCCAGACCGACGGGCAGACTGAAAGGGTTAACGCCACTTTGGAACAGTATCTGTGGTGCTATGTAAACTATCAGCAGAACAACTGGGCGTCCTTGTTGTCCTTGGCAGAGTTTGCCTACAACAACGCGACGCAGGAATCCATCAAAGAGACTCCTTTCTTTGCTAACTATGGCCACCATCCCAGGTTCTACCCTCCTGTAGACCAGTCCGGAGAGGTGCCGGCAGCAGAAGATTGGCTGCAGGAGCTGACTGCAATGCAGGAGATGCTGCGTACTCAATTGGACCAGGCTAAAGCGGATTACAAGCGGATGGCTGATCGGCAGCGCCAGGAGGGTCCTGAGATCCAGGTTGGGGACAAAGTTTGGCTGTCTACCAAGAACTTGCCCATGCAGAGGCCTAGCCGCAAACTGGATGCGAGATTTTTGGGTCCCTACACGGTGTTGGAGAGTGTGGGCCCTGTTGCTTTCAAACTACAGCTTCCAGCGGACATGAAGCTCCACCCTGTATTTCATCGTTCCCTGCTGAGAACGGTGAAGGGGGTGCGGCCTGATGTGACACAGCCGCCGCCCCCTCCTGTGATGCGGGATGGGGAGGGGGAGTTCGAGGTGCAGGACATCCTGGATGCTCGCACCAGATAGCTGGAGTATTTGATTGACTGGAAGGGTTTTGGACCGGAAGAGCGCTCTTGGACTCCAGCTCAAGACGTCCATGCCCCGGACATTGTTGCCCGGTTTCATCACAAGTAGCCTGACACGCCCAAGCCTCGAGGGACCCAATTAGGTCTTTCCCTTTCTGTTCTTGGCCCTGTGAAAATCCCTTTGTTCTCGGGGGGATCGTTCTTCCTATTCCTGACGCTAACCAAACAATCCAATAAAATCTCTAACATTGTAAAGAAATACTGGCCACTAATACAGGACATTGCGGACCTGGAATCACCCCCTATGGTGGCGCACAAGAGAACAAGAAACATTAAGGACACGCTAGTACACTCAGATGTCAGAAGACTGGCACAAAAAAGTAATTTAACCCCAAAACCCCACCCATGTGGTCATTGTGCTCAGTGTCCCTTTGCCTTCCCGGGGAAAGAAATGTACAGTCCAGGAAGACGACGTAACTTCACTCTATCTATGTTTTGCACATGTCAGAATGAGTCTCTCGTGTATGGCCTGATCTGCAACTGTGGCCTTCGTTATGTGGGCCAAACTGGGAGGAGCCTCCGCACCAGGGTCTCTGAGCATCGCTTGAGAATCCGCCAACACTCGGAGGACTCTCCTTTATATGTACACTTTAAGACATACCAACATAGCCCAGATGACCTACAATTTTTTTGGGTTAGAGAACATTAAGATTGCACCCCAGGGTGATATCCACAAAGCCTTGTTAAGAGCAGAAAGTAAATGGACTGTCCTTTTAAGAACTGAGCAACCCTGGGTCCTTAATGAAAAAATCTCTATTAGCAATCTATTACTTTAAATGAAAATATCTCCATCAGCATTCTATTACTGTCACTCACCTGCAGGCTTCTCCCCCACAAAACACTCTTGCATCCCATTCTATGTGCATTTGCCGCACCTATGGAGGTTGATGATAGATGAGAATGCACTTTGAAGGTAACATCTTATTCTAAGTACCTTGTGCTCTCCATTTCTATTATGTTGTGAAATACTTGGTTACTTCATTTGAACGCTCACACTGTGTGTAATATTTTATGATTAGCATCTCTTATTATTTACAATAGATATGCCGCCTGGGAATTGATTTACCAAAGGCGGGGCTTTGTTTACATTGGCCTTGAAAAAGACCCAGGAGGGTCGAATCGAGGGTGGACTCCTTGCCATCAGGGTCCTCGTCGGCCGGAGAAGATGCGGATTTAAACCAGCCGCCTGACCGGTCCCACAGGGGAAGCTACACAGCATCAAGGCAGGCGTCCGGAATACCCGCCTGGAGTCTCCTCCTCTACTCTTCGTTTCCCATTTAGGATTACAAATACCCATTGGGGTTTGGATATAATTTGGTTACATTTGGATACTATATCAATTGAAGCAGCTTCATCCCAGCAACCAACTCTACCCACTTGTTTATCACGTCTATTGAGACTGACTTTATTTTGATTGCGACAAGGGGTAGGAATTGTATTGTTTGTGTTGCTTGAGCAGTGTAAAAAATATATGTTATGTTTCTATGGAAATTTGGTGTTCAGATTCATGCTACACTTAAAAGTTGAGCACCCACCTCGAAACGGGCAGGCCTTGAACTCATGACCTATTGGTCAGAGAGATCTTATGCAGCTGAACTTAGCCAGCTGTGCCACATTCCCGGTGCAACTAGGAAGTTGTAGGTTTTTCGGTCTACAACCTCACAACCTCTGAGGATGCTTGCCATAGATGCAGGCAAAATGTCAGGAGAGAATGCTTCTAGAACATGGCCATATAGCCCAAAAACCCTACAACAAACCAGTGATTCCGGCCATGAAGGCCTTCGACAATGCAAAAACTAGGAAACATATAATTATCGGGTTCCAGCTACAAAACATTGCTTGAATTTCCAAAGACCCTTTAATAGTAGATTACCCTTGAAAAGTTGCCAGCTGTTTTGAGACCTGCAATGATAAAAGGGAGGGTGGAAATAAATAAACAACAAGCAGAAATAATAGTCCAAATGGGATATAGATGGGCTCTCCCCACTTTAGGTATACGGTTGATGGGAAACTTAGCACTGATGTTGCCTGCCAGACTTGTGACTCAAGAGCAGCCATGGGCAAACTTTGGACGTCCAGGTGTTTTATTTAAGTGGCTGAGGGGGAAAAGGGAGGGGCCTGGGGCTGTTAGGAATTGTGGGAGTTGAAGTCCAAAACACCTGGAGGGCCAAAGTTTGCCCATGCCTGCTCAAGAGTGTTTATAAATATTTAAGTTACAAAAGTTCTTCATGAATCGTATCTGTGTCATGTTGATGACCTTTCTAATGTGCCAATGTTGGAAACATCAACCTTCCAAGCCTCCACTAATTGTTTATAAATTTATTTATTTATTTATTTATTTGTTTGTTTGTTTGTTGGGCTTCTATGCCGCCACTTCCTCGAGGCTCGGGGCGGCTCACAAGCGCCGGATAAAAAACAGCATATTAAAAACAGATTAAAATGTGTATAATTGCTAACCTATATTGTAAGTTTGCTAGTTTGCCTGTATCTCTTTGGTGTGGGAGGAGTTATAGACGTGATTGTACTGAGCATGCACAGACTCAGGACCCCATTTTGTATTCAGTCTACTTACCACTTATGGATTTTAGTGACTCCAGCAATATGCTTAAACACATTTAAAGACTATGTGCCTGTATGGCAAATATATACTGTACAAGTTTGTTAGTAAACCTGAGATGTTATTTTTCAAAGAAGATTACTTTATTTTCTCTCTTGAGTGCATATTTTAACTAAGAGGTTTCAAGGGAGTGTATATCTTTTGGGCGATTGCAACCGCAAATTCTACTTCAAAGAAACAACCATCCTCTGTTAACCAAATATATGTTTGTAATGGCATGTCTTTATCCTTGGCCATTTAAAGGCATGGTTCTTCAGTTTAACCGCTGAGTTACCTGTGTGCCATTACATGAATGCTTATGAATATCACTTGTTCAAAGAGTTGACTTCTAACAAGGTAAAGCTTTCCTTGACTAGTTGTTTTCCAAAGGTGGTCTCCAAATATTCATGGAGATTCACATTTGCCAAACGGACATGACATCATTTTTACCTTTTCAATAAGGTTATGCTGCACTTATTTCCAAACCAGTTGTTGTGTTGTTGTTGTCTTCAAGTTGCTTCCAACTAATGGCAATCCTAAGGTGAACCTATCACAGGATTTTCTTGGCAGGTTTTGTTCAGAAGGGATTTACCTCCCACAGGATGGTAAAACATCCAGGCGTCCCCTGGCCAACGTCCTTGTAGATGGCCAATTCTCTCACACCAGAAGTGACTTGCAGTTTCTCAAGTCGCTCCTGACACGAAAAAGCACACACACAGAGGAACAGCCCTAACAGCCAAGACACCAATATATATATATATATATTTGTTGCCTTTCTTAGGCAATCCCTCGTAACTCGAGGATGATGGTCTTCCAGATGTGGTGTCTTGGCGGTGGGTTCGTAGGTGGCTGTGGAGCCCTATTCTTGATCTGCATGTTCTCCCACAGTGAGGACATCAATTTCCAGGTGGAAGACGGTCCGGGTCAGGCTTGATGCGCCTTCCTCTTGGTGTGTTTCTCCCTTTTGCCTCAATTCATGCCTCTTTGAATTGTGCAGCACTGACCTCCAGTTAGAGTGCTCAAGGGCCAGGGCTTCGCAGTTCTCTGTGTCTATGCCACAGTTTTAAAGGTTGGCATTAAGCCCATCTTTAAATATCCTTTCCTGTCCACCAACAATATGTTTCCCATTCTTGAATTGGGAGTAGAGTAACTGCTTTGAGAGACAGTGATTGGGCATTTGGACAACATGGCTGGTCTAGCGGAGTTGATGGCAGAGGAGCATTGCTTCAATGCTGGTGGTCTTTGCTTTTTTCAGCACGCTGCCATTTGTCTGCCTGACTTCCTGAGAGATTTGCAGGATTTTTCGGAAACAACTCCTTTTGGCGCCCTAGGCCACACTTTGGAATTACGCCCCCAAACCAACCTCTACCGCACCCCCCACACCTCCTCCTCCTCCTTGTGGCCACGCGCTCCCTCCTTCCTTGAGTCAAGGAAGGAGGGCGCACACGAGAAGGAAGGAAGGGAAGCCCCGCCCCCGGAGCCGGCATCGGCCCCAGGGCGGGGCTTCCCTCCGCCTCCTCCTCTTCGCGGCGTGCCCTCCTTTCTGGAGTCAAGGAAGGAGGGCGTGCGTGAGGAAGCCCCGCCCGCCCCTGGTGCCGGCCTCGGCCCCGGGGTGGGGCTGCCCTCCGCCTCCTCCTCTTTGTGGCGTCAAGGAAGGAGGGCGCACGTGAGGAAGAAGGGAAGGGAAGCCCTGCCTCCGGTGCTGGCATCGGCCCTGGGGATGGGGCTTCCCTCCGCCTCCTCCTCTTTGCAGCGCACCCCCCTTTATTGAGTCAAGAAAGGAGGGCGCGCATGAGGAGGAGGAAGGAAGGGGCTTCCCTCTGCCTCCTAGTCTTCGCAGCACGCCTCGCTCCCTCCTTCCTTGACAAGGGGGCGGGGGCGATGGCAGAGGGGTGCCATTCCCTCCTCCCCCACCCCTCGCAGTGCTCTCCCCCCAGCCTCCCCTAAGAAAGAGAGTTGCATCCATGTGAATTGCACCCCCCTTGGCTTGCGCCCCTAGGCCATGGCCTAGGGTGGTCTTATGGGTAATCTGGGCCTGATGGAATTGTTCTAGGAGTTGCGTGTGACGTCTGTAGACAGCCCATGTTTCGCAGGCATATAGCAGGGTAAGGAGGACAATGGTTTTATAAACGAGCAACTTGGTATCCCTATGGATGTCCCGGTCCTCAAACACTCTTTGCTTCATTTGGAAAAATGCTGCACTCGCAGAGCTCAGGCAGTGTTGTATTTCAGTGTCAATGTTGACTTTTGTGGAGAGGTGGCTACCAAGGTAGTGGAAATGGTCAACATTTTCTAATGTTACACCATTCAGCTGTATTTCTGGCATTGGAGAGGGATTGGCCGGTGACTGCTGGAAGAGCACTTTGGTTTTCTCGATGTTCAGTGAGAGGCCTAGCTTCTCTTATGCTTCTGCGAAGTTGCTTAGAGTGGCTTGTAGGTCTTCTTCTGAATGAGCACAGACTGCATTGTCATCAGCATATTGGAATTCTATAACTGATGTTGTTGTGACCTTATTTTTGGCTTTTTTGTTGGACTGTGTTATAAATAGAGATAACTGTTGTTGTTATTATTTACGTCAGTGCTTCATAAGTAGGTTTTTCCACAATGTGCCAAGGATTAGCATCAGATTAGTGTTCATTTCTTCCTTATCACAGGCCGGAAGCCAATAGCTTGCAGACCGGCACTGATTCATGAACCACCGCTTCATATAGCACTGATTTATATGACCCAAACTTCAGTAAATTTGGTGATAATCGTAATTCTGGAAACGCATCCTTTTGACTTAATAATGAAAGACTTTGGAAGAATATATAAGCTCTCCTTTAATGCAGGCCATACATTTTGTCATTCAACCTCTCCTAGCAAGGTATGAAAAAGTAAAGATCTCGAGCAAATAATTATGACTTTCCATGCACGTGGAGGGTAAGTCTGGCCGGGGAAAGCTTGCTCCATCAATCATATCATGCTCCCCTTTGCTATCAGGTCATCATATTTCCATAACCATTAATCACGTTGCCCAGTAAATTCTTGTGCAATTATTTAAACGGCTTTCTTATCAGCGACCCGTTCTGCATACTGCCACCTTGTCTGCACATTTACCCATGTGCCTTTGATCTCGAGGCGGTTCAATCAGATCAACGAAGGGAGCCGGGGAGGGAAGGTGCGTCGTCAGGGCTTCAAATAGGAACAAGGCATTACTTTCATGTGAAACCTCTCGTTTCAGAATAAGCCTTTCAACTTTGGAGTTGAAAGTTTTTCTCTAGAAAAAAAAGAGAGAGAAGAAGAAGTTGGTGATAAAGGGCTTAACCAACTGCAAATATGCAACCTTGTACATATGCAGTGTGTTTGAAATTAGAGAAAATCAGCAAACAGGAGATGAAAAATAACAGCTGGGGAAAGAGACAGAGCCAGCTTAGCTTAATTCATAGCTGCCAAGTTGCAGTGCCTGCGAGGGGTGTTTTATGTAAATTATATAATTAGCTAATTTGCATGTTTGGAAATTATTTGCATATACACAACCCATTTAAAATACCACCACGGAGTTTGCTAGCATCAGAAAATACCAACATGGTGATAAATAAAATCCTCTGCTGGTGGTGGAGGTGTCTTGCAGGTTGCGATGCAGAGACATGTACATTGATGCTACGTAGCTTCTGCTTTCCCAAGCAAGCTGTGTGTCCCCAAAAGGCCCAGAACTATTTCTTTATCTTCCATAAAATATTGGCACCAAATTTTAATAACATGTCTGCTAACAGAGATTGTACGTATCTGGGTTAAGAAGCTTTTGCATCAGCCTCGTGTTCTATTTATTTATTGGAGTTAAATGCATGCACTAAGGCTTTAGCTGCGGAATGAAGCTAAAAAAATGCCACCCGTGATTGTACCCATCCCCTCTGATGTTAAATTTTGTTTTAAAAATTGCTATTTATATGCCGACAATTTCCAACATGAGAAACAGCTAATTATATAATTTACATTAAACACCCTTTCCAGGCATTGCAACATGGCATCAATGAACTAAGCCAACTCTCTTTCCACTGCTGTTATTTTTGTCTCCTGTTTTGTCCCTGGTTTATGCTTTGGAGAGAAGGGAAGAATCATAGAACCTTTGGAAGAGACCTTCTGGGCCATCCAGTCCAACCCCTTGACAAGAAGCAGGAAAGTCACATTCAAAACACCCCTGACAGATGGACATCCAGTGTCTATTTAGAAACCTCCAAAGAAGGAGCCTCTACCACATTCCGGAGCAGAGAGTTCCACTGCCAAACAGCTCTCACAGTCAGGAAGTTCTTCCTAATGTTCAGGTGGTATCTCCTTTCCTGTAGTTTGAAGCCATTGTTCCGCATCCTAGTCTTCATGGCAGCAGAAAACAAGCTTGCTCCCTTCGCCCTAAGACTTCCCCTAACATATTTATACATGGCCATCATTTCTCCTCTCAGCCTTCTCTTCTGAAGGCTAAACATGCCCAGCTCTTTAAGCTGCTCCTCATAGGGCTTGATCTCCAGACCCTTGATCATTTTAGTTGCCCTCCACTGGACACATTTCAGCTTGTCAATCTCTCTCTTCAATTGTGGTGCCCAGAATTGGACACAGTATTGCAGGTGTGGTCTAACCAAGACAGAATAGGGGGGGTAGCATGATTTCCCTGGATCTAGACATTTGTGGCATCCTGCCAGGGCCAAAAAGGGGGCTTTAAAAGAATGGACGAATTCTATATGCCCTGGGGGTTGCGTTCTAGCCTTCCCATAAAAGAAAACCTGGAGAGTTTCTTAGCAATGAGTTCAGGACTAAAAAAGGGTGAACTCAAAACAAGGTTTATTTGATTAACAACCAGAAAAAATGCTGGTGGCCCAAAAAGCTTGAAGTAGGTTGCAAAGAAGGGTCCTTTAAACCAGGGCTGTCCAACTGGCGGCCCGGGGGCCGTATACGGCCCCCAGCCCCTTCCCTGCGCCCCCCCTAAGCTTTTTAATAAAAAATTAAATTAAAATATTTTTTTACATTACCCACTTCCGGGTTTCGGAGCAAGTATCGAGACTACGGGTGAGCTCTCAACGCGGTGAGATTTCGCGTTGAGAGCGAAATCCCGTGTGGCTTCCGTAGTCTCGCGATACTCCTGTTGCCGAAATCTCGGCTACTTAATCCATGCGGCCCACGCAGACGTGAGTTGTACCTTCCCGGCTGCTGCCTCGGTCGGTTGTCGCCTCTGCTCGTGGTCCGGCTGCTCCTGGATCCCATGCTTTTTGGGAAGGTAGGCTAACCTTTATGTTATTATTATGTAATTGTGTATTTGAATGCCCTCCCTGCATTTAATGTTAGTAAAATATTACATTTGATTGTATGGATGCCCCTTTTGAATGCAACTAGGAATTGTAAGTAAATTGGAGCCGGGGGAGGGGGCGGAGCCAGAGGTGGAGCCGGGGCGGGGGCAGACCCTACGGCCCCCCAGGTCATCAGTGACTGGAATTCAGGCCCCTGGGCCGGTAGAAGTTGGACAGCCCTGCTTTAAACAAAGGGATTGCGTTCACTTGCCTTTTGCAGAGTGAAGGTGCCTCTATTAAGTTTCAGATTTTCTGTTGCTCCTCAAATGGTCCTCTGGCTCATGAAGTCCTTTGGTCGCCAAAGAAATAGAGTCTCCGTTGAAGGGCTGGCCCTTCCTATTACTGAATTCCTTGGTTTGAGAGCGTAGGTTGGCTATACGTGAACGAAGGTGCTTTGTCTGAGTGGTAGCTCCAGATTTCCGCCTGCTTCGTCCATGTGCTCTTCCTTGGAATGGCCGAAGAGAGGAAGTCCTGCCCCTCAGATGACCTCAGAAAGGGGAGGAGTTCAGGGTGGTGATGCCAGGTTGGCACCAAGACAAAGCTCCTCCTATCAAGTGTCCACATGGCTGAACAATAGGACAAAGGCCTTGCAGTTGAAGGCAAACAGGTACATAACGCAGATATTTTAAAAAAACAAGCCCTTGGGGCGCAACAACATTATACTCCTATTGAGGCAGGCCAAAATCCCATTGGCTTTTTTTGCCGCCACATAACATTGTTGGCTCATGTTTAACTTGTTGTCCATAAGGACTCCAAGATCTTTCTCACATGTACTGCTCTCGAGCCACACGTCCCCCCATTCTGTATCTTTGCATTTCATTTTTTCACTCCATTTTTTTAATGGAGTATCTTGAATTTGTCAAAGTTGAACTTCATTTTCTTACCTTTGGCTCATTTCTCTAATCTGTTGCATGACTTTTTGAAAATCCCGTTTTCTGTCCAAAACCCACATAATTGTGGCGATATGAAAATCACATGGAGTTCACGTTTTTACCAATCCACACACTGCCTTGCTTGAGGAAAGATATACCACGCAGAAGTTCAGTAAAGAATAAGGTGTTTACTCTTTGTTATGCAGAGCAATAAATATACAGTCATGTGAACAGTTGCATTGACTCACACAATGTCCTTTGAGTGTCCATGTGAGAGATCTTCTTCTGGCAGCTAAGAAGCAGAAAATTATACTAACTTGTCTTGTCAATCCCCTGCACAGAAACCCAAACATGTAACTGTTGCCAACACTCAGGCTCAGCTAGCATCCTGGGCAGAGCCCAACCAATCAGTTTTGTGCTTTGCATTTTTCGATTAATACACTCACCAACTGATTTTTACATGCTCCAACAATAATCTCATCGTTGTGCCTCCCCTTTTAAAAAAATCTTATATTGTAATCCTTCACTTTACTAGGGGAACGAACAAAAAGCAAGAAGTACTGGGTTGCTGTGAGTTTTCCAGGCTGTATGGCCATGTTCCAGAAGCATTCTCTCCTAACATTTCACCCACATCTATGGCAGGCATCCTCAGAGGTTGTGAAGTCTGTTGGAAACTAGGCAGGGTGGGAGAAAGAGCTCTTGTCTATGTAGGCAAGTGTGAATGTTGCAACTGGCCACCTTGATTAGCATTTAATGGCCTAGCACAGTGTTTCCCAACCTTTTTCGAGTTGCGGCACACTTTTAACATTAAAAAAATCCGGGGGCATACCACCAACCAAAATGACACAAAATGCCACTTTAACATAGTAAAGAACAGCTGGGGGATGGTGGCCTGCTGGGAGCAGCTTCTGGGAGTGCCGAAGCCAGGGGGAGGGGGCGGAGCCAGGCCGCACCATGCCCCTCCCCACGGCTTCAGCTCTCCCAGCAGCTGCTCCAGCCTTGAGGGGGCAGTGCCAAGCCAGCGGTGGCACAATGCTGGTTTGGCACTGCCCCCTCAAAGCTGGAGCAGATGCTGGGAGTGCCAAGCCGGGGGAGGGGCGGAGCCAGGCTGCACCATGCCCCGCCCCTTCCCGCTGGCTTCAGCTCTCCCACAGAGGAGGAGCATGAGCGGTGGACAGTGGGCAGGGCTCCTCCTCCGCGCGGCTTCAGTGAGCGAGGGGCGAGAGTCATGGAGGGAGTCATGGCGGATTGGAGGCTGGCTGGGGAAATGGCCGAAGGAGGTGGCACCCCGGCCCCTTCTTCTTTTTCTTTGCCGCCGCCCGGCCCTTCCTCCTCCTCCCCCAAGCAGCAGGAGTTCGGCAGAAGGAGGGAGGAAGGAAGGGGGGCAGAGAGCTTTTCTTGCGGCACAGCAGGAGGTCCGTCATGGCACACTAGTGTGCCGCGTCACAGCGGTTGGGAAACACTGGCCTAGTAGTTTCAAGGTCTAACTTCTTACTGCCTGGGGGAATGTTGCAGCATCAAAGCCTGGCTGGTTGCTGCCTAGGGATCCTTTGTTGGGAGTTGTTAGCTCTGATTGATTCTTGTCTGGAATTCCCTTGCTTTGTGAGTGTTGCTCTTTATTTACTGTCCGAATTTTAGAGGTTTGTTTAATACTGGTAGCCAGATTTTGTCCATTTTCATGGTTTCCTCCTTTCTGTTGAAATTGTCCACATTCTTTTGGATTTCAATGGCTTCTCTGTGTAGTCTGACATGGTGGTTGTTAGAGTGGTCCAGCACTTCTGTGCTCAAATAATATGCTGTCTCCAGGTTGGCTTATCAGGTGCTCTGCTATGGCTGACTTATCTGGTTGAATTAGTTTGCAGTGCCTTTCATGTTCCTTGATTCATGTTTGGGCAATGCTGCGTTTCGTGGTCCCTATGTAGACTTGTCCACAGCTGCATGGTATACGGTAGACTCCTGCAGAGCAATACTCAAAATGCAGGGGAATTTCAGACAAGAATCAATCAGGGCCAGCTAACACCTCTGAACAAAGGATCGCCCCCAGGCAGCAACCAGACAGGCTTTGAAGTTGCAAGGTCATTAAATGCTAGTCACACTTGCCTCAAGCAGACAAAGAGTTCTTTTTCCCACCCTGGACATTCCACAGATACATAAACCACACTTGCCTAGTTTCCAACAGACCTCACAACTTCTGAGGATACCCAGGCTCAGATTAACACTTTTTTGCACCCTAGGCCACACTTTGGAATTATGCCCCCTTTAAGCCAACCTCCCGCCACCTCCAAGGTCCTCATTCCCACCGGCTGGAAAGCTCTGCTGTGCTCTGAAGGTCTCCTCGGGAGTCAGGAGGCTTGGGGAGAGCGCAGCGAGTGCAAACTCGCTCCAAAGGCGCACACGAGAGAGAGAGAGAGAGAAAGAGAGAGAGAGAGAGACAGACAGAGAGAGAGAGCCAGAGAGAGAGAGAGAGAGAGAGGGGACGGAGCAGAGACTTTGCCGGGAGAAGGAGCAAGGAGGGACATGAGAAAGGGGGAAAGAGGGGCACAGACCAGGGTTTTTTTTGGTCCATGATCTGCGCCCCCCCCCCCAGCTTGCGCCCCTAGGCCATGGCCTTGTTGACCTTATGGGTAATCCGGGCATGAGGATACCTGCCATAGATGTGGCTGCAAAGTGAGGAGTGAATGCTTCTGGAACATGGCCATACAGCCTGGAAAACTCACGGCAACCCAGTGATTCCAGCCATGAAAGCCTTTGACAACAAGAAGTACTCTTTGTGAAAATCCAGCAAACCAGGCATTGGGTAAAAAACCAATTGGAAAATGGAAAACATGTTACCTGTCTCTCATTAAATTAGGTTAGTGCTATCTCTCATTCAATTAATTCTGGTATTAAGTTAATGTTGACATTCCAACTTAACTCAATTGCATGTGTTTGAAAATACATTTAATTAAGTTCTACATAGAACATTTCCAAATTAATTGATAATTTAATTGATTTTAAACTAATGAATCCCTATCTCGGAGCTGCCTGTCATCCTGGCGAATGGTAGAAGATAATGGCAGAAATAGTTCATCATTTATTTATTTATTTATTCAGTTTTATATTCCGCTCCTCCCAGCAGGCTCGGGGCGGATCACAGCAACATTCAGTAAAAACATCAAAATACAGCAATGTTAAAAAAAACCACAAGGGTTACAAATTCTTAAAAGCTCGGAGACAAGGTCATACAATACATTTTGGATTATCCAAACACGATTGTGAAAAGGGCAGTCTTGCATGCTCTTGAAAAAGGAGAAGCTCTCGGATCGCGCGGTATCGGGTGGAAGGGAATTCCACAGCATAGGGGCCGCAACCGAAAAGGCACGTTGCCTAGTTGTGGACAGGTGGCAGGAGTGGATTGATGGAATGTCTAGCAAATTTTGCTCCTCAGAGCGCAGTGATCTCAGTAAAACGTATGGGGTAAGGCGGTCCCTCAGGTACACAGGCCCTAGACCGTATAGGGCCTTAAAGGTCAAAACCAACACCTTGAAGGCAATTCGGTACTCGATAGGAAGCCAGTGCAGTTGCCGCAGGATGGGAGTGATGTGCTCTCTCACCGGTGCTCCCACCAGTAAGCGAGCAGTGGCATTCTGCACTAACTTGAGTTTCCGGATTGTCGACAAAGGAAGGCCCACGTAGAGGGCGTTACAGTAGTCCAGTCTTGAGATGACCGTCGCTTGGATCACTGTGGCCAGATCATCCCTGGACAGGTAGGGTGCCAGTCGTCTAGCCTGTCGGAGATGGAAAAATGATACCCTGCTGACCATGGAGACCTGGGTCTCCATGGACAGCAGGGGGTCCAGGTGGACTCCCAGGCTCTTAACAAGGGATGACGGGCTAAGTTGCTCGCCATCCAGGGTAGGCAACTGGCACTCATCCAGCCCAGGGCGACCAGGCCACAAGATCTCCGTCTTTGACGGGTTCACCTTCAGCCGGCTGGAACGCAGCCATCCAGTCATGGCTTCAAGGCATTGATTGAAATAATCAGGTATGGTGTCCGGCCTGCCGTCCATTCTCAGCAGAAGCTGGGTGTCATCGGCGTATTGATAACACTCCAGACCAAAGTCGCGGGCCAGCTGGGCCAGGGGGCGCATATATATGTTGAATAACAAAGGAGAGAGGATTGCCCCTGGGGACCCACAAGTTAATGGGAGCCTCCCAGAGACCTCCCTCCCCTCTCCACACATTGTCCCGGTCCCCGGAGGAAGGAGGCCACCCATTTAACGGCAGTCCCCTCTCCCTGGTCACGGCTAAATGGTGGGCCAACAATGTATGATCTACGGTATCAAACGCTGCTGTTAGGTCTAACAAAACAAGCAGGGCTGACCCACCCCGGTCCAGCTGGCGGCGAAGTTGGTCTGTAATGGCGACATGCAGGGTCTCCGTCCCATGCCCAATACGGAAGCCGGACTGGAAGGGATCGAGTCCACCTGTGTCTTCTAAGAACTGCTGCAGCTGATCCGCTGCTGCCCTCTCAATTACTTTGCCTAGGAAAGGCAAGTTGGAAACAGGCCTGTAATTGGAGGGAGCCGAAGGGTCTAAGTTCGGCTTCTTCAGCAGCGGTCTTACCATAGCCTCTTTCAAACCCCCTGGGAACACTCCTTGCTCAAGGGAGCTGTTGATAATCTTTCCCAGGGGGTCTCGTAACCCTTCCCGACAAGATCTAACAAGCCAGGAGGGGCACGGATCAAGGGAGCAGGTAGTTGGTCTAGCTGCAGCGAGTAACTTATCGACAACAATGATGTGTCCAGAAGTTGGAAACGGGTGAAGGTGGGCCCGCCGAGTGGCGGCGGAGTCTCGAGTTCACATACTGTATCAAGGGTAGCCGGGATGTCCCGGCGGAGGATCGAGATTTTGTCGGTAAAGTAGTTCTGAAAAACCTCAGCTGTAGGAGCCAAACCCCTATCATTTGGGACAGTGGGAATTTCTGTCAGATTTCCCAACCCACATCCAGTTGCTACATTTTATCTTCATCCATGTCTTAGTAATGTCCATATCACAAAAATATAATATGCATATTTGATAAATTTGCATTTGATATGTGTGGGTATGAATGGAATTGAATGGAAGAAATGTATGGATGGAGATAATAATTTTGGAAATACCAGTAAAACATTAAGGCCTGCAATGACTACCTGCTTTCTGGACTGTAATTAAAAGTTGCTAATGAAAAGTAAACTGTGAAAAGAACTGTGACAATGGTTCTTTTAAGTTGAGAAATTGTTTACAACATTCCTTACGTTAAGAAGGAAGTCAACACAAGGTTAACACCAATCAAGAATCAACATCTACCGGGAAGTAAAAACTCAAGATAATTCCAAACAGATGTATTTCTATAAAAGTCTTGATCTAATAAGGGAGGGGAAGGATAGGAGGAGAAACAGGGAGAGAGGGAAGGAAGGAGGAAAGAGAGAAGGAAGGAATGACAAAAGGGAAGGAAGGAATTCCCTCCCGGGAGAGATTAGGAATGCCCCCTCACTGGAATCCTTTAAAAAACAACTGAAAACCTGTTTTTTCCACCGGGCTTTTGGAGATTAGACTCCCCAAGTGCCCCCGTCTTTGGCGAGACCTCTTCCCCTATGTGATCCTATATGCTTGACAGTTATCTCCCCCGAGTTTTAAAACATTTTATATGTACATGTGGTCCGCCCTGTCATTTCTGTTTTAGATTCACCTATGTTCTTGTGTTCTTAAAGATGTATTTATTTCATTTTGTTTATTGCTTTTATTGTGTTTATTGTTTTCTGATGTTTTGGATATTTTTTTGTGATGTGTTGTTCGGGCACGGCCCAATGTAAGCCGTTCCGAGTCCCCTTTGGGGAGATGGATGCGGGTTATAAATAAAGTATTATTATTATTATTATTATTATTATTATTATGGAAGGAGGGAGGGAGGGAGGGAGGGAGGGAAGGAGGGAGGGAAGGAGGAAGGGAGGGAAGGAAGGAGACAGGAAAAAGAAAGGAAGGATGAAAGGGAAGAAGAGAAGGATGTATGGAAGAAAGGAAGGAGAAAGGCAAGAGAGAAGGAAGAAAAGGCAAAAGGGAAGGAAGGAAGGAGAAAGTGGGAGAGAGGGAAGGAAAGAAGGATGAAAGGTTCAAAGCAGAGGATGGAAGGAGAAAGAGAAAGGGAAGTAAGGAGGAAGGAAAAAGAGGGAAAAAAGGAAAGACAAAAGGGAGTGAAGGATGAAAGGGTGAAAGGGAAAGATGGAAGGAAAGGAATGAAGACAGGAGAAGGAAGGACAAAAGGGAAAAAAGGGTGGAAGGGTGGAAGAGACGGGTGGAAGGAAGGGAAGGAGAAAGGAAAAAGAAAAGGAAGGGAAGAAGAGAGGATGGATAGAAGAAAGGAAACAGAGAGGAAAGGGAGAAGGAATAAAAGGCAAAAGCGAAGGAAAGAGTGAAGGAGAAAGTGGAGAGGGAAGAAAAGGGAAGGAAGGATGAAAGGGTGGAAAGGAAGGATGGAAGGGGAAAGAGGGAGGAAGGGAAGGAGGGAGGAAAGAAAGAAGGAAGGAAAGACAACTGGGAGGGAAGGATGAAAGGGTGGAAGGGAAAGATGGAAGGAAGGGAAGGAGGAAAGAAAGAGAGGAAAGACAAAAGGGAAGGAGGGAAGGAAAGACGAAAGGTTGGAAGAGAAGGAGAAAGAGGGAGAGAAGGAAGAAGGAAAAAGAGAAGGAAGGAAGAATTGCATGGTGAGAAAGAGGAGGGTCTGAGAAAAGAGCCCAGGGCTGCGTCCGACCCCCCAGGCCTGGGTGTGCCCATATCTGGTGTAGATGCACAAGTCTCCAACTTTAAACTTGGTAGAATTATTAAACAGATGTCTTGTTAATTCAAAAGTTTGGGTCTATAGGATTTTTTTCTATGCGTCTTCTGTTTAAACTGGAAAAAATCAGGCACCCTAGAAGCCTGATCCCAAGTACAAACCCTTCTGCCCAAAACACAAATTTTGGATGGTAAAAGGAGAGCACTGGATAGGAAAAATCTATGCCGTCAGTGGTCTTGCATTGTTGTCATGGATCCAAGCTGCTAAGTTTCCAAATATAGACGTTAGCAAGACTGCCCTCTGAATTGTTGAGGGAGTCCCAAGAGAAACGGAAAGAAACAAAATATTCCGTTCAGCTTGATGTTTATAGACTAACACTGCTTCTCGGATCAAATTCAAGTCTGGGGATTTAAGAAAAGGAGGGAGGCTGAACTTCAGCAGTGATGGATCCTTATCCCTCCTGCAAGCCACAAAGCCATAGATGAGCTGCGAAGTACAATAGAGACACATTTATGCAGCAGTGCCAATATGGAAAATGCATCTGCAGCCAGAAAATTACAAGTTTGGACTGGGAATTACTATTCCATTGTCTGAAATCCAATTTCCCCAGTTTATTACTCAATGCTAAACTGCAAATTAATTTCCAGTACACAACAAATGAGTCACACCATATATTTGCATGCTGCTACTAAAAGTGCTGCGGGAATGTGGGCAGAAGGATGTGGAGTGTGGCGACATTAATTTTAAGAGAGGACAGGACAAGTTTTAGGCTAATAGGTGTTAGTTTCACACTTAATGTGTTGCGCTGGGCCTTTTCAGTTTTCATTCCAACTGCTCTCAAAGCTCTGATAAAGCAGCATGAGATCTGCCTGGTAAGTGACAACATTTCAAACCACACTCATTGCAATCTATATTCCACATTGTAAATAACTCTGGCCTTAATTGTCTTTTGAACCCCCTGCTCTGGAGCCTCCAGTCTCTCAGGTTGCGTAACGCAAGCCATTAATTTTTCCATGCACTGCTCAGCCAATTCTGCCTTTTTATTTATTATTTATTTATTTATTTATTATTTATTAAGTTCGGCTTAATATACCGCTCTCTCTGGCGCCCAGAGCGGTTCTGAGTTTGTGCAAATAAAACAAGTAAAATACATTAAAATCCAGTAAAACAATTAAAACACCCGAGTTACATCATATTGCCAGCCAATAGAATAGGTGGCAGTGGCGTGGGAACAGCGGCCCACAGCAGGTAGTGGGAGTTGGCTATGGGCCGAATGCCTGCCTAAATAGCCATGTTTTTACTGCTCTGCGGAACGGCAAGAGAGCTCGGATGGCCCGGATCTCTTCGGGGAGGCCGTTCCACAGAGCTGGCGCGGCAGCGGTAAATGCCCTCCGGCGTGTGCTAGTCAATTTACAAACCCTGATATTAGGCACATCCAGAAGGTTGAGTCCCTCTGAGCGCAGTGATCTCCTGGGCACATAAGGGGTAAGCCGCTCCTTCAGGTACACTGGCCCCAAACCAAATAAGGCCTTGAAAGTTAGAACTAACACCTTGAAGATTACCCGGAATTCAATCGGAAGCCAGTGCAGTTCGCGCAGGAGTGGCGTCACATGATCAGATCTTAAGGCTCCCGAGAGCAGACGCGCTGCCGCGGTCTGCACCAGCAAGTTTCCAGATTGCTGACAAGGGTAGGCCAATGTACAGCGCATTACAGTAATCGAGCCTCGAGATGACCGTGGCTTGGATCACCGTGGCCAGGTCGCAACGGGAGAGGTAAGGAGCCAGACGTTTTGCCTGACGTAGATGCCTGACGTAGATGAAAGAAGGCTGTCTTGCAGGCGCAGGCAATCTGCCTTGTTCTGCCCCTGAAAAATATCTAAATTTAAAATACATTGCACATAATTGCAGTCCAGTGAAGAGAGGCACTAAGCAATCATATTTTTGTACTGATACTGCAGATTTGCTACAAACATCTTCTGTATATATTCTGATTTAATTTAATGCCACCAAGAGTAAGTTATTCAGCATCTCATTTTCAGTCAGCAACAGCCTTGTAACTCTCACTAAATGTGTATACACACACACACACACACACACACATTACTTAAAAATATTTTTAATCTAAGTAAAGGTTTCCCTTTGACATTAAGTCTAGTTGTGTCTGACTCTGGGGGGTGGTGTTCATCTCCATTTCTAAGCCAAAGAGCCGGTGTTGTCCATAAACACCTCCAAGGCCATGTGGCCAGCATGACTGCATGGAGTGCCATTACCTTCCTGATGAAGTGGTACCTGTTGATCTACACACATTTGCATATTTTCAAACTGCTAGGTTGGCAGAATCTGGGGCTGACAGTGGGAGGTCACTCTGCTCCCCATATTCATACCACCAACCTTTTGGTCAGCCAGTTCAGCAGCTCAGTGGTTTAATCCGCTGAACCACCGGGGCTGATTTTCAATCTACAGTTTGTTAAAACTGCAGATGTGTAACCTGCAGATAGAGAGGGCCAACTGTAGATGAAGATCTAATGCAGGGGTCCTCAAACTTTTTAAACAGAGGGCCAGGTCACAGTCCCTCAAACTATTGGAGGACCAGATTATAATTTGAGGGGGGAAAATGAATGAATTCCTATGCACACTGCACATATCTTATTTGTAGTGGGGAAAAAACCACTTGATATAATATAATTAAAATGATGAACAATTTTAACAAATATAAACTTAGGGTGGATTACAATGTACATATACAGGAAAACATTCAATGCCATAGACACACAACATATATAGACAGACACACAGGGGCAACTTAACATTCCAGCTTCTGGCCACTAGGGGGAGCTGTCACATTCCTTCATTCTTTAGCACATTTCCTGGAGATTTTATGGCCTCGTAAATCAGTTAAAATTAGCCTCCCCACACAAGTGGTACTTAAATTTCCTACTTGACAGATGCAACTGTCTTTTGGGTTGCAAAGGTCAACAATGAGCTACACAATTTGGTCAAGAGCTCACCCCGACCCGGGCAGGCTTTGAACTCATGACCTTCTGGTCAGTAGAGATCTTATGCAGCTGACTCCCAGCCAGCTGTGCCACGTTCCCTGTTGTTGTTGTTGTTGTGTACTTTCAAGTCATTTCAGACTTAGGTTGACCCTGAGCGAGGGCCGGGTAAATGACATTGGAGGGCTGTAGTTTGAGGACCTCTGATCTACTGTATCCTTGGAGGTTCTTTATGTGGTCCAGAGCACTGAAAAAAAATCCCATACAAAGAATGACTCAGTAGGCCTAATAAATACTCATCATTCCAATATTCTTTTACGCACATTTCCCCCTACTTGTCATACTTCACAGGCAAAGACAGGAAATGACATGTTTGTTACTTTGATATAAAGAGATGATGCCATGCTTTATTGACATCAAAGAAGGAAACTGGTAAGATAATTCCTTTGGTCCAATATGTGTGTGTGTGTACCTTAAAAACAAGACATCCACCCCTACAATAAAGCAAATCAATAGCACTATAAATAGGCACAACCTAGATCTTAGAACAGTGGTTCCCAACCTGTGGTCTATGGAAAACTGTGGTCTGCAAGAACAAAAATATGGTGCACAGCCTCACCATTGCTACATCGTTGTCTTGAAACCACACAGGAACAAGATTGATTGGTCTTGCAAAAGCCTCTTATAGTGCCATGGCAATGGGGATGTTGGGAGGGGAGAGGCTGACTACCCATGAAAGATTACTAGCACCACATCAGCTCTAGATTATTAAATATGGTTGTTTTGTGGGTGAGCAGATGGCGACTACCCGATGGCATATGTTCTGTAACAGAAACTAGAGCTGATATGTCTATCCAATGCAATTTTCTGAATCAGCACCCCAAATAACCAAACTGAATCTAAAGTTGACCAAAAACTGATTCGTAACCCTTTTGGTACTAATGTTGGAGAGTGGTCCCTAGTTCAAGTGAACCCTGGTTAAGTGGTCCCTGGTCAAAAAAATGTTGGGAACCACTGTCTTAGAAGGATACAACCAACAGTAAAGCTTATTAGAAATTTAAATACACATGTATTAAAATGAACCATAAATCAGATTTTTTCAGTGCCCACCCTCTTTGGTTATGTCACTTTGAATGAAGGTATACATTATCTATTAATCGTACTAGAATTCTAGAGTCTCGATGTGGAAATATACAATGGTGCTAAAAAATTGCAGAAGTTAAGGCAATACCGCCTTCAGTTCTAAAATGCTGTCAGGATGAAAAAGTCTCTGTAGAAAGGCAGCGAGGAGAGAGCCACTTCGGCATCTCTGGAAAGGAATTTCGGGGCCTAGGCACAGCCTAGAAAGTCCTGCCTTATATCTTTAGAATGAAGGAAATTAATAATTCATGACTTATTAAGAGCTTTTGTAAGATATAGCAAATTAGCTAAAAAGGTGTTGCTTTCCTTAATTGCCAACTACTCATTCGGAAAAGAAGGTGGTAACGAAACCCAAAAGGAGTTCCAGTGGAGGCCCTGCCCCCCAACTGGTGTGAAAGGATCGCTGGACACTTTCTCCCAAAATGAGATGCTTCCTAATGAAATGTAAGTCATGTCAACATTACCTTGACTATCTTGTATTGATTTAATGTTAACATAACAATAGGGGTGCTATAGCACAGTGTTTCTCAACCAATGTGCCATGGCACACTAGTGTGCCGTGAGCGAAATTGAGAGTTCAATATGCCAAGTTTGGTTCAATTTCATTGTTGCAAGAGTACAGGATGCTCTTTGATTGTGTGTTAACTATAAATCCCAGAAACTGTAACTCCCAAATGTCAAGGCCTATTTTTCCCAAACTCCATCTGTGTTCACATTTGGGCATATTGAGTATTCATGCCAAGTTTGATCCTGATCCAACATTGTTTGAGTCCACAGTGCTCTCTGGATATAGGTGAACTACAACTCCAGAACTCAAGGTCAATGCCCACCAAACTCATAGTATTTTCTCTTAGTTATGGGAGTTCTGTGTGGGAAGTTTGATTCCATTCCATCATTGGTGGAGTTCAGAATGCTCTTTGATTGCGGGTGAACTATAACTCCCAGCTGTTGAGCAAGACCTTCGTGTGTGTCTTTCTGCCATTCCTGCCAGGATATCTATGTTGTGTTCATCAAAACAGGCCCAGGTTTCACACTGAGTGTATAAATACATTTAAAAACATATTAACTATATGTATTACTGTGTTAGAGTGTCATTTTGTGTCATTTTGATTGGTGGTGTGCCCCAGGATTTTGTAAATATAAAAAATGTGCCGCGGCTCAAAAAAGGTTGGGAAACACTGCTATAGCATATCTATTTTATGTACGCTGTTGTTCTTTTCATTTATGTAACTGTAGTATCACAGACTTGTCTCTTGTTGAAATTAAGAAGAATTCATTATCCGAAGAAGGTGTTTTCATCACCAACACCGAAACAAAGAACTACACCCAGGGTACCTTTTTGTAACCTGGTCACCGTGTAGAACTCTTCTCTGACACAACCTAGGATGCCATTAATAGTTCTTTGAAACATCTACAAGTGACCTTCTAAATCATCAGACAGATTGGACTATTATGTTTATCTACATGAATTTATACATTTATCCATAATAAAGCGAAGTTGTTCTCCTATATTGTGTATATAAGTAATAAATCTGTCATATGACATCATATTTGAAGTTTCAACAACAATAACATAATACTTAGTGTATCTTAGTAATAGATATCTGTGTTCTATATATGGGGAAACAGTTGCCAACAGATTTGTCCCGCCACCCCTCTCTTCCGGATGCTAGGTGAAGCAGGGCGCTTTGCCTGGCCTTTAAAATGAGGCCCTAAGTAATGTAGTTTAAATAACAAACCAGAGGTTAAACCAACCCCTTATAAGAGATAAAGACACATATCTAATTGTAACAATGGAATGTATCTCATGAAAACCTTTCATTTATACAGTGGAACTTCAACTTAGGAGCATCCAACTTTATAGTGTTTTGAGTTAAGAATTGTCACTCAGTCCCGGTTTTGCTTTGACATGCAAGCAGCATTTAAGAGCTAACTCCAGAGAGAGTGCTAGTGCTAGAATACAGGCCTTTAGGAGCAGCCTCCATGTCTCGTATTCTTGTCTGCTTTGGGAGATTGATGTCTGCTTTTATCTTGTCCAATTTCAGGAATTTTGGATTAGCTTATTTTGTGTGGGTTTTATGTTTGGCTTCATGAAGGGGGAGAAGGAGAGAGATCAAGAGAGGGAGGGAGACTAGAACCAGTATAGTATGAAGAAACTGATGCTTTTGCCTCTTCCCTTCGTACTTTGTGATTTCCTGGCTACAACTTTGTGCTTCTACCATTTTAAAGTTGATCTTTCTTTTTTATTGTTCCATGTGTATTGTTATTGTTTATTGTTCCATCTGTTTTGCCTTGCAGTTACACTGGCCAACACACGTTTAGTTGCCTCAGATGTGCTTCCTTGTCACAACTTTGTGCTTTTACCATTTAAAAGTTGATGCTTCTTTTTTTATCGCTTTTCTTGTTCTATGTTAATGTGCATTTATGCATTTATGCATTATTTGTTATTTAGCAAGTACATTTTCTTATTTTAAAACATGTAACAAAAATGGGGGTGAGGTGGGTTCAGGGGGCCAGAACTGATTAACAGCAATTCAATGGGAAATTTGCTTTGAGATAAGAGAAATTTGAGTTAAGAGCTCAGTCACAGAATGAATTAAACTCATAACTCAAGGCTCTGTGTGTGTGTGAGATATTTATTGCTTATTTCACATATGTTTGTCACATAAAGCCAGGTGTTTTGGCCTTCAACTCCTAGAAATCCTCATAGTTGCTAAAGTGGTTGTAGGCCAAAATACCTGGGGGCGCACAGGTTGAGAACCACTGCTCTTATAGAATGGTTGCGAGGTAATGCATGGAGAGGTAAATATCAGATCTTTTGATTTCCCAGTATTCAATAGTTTATTCATGGGAAGTCACTGTGAAGGACACTGTGGTCAGAGAGTTCACCTATAAGCTTCCGATTACTTTAATTCTAAGACATTTTAGGTTTTGTACTTTGGGAAAGTACTTAGAATTCCAAAGGAGCGGCGAGAAGAGAGGTGCAGGGGATTAAATCTGTTTAATTCTGTCAAACAGAGAGGCCTTTGAAGAACTTGAATTGTCATTCAAGGGAATAGACTTGAACTTTCTAACAGACAAGCCTACTTCACCAAAATCTCACCTCACATCAAATCCCAAGAATCCAATTAAATTGTATAACAGGGCAATATAGATGCACCACAGGGTAAAAAATATACTGTATATAGCACAAAGTTATGAATTATTTTGTGCTATCCAAACAGCTAGACCTATTTCTATCACTTAGAACACCTCTACTCTTATTTACCATTTTGGAACGAAATTCCCAAAGTGATTTCCAGGGAGCGCGGACATGCACGTAGGTAGGAACAGGCTTATAGACTCAATTTTTGCAGAGGAAAGATTTCTTTACAATAGATATAAAATCTTGCACACAATTGAATCAAGTTCTGAAGAAGTTCCATATTTGTCCAGATACACCCAGAAAAAAGTGAACAAATTAGAAGATTGGACAGAAAAACCAATCTATGTATTTCAGAGAACGGAATCTAAATAAGACTAACTCTAATCTTTGTTTATGTTCCAACAGAGGCAAAACATTTGATTGCCTCAATGTGTAACCTGTACTGGGGACAAAGGTTACCATAAAGATAGAATTTAGAGAAACAAAATGGTTTCCAACTGGCAAGGGAATCAGGTAAGGCTGCATTTTATCATCTTATCTGTTTAACATATAATGTCTAAGTTCTACAGAGACACGTGCAGGAACACCTCAGCAAGTGAGAGTCCAAAAGTGGCAAGCTAAAACGAGCACCTCAATCCATGGCTGATACCAAATGAGAGACTCCCTCATGGGCATGCAGAAGACTGAGCAACTTGGAAGGCACTGAACAGACTGCGCTCTGATACCACGAGATGCATAGCCAACCTTAAGAAATGGGGCCACAAAGCGGAATCCACAACATGAAAGTGTGGAGAAGAGCAAACCACAGACCACCTATTATGACATAGTCTGAGCCCTGCCACATGCACAATGGAGGACCTCCTTATACCAACACCAGAGGCATTCCAAGTGACCAGCTACTGGTCAAAGGATATTTAATAGAATGCCAAGTTTTCAAACTTTGTGGAGTTGTTTCTTTGTGTTGTTGTTGTTATTTTTTTAATAAAAATACAATACAACTGTTTGGTTCACTACTGATATGATAAATAAATAAATGATGTTTAATTAGTCACATTAATTTAATGCTCTAGATAGGATTAATATTGATATAGCCCAAGTATCGCCTCCACACCTACTATCTCTGGCATTACATCGCGAACAAAGATTCTTAGGAAGGACTCATCCCACGCTTTCTACAAGATTGATGCTTTTTTGGAGGTTGGATGTGTCCTTGAGCCTGTGCAATGGATTTTTCTGGTGGAGCGCGTGTGCACAGAACTGGCCTCACCCTTTAAACCAAAGGTTCATCTGCTGGGGCCTAGCAAGCTGGGACAGTGGCAGCGAGGTCCTCAGGTCGTAGGTTTGATTTGAGTTTCCTTCTGTAGATGGTTGACCTTACAGCAGGGGTGCTCATTAGGTAGCTTGGGAGCTACTAATAGATCTTCGGCCCTCTTCCAGGTGATCTTCGGGCCTCACCAGCTGGACGAGGCGTTCCTGCCATGCGCACGCACACCCTGCGCACACGTCCGCTCCTGCTGCTGGCTTCCGCTCTCGCAGTGCTTCTTTCGCCTGCGGGGCATTGCAGGAAGAAGGAAGCACGAGGCGGGACCTCTGGAGGGAGCGCCCTGCCTCTCTCTTGTCCAGAAGAAGCTGTGTAGCCTCTATTGTTGGCGAGACAGGCAGGGCGGAGCGCTCCTCTGGATGCCCCGCCTTTTCTCCTTCCTGCAATGCCCTGCAGGCGGAAGAAGGCAGGCGGAAAACAGCAGCAGGAGCACGCGCGGTGGCAAAAGCGCGGTAGTGGGAGCTCGTGGGAGCGCATGGCGGCGGGGGCAGGTAGATCTTTTGGACTTGGTTGCTTTAAGAGTAGCTCGCATGCTGAAAAAGTGTGAGCACCCCTGCCTTACAGGATTAGACGAGTACCATCTGCCTGGGTTTGAAATTAGAGTTTTCCTTCTCTTAGGATGGTTGCCAAAAGGTTAGAGAGCCCATCCTGCCCAATGACGCTCTTTGTCAGACCCTTCAGTTGTGACCTGTCTGGCATGGGAGGCCCTACCGGTGTCTATTATGCCACCACCAGCATAGCTCACAACTTCATTAGGGTACGCAAGCCTCTCCCCCACGACAAGGGGGCACCTATGGAGAGGACCACACCTACAGTACATTTGCTTTCAGTCCAGCGAGCATTTAGGTCCTTTCTTCACACATTTGAACTTTGCAGTGAATTCTCTTCTTTATTTCCTTCTCCTCTGTTTGGTTATTATAATGCAGCCCCTGTACACATACTCTAAAAGTCACAGTGATGTCCCCTTCTCCCTAACCTATCTTCCAACTTCTTTTCCCCAAGGTCCATTATCTTGTTATACACCAAGGAACTCTTGTCCCGGTCTTGGGTCTTGCAGATTCAATTTAATCAAGTTCTGCACCAAGACTGCTTTTAAGCAAACTATATTGATTGGTGAAGCTTTGGACCCACTTTAATCAAGTAATCTAAACAGGGCTTAAGCTTCAAAAGCCTGGTGAGGCTCCTAGCTTCAAAGCCCTTACTTACGGTGAATTAATTTATCTGGGATGCTCTAATACTGTCAGCAACCCTATAGACTTCAATGTTAGAGTCTGAAATTGCAGCACCAATAGCATTCCCTAAATTCAGCCTCTATTGATCATAATGTAAGGGTGGGGAGAAGGAAAGCCTTCGAAGAAACAAAGAGCTTTGATTTTTATTGAGCAAGACTGATTCATACACTCCGGCGGTATTGCTCTTTCAATATGGGATCATATTAGGAGCTAATTTAGTCTCTTGTTCAATAACGGCTTTATTCAGGGGGCGAGCATTTCATTTTCTGAGTGTTTCTTTCTTGTCTTCTCTATAGGCCAACACCCTTTCTTTTTCATATCAGCAAATTAAAAATGAGTTTTATCTACTTCCACTGAGCCAATCTCTCTCTATGCAGTTTGAGAAATGGCTTGTCATCTTCTGCAGTTGTGACAAATTGCATTTTTTGTAAAAGAAGCACAAGAATATTATTCTCCAGTGTGCCAGTGACAGTACTGGGGGTTCACAAGTCATTTCTGATCTAAATTCAAAGTATCATTTTTGATGTTTAGAGCCCCAAACTTTCTCTACTATAGTAGGTTTGGAACCTACTCCACCCGCATATGGAGATGGACATATCTTTATTTATTTATTTATTTGCAGCATTTATATTCCGGCCTTCTTAATTATTTTTATTTATTTACGTTATTTCTACCCCGCCCATGTCGTGATGCAGTGACCAAGAAGCCAAGCCCAGGAGTAAAAGGGGATAACAAAAAGTTTATTGAACAACCACTGGAGAAAGGACGAACAAAAAAGTAGCCAACTCGTCTCAAAAAACCCTCAAAAATCCCAGGGAAGAGTCCCACAAAATAAAGCAACAAAACAGCCCAAAACAAACAGTATACGTCAGTCTGTGATGTATGTAGGGAGAGTCCAGTAGAGTAGTCACAAATCCGGTCCAGGAGTCCAAAGCCAGAGAAAGCCAGATGAAAAGGAGGAGATCATAGTCCCCATAAAATACAATGGCAATCAGGAGCTGAGTATACATGAATAGTACAAATCATAGTCCCCATAAAATATCAGGATATCAGGAACACAAGATAGTCAGAGACAAGAACCAGACATCAACTCTTTGACCGCCCCAAAGGCAGCCCCCAAAACTCATTTCTTATATAGCACTTACACATCACTGTCTTCTGAAGAGTCCCCAGCTGCCGTATTTCCTACAGCTCTGTGTTTGTCTCCACTCTTGCCAACTCTGTTGTGTGCTTAAAGAGTCCCACTCTGTTTCTGAACCCCCAGAAGGCCAGAATAAATCACTATCAAAACCAAAAATCGAGTCCGAAGTAGATTCTTCGTTACACACATCCCTTACTTCCTGCACCAATGTTGGATCTAACTCCGTATCACTTTCCTCTGACCCCATTTCTTCTTCCCCAGAAAAACCCTGGAAAGTGTCTGAATCAGACGGTCCTCTAAGTATTTGCCAAATTCTTTTCCTCTGTTCCAGTCCTTCCACACTAAAATCACTAGCAGCGCTTTTCCTTCCAGCTGCAGAGTCCTGATCACCCAGAGCCACACCCCAGTCCATACTATTGCTTGATGCTATTGAGCCAGCATCTTCCCCAATACTACTAGTAGTAGTAGCTGAAGGCTCAATCACAACAGCCCATATCAGCCCGAAGGCAAATCAGGGCGGCCAACAAGTCGGCCACCCCATTCATTTAATAGGAGTTTATTAGGCAAGAAATACTTAGTGGTAGTTTAGCCATTGCCTTCCTTGCTAGGGAGGTTTAGGGAGGGTGTGCTTTAGCTACGATTTCATTCTAACCAAGCAGTCTGAGTAACAATTATGGGGAAACTAAGAAGTTTGGAAATAAAGACTCAGCACTTTGTATGTTTTTAATCTGCATTACTGTTTTATATGTTTTAACTGTTTTATAATTTTATATGGTATGTTTATTGTTATGTGCACGATGCGGCATTGAACTTTTGCCGTCGTTTGTAAGCCGCCCTGAGTCCCCTTTGGGGTGAGAAGGGCAGGGTATAAATATAGTAAATAAATAAATAAATCTAGCCTTCAGCAGCTGGTATTCATTAATAATAATAATAATACACTTTATTTATATTCCGCTCTTCTCACCCCGAAGGGGACTCAGAGCGGAGTACAGGTACACATACTTAGCAGACATTCCCTGCCGTTTCCCAATACACATATACAGACGAACAGAGGCAAACTCTGGCCACCAGGGGGAGCTGACGCACTCCTCATCTCTCAGCATTCCCAGTGTCCCTTGTTGCTCCTTCCGCATTCTCAGTGTTCCTGGAGTTCTTTAATGCCTCATAATTCAGTCAAAATTTGCCTCCCCACTTAATGTGGTACCTTTATCTCCTACTTGACAGATGCAACTGTCTTTCAGGCTGCAAAGGTCGACAGCAGGCTACACTTAAAGGTCGAGCACCCACCTCAACCCGGGAAGGTCTCGAACTCATGACCTACTGGTCAGAGAGATCTTATGCAGCTGACACTTAGCCAGCTGCGCCACATTCCCGGTGATAGCAGTCCTCCATCATTAGCAGTCCTCCATCAAAATATTAATATGAGCTGGCCCTGTTTGGCTTCTAAGACCAGGTAGGCAGTTAGGCCCTACGAAGAAAGTATGACCACCTGTTCCTTGCTATTACCCATGACAAAAAAAAATGTAACACTGTTTTAAAGTTTTTGCCACTTTTTTTTCTATCTTTATTTTCTAATGTTCTTAAAGGAGAGAAAGATGGAATAGCTGCTCAATGCCTTTTGACTAACAGACCTGGGAGCGATCCATCTGGATGGCCTCTTTGACCTCGGCTGTCATTAATACAGTGTATACACTGTATGCATGTGCATCACAAACTGGCCAAGATGAAGCTGTGATTACCAGTTCTGTGCTGCCTGTTTGGTCCTTTTATATAACCAGTCCTTTCTGATTCTCCCTCTTGGGACAGAATGTCCCTTTCTAGCCACTGGTCGCAATTAATCTCCCAGAGTAAGCGCACAGATTACATTCCATTCAGTCACCGCTGTCCTATGACTTTCAGACTCTTGTTTTCTCTCTCCGCTGCTGGCCGATGCCTATGTTACTGTACTAGGGCACCTGCTGTCCAATATATACCAAAGCACTTCTAACTAGGCTTTATTTAAAAGGAATTTCTACCAGTTACTCATTACAGTTCTTAAAAGGCAAGTGACTGCTGCTGCTCTGTACAATTGCATGTGCAAGCATGACACACCTCGCGCCAAGAACAATAATGCAGACACAATTGGTTGGATAAAAATGGCCACAACTCATTTATTGAAAACAGGAACAAAGGGTTGGCGGCCACGCATGGGTCCTGGATCAGGGTCGAACAGCCCCCACGAATGTCTAAAGGCAATTGCAAGCCTGGGGTGCGAGCGACCCATTGCATGTCCACGGAAACTCAGCACCCCAGGGGGCCTGGGCGTTATCCCCCTTACAACCAAGGGGCGATAAGCCAACCTGTTGCAGGGGCCATGCCACACGCCACACACCAAACACGGAGTTGCGACAAAGAACATAACAAAAACGTGAAAACCACGAAGAGAGGAACAATGGAGTGCAGGGAAACAAAAGGACACCAACAAGCAATGCAATAAGTAGGGGGTGGGGTGGATGGGAGGCAAAACAAGCCTGCCTCCGCATGAGGCCAGGCAGTCCCGGGCAGCCTTAAGTAAGCTGCCCGGGCAGAAGTGCGAGCCGGACGGAAACAGGGAGGGGGCAGGGCAGAGCCAGCCCTCTCATTGGCCGGCCGGCTTTTGGTGGCGGGAAGCCTTCTTGCCACTCAGGGGCTTCTGGGGGGAAGAAGCCCCCTCAGGCCATCAAGATGGCGCGAGGGCAGCGCTGCCCCGCAACCCGCTTGGCCGGTAAGTCAGCCAAGCCCATATTTGAAAAGATGGCTCATTGGATTTTTTTTTCCTGTGGAGGAGGGTGAAGATTAATAAGAAAGTGCCATCAAAATGAAAACATCCTATTAAATTATCCCTGAAATGAGAGAAGCCTCCCACAATGATGGTAAAACATCAAAACATCCCGGTGTCCTCTGGGCAATGTCCTTGCAGACAACCGATTATCTCACACCAGAACTGACTTGCAGTTTCTTAAGTCGCTCCTGACACGGAAAAAAAAATCCCTGAAATGCCAAAATCAAAAGTAGAACATGGTTGTCAGTCTGCTGTTCGGCCATGTTCCAGATATTATTATTGCTTTATGCAGGAATACAAACCCAAATCCCATAAAGGCAACAGATCCTGCTGATCTTGGAAGCTACATGCACACACATTTCCACATTTTTGTGTGGTTGTATTTAAGATCCTCATACGTGCATTGTAATTGCATTTCATAAACTAGCCTTATGTAATTCCATTCCAAGGGATATTCACAGAATGAGACCATGTGGAGGTCGTATTATTTATGCATCAAATGTTTACACCGACTCCCCAGTTGTAACCGTCCCTAACTTTGGCAAAAGAAGTGCATGGCAGAGAATATAATTTCAATTATATTAACAACTTGCAAAGGCAGATACTTTATTTTTTACGAGATGCACTGTCACAGGACATGAATTTCATGGCAGCCAAATTTTAAGGAAGTAAACATAACAGTAAACATTCTGCCCACTTGGGAGAGTTGTATGTCTCAGCAATTAGTTATTTTGTTCATGAAAGCGTCAGCAAACTGCCAACGTTCCCTTATCTTTTCTGTTTTAATGAAGACGCAAGCAAGAGCCCCAACAAGGCCTGGCATTTCAAGAGGTTGGAATCTAGCATCTTGAGATTATGTAGAACAATTCCGTTCTAATGTGGGCATATTAAGGAAATGTACATCCACCGTTCAGAGCTGAACAGCTGCACCAGACCTTTGCAGGGGATTTGTGCAGGAATTAAGGCTGCGTACCTCAGGTGGAATGCGTGAGTGGCAGAGCTGTGTACCTACAGACCTTGGGAAATGGAAACAGATGGTTACAGATGTAAGACTCTATCAAATCAGCACAGTGTTATTTTTAGCTTCTTGTTTAATCACTGTATGTAGCTGACCACTGAGATCACCAGCTGAATTGTTCCCAGTGCTGTTTGCCTCTGTGTTCAAAATCAAAAGGTTGTTTCCCTTTCTCTCCCCCCCCCCCTCCTCGTGTAATCTCAGGAATATTATCAGTTTTCCATTATTTCAAGACTTTAGACTTACTAACAGTGCTTTAACTGTTTTCTCATCTTTTTAACCTATTTGAAGGATTTCAGCAAGAGACCCCTTCCTGGTTTTTTCACCCCTTTTGAAAACTATTTTCTTACTGTGTGACTGACCCCCTTGATCTTAGGAAGAGCGCTATGTGCAATGTTGCCTGTTTTGTTGGAGCATGCAAGAAATCAGTTAATGTGTGTGTGTCAACTGTGAAATAAGATGCATGAAGCTGATTGGTCAGGCTATGCCTGGGGAAATGGCTAATAGGCCTGGGTAGGTTCGGCCGGAATCTTCGTAATTTGGAATACATTCGGATCAAATTCCTTTTTGAAGTGATTTCGAAGCGATTTGGGAACCTGGAAGTATCCTTGCTATTTTGAAGCTTTTTCCGCCATTTCTCTTACGAATCGGTAAGTTAGTCGGAAATACTTCAGCTTTTCAAACCAGTCTGGATGGATTCCCTTAATTTCCTTTCCCTCCTGCGTCAGACCTGGGGCGAGAGCTGTGTTTAACCCTGTTCGGATGCAGATGTCCTTCTCTTCCACATCAGACCTGGGGCGAGAGCCGTGTTTAACCCAGTTTGGATGCGGATGTCCTTCCCTCCCGTGTCAGACCTGGGGCGAGAGCCATGTTTAACCCAGTTTGAAAGCCAGCAACTTGAATTTTGCTCGGTAGCAAACTGGCAACCAATGGAGTTAGCATAGCATGGGAGTTGTATGCTCCCTATATACCACTCCAGTTATTAACCTGGCTGCCTTACGTTGGACTATTTGAAGCTTCCGAACAGTCTTCAAAGGCAACCCCACGTAGAACACATTGCAGTAATCTATCCTAGATGCGACGAGAGCATGGAACACTGAGGCCAAGTCTCTTTGATAACCCTCTGCTTTACCTGATATTTTAAATTCTATAGACAGTTCAAATATAAAGTTTTGTATGTTTTAACAGTCTCTTTACGTGAGTTTTTGTTTGTTCTTTATTTGGGCAAGTTTAGCCTGAAGAAGAGAAGTCTGAAAGGAGACATGATAGCCATATATAAATATGGCTATCATGTCTCCTCTCAGAGAGGAAGTCATAGGAAGGAGGGAGCAAGCTTGTTTTCTGCTGCCCTGGAGACTAGGACGCAGAACAATGGCTTCAAACTACAAGAAAGGAGATTCCATTTGAACATTAGGAAGAACTTCCTGACTGTGAGAGCTGTGGTGGAGACTCCATCTTTGGAGGCTTTTAAACAGAGGCTGGATGGCCATTGGATGGTGCTTTGAATGTGATTTTCCTGCTGCTTGGCAGGGGGTTGGACTGGATGGCCCACGAGGTCTCTTCCAACTCTATGATTCTGATTCTATATTGTAAGTCATCTTGAGTTGCCCTCTGGAGAAAGAATGCAATGTAAATAAGCAGATACAGTACAATGTAATGCTATGTTGGCTGGGAAAGATGGATATTGGTGTCGGACAAACTGGGGGCAGGTGTGTGTGTGTGTAATTTGGGGGCTAGTTGCCATACAGATGCAGGACAGCAGGATTCGAATGTTGTGAGCAGTATTTGGTGAATGGAAATCAGACACATCAGGGTTGAAGAAAAATGTCCTGTCGTTACCCACTTAAACAACCATCCCAGCATGGGTTTGCAGTAAATGGCTTGTTTCTTGATTTGGCTTGTTATTAATTTAAGTGGCTCTAGTGGGGAGAATATGCTGCTCTTTGATGAGTCAGAGGTACTGGTGTGTATTGTAAATCAATGTCAAGAGCAGCAATTGACACTGAGGAGGGACTCATTGTAGTCATACCTGTATTGTCTAATCCATGGGAGTGGAGGGGTAAGTAACATAATGTTATCAAAGCATTCATTCAAGATCCTGTTAGCTACAAGCATAGATGCACAACTGTTAAAAGCAGATGCTAAAAATTAAGTCCTCAAGTTAACTTCCCCAAATTGTAACTGGCAGTTAGGTGCCAGCCATTCAAAAGAAAACTTTATTTTGAACCACTGGCCAGCCTCTTGTGTAAAGGGACAATAGTGTTATAATTCAACACGTCCGACTGTGTTTTTCTATTGATCTGATTATTGCATAGAATCATAGAGTTAGAAGAGACCATGTGGGTCATCCAGTCCAACCTCCTGCCAAGAAGCAGGAAAATCTCATGCAAAGCACCCCTGACAGATGGCCATCCAGCCTGTTTAAAAGTCTTCAAAGAAGGAGCCTCCACCACACTTTGGGGCAGAAAATTCCACTGCTGAACAGTTCGCACAGTCAGGAAGTTCTTCCTCATGTTCAGGTGGAATCTCCTTTCCTGTAGTTTGAAGGAAAGTAATTAGACGCCAAGATTGATAAAGAGATAGATCACAGATTAGCAAAGGCATAGAGTGCATTTGGAAGGCTTCGCAAGAGTCTGGAGTAACAAACACCTGAGGCAAAGCACAAAAATCAGTGTGTAGAGAGCTATCGTACTGTCTATTATCCTATATGGGTCTGAAACATGGGTCACCTATCGCCAACACCTACGACTCCTCGAACGCTTTCATCAGCGCTGTCTTCGCACAACCCTAAATGCACACTGGACTATGTGACGAATGTTGCTGTCCTTGAGCAAGCAGGGATCACCAGCATTGAGGCCATGCTATTGACAACACAGCTGTGCTGGGCAAGGCACGTCTCTAGGATGGAGGACCACCGCCTCCCTAAGATACTACTCTATGGTGAACTCACCAGGGGTCAGCACAAGAGAGGTGCCACAAAAAAGAGATATAAGGACTCCCTGAAACAACATCTCAGGCTCGGCCAGATTGATCACCAACAATGGTCCACCCTGGCCTCACATCGGGAGGCATGGAGGCACACTATCCATAATGCTACGGCCTCATTCGAGAAGTCACACTGAACAAGTCTCGAAGAGAAACGACGACGCAGAAAGAATCACAACCTGGAAACAACATCACCCAAGGAGACTTTCTGCTGTGCTTTCTGCAACTGAACTTGCCTATCTTGGATTGGCCTTTTAAGGCATCAACACACTTGTAGAAAGCATGGGATGAGTCATTCCTGAATCTTCGTTCGCGAAAAAAAGCCAAGAAGAAAGTTTGAAGCCATTGCTCTGCATCCTAGTCTCCAGGTCAGCAGAAGACAAGCTTGCTCCCTCCTCCCTATGACTTCCCCTCACATATTTTTATATGGCCATAATGTCTCCTCTCAGCTGTCTACTTTGCAGGTGAAACATGCCCAGAATTCATGGGGCTTGTTCTCTAGACCCTTGTCTATTATTTTTTTAAATGCCAATGTTTTAAAGCAGGCACTTTAAAACAGTTCTGACCGGCATTCCCCTTTCACCCTACCTGTTTCTGAGCTTTGAAGTTAGTTTGTTTTTGAACTAAACTTCTCCAATCTCTCTTCTCAAATAGGATTCTGACGACCTCAGTCTGAGTAGACAGTGGTGGGCTAAAGCCAATGGGCAATAAGCTTAGCTGGAATAAGTTTCTTCTAACTGTTCCATATATTTAAATTGCTACCTCTACATTAGGGCCGTGGTGGCGCAGTGGGTTAAACTGCAAAATGCAGAACTTGCTGATTAAGTCAGTGGTTCGAATCGATGGACAGGGTGAGCTCCCGTTGTTAGCCCCAGCTTCTGCCAACCTAGCAGTTCAAAAATATGCAAATGTGAGATCAATAGGTACCGCTTCGGTGGGAAGGTAACAGTATTCCATGTAGTCATGCCAGCCACATGACCTAGGAGATTTTTATGGATGCCAGCTCTTCGGAGATGAGCACCACCATCCAGAGACGGACACAGCTAGACTTAATGTCAGGGGAATCTTTACATTTATACCTTTACATTGGGTTTCTAAAATTTTAAAATAAATTATCAAAATTGTTCTGGTAAAAGACAATTGCTTGGTCACAGCACACAAGTTTTCCATTCAACCCAAGTTATCTCTAACGTGCATTTAGGAGTCATTTGGTAAATAATATTAAGTTTTAATGTAATAATAATAATAATAAACAACTTTATTTGTAGCCCGTCCCATCTCCCCAAAGGGGACTCGGGGCGCTCACATGAGGCCAAGCCCAAACAAGAAATTACAACAAAATAAAATCAAAACATCAACAATAAACACAATAAAAATACATACATACATATATATATATATATTTAAAAAACCCAAAAATAATATACAACTAGATATCTAAAATCACAGACAGGGCGGGCTGCAGGCACACATATAAAGTGTTAAAAACTCAGGGATACATCCTTTATATGGGAGGAGGGATGGACTCCAAGAATGGAAGCATTGAGAAGAGTAATGGTAGAAATTAAATAACTACTCTCCGAAGGCACAGCGGAAAAGCCAGGTTTTCAGGTGTTTTTTTTGAAGGTCTCCAGAGTGGGGGCTTTCCTAATCTCTCCGGGCAAGGAATTCCAGAGTCCGGGGGGCCACTGAGGAGAAGGCCCTCTCCCTTGTGCCCACCAGACGAGTCTGTAAGACTGGCAGGGGTGACAGGAGGGCCTCCCCCGAGGAGCGGAGGGTTCGAGCTGGTTGATGGAGGGAGATCCGGTCACGAAGGTAGGCGGGTCCCAAACCATTTAGGGCTTTATAGGTGATCACCTGTACCTTGAATTTGGACCGGAAAATAAATGGCAGCCTGTGCAGTTCTTTAGACAGGGGGGTTGACCACTCCCTGTAACTTGCCCCAGTTATTTATCTGGCTGCTGATCGCTGGACAAGTTGAAGTTTCCGGGCCATCTTCAAGGGTAGCCCCACGTAGAGTGCATTGCAGTAATCCAGTCTAATGCATTAACTTTCTTTAAACTAAATGACTCAAGATTAATATCCATGAGCTTTATCACTTACCTTTGGTGTGCCTTTTATCCAATGTATCAATCTCCCCATTTTCTTTCCTGCTTACCTTTAGTCGGGATTGTATAGAAATACAAATAGGATGATTTTGTGCAATGACGTCCTATCTATTTGCAGGAAAAGGACAAATGTGCCAAGAAACCAAATCTAAATCTGACAAATACCCCCAATACATCCTCGCCTGGCTGTTTATTTTGAAAAGGTCCTGGTTACTTTTATTCGGCAATAATATTTTTAATTGGGTAGCGAATACAGCAACGTTGTCTATCTTAAAGCAGGGCTCTGAACACGCTTGAAATAAATGACACAATAAAAGCCACCAGTCAAAAGTGCAATTATTCAATTGATGCAACTCAGTAATTTTTATTGCAACTGGAAGACAATACATCACAGAAACTTTATGGTAGGTTTTGGGAAAGTGTTATTTACAATAATAACTGATGAAAGAGTTTGTCTTTGGCAATATGATTACACATCAAGAAAACGCAAAATGCAAGTATGCCTCTAGATCAACTTTTTTTTCATATTTCTGGCTGATTGCACTTGCCTTTTTACTGCTCATTTAGGTAAACACAAATACAACTTAATATCACTGTTTATGCCCCCGTCACAGTTCTTGTTGTATGTTAATGAAACTGGCAGTTCCATACACGTAGTACAGCATATTTATTTTTAGAAAAAGAATTAAAAACTAAAATCAGAAGAAGAAAAAAAAGAAAAGGAAAAATGGCTTATTGCTGTACTAAATTAACCTATTGGCCAGTGAAGGTCTCGTGACCTCTAAAGCATTGATATTGTACTTATTGGTCTTTTGATTGCTTCATCACTTTTTTATTTCTGCAGAACAAAAATATTTCAAAAATATTACAGAAGAGTATAAAAATGTACACGTTCATAATGCTTTTCATACACATAGAAATAATTCCCTACCCCTCTCCATTCCAACATTTGACACCAAGGCAGAGTGAAGTAGTGAGTGTGTATAATACAGAGGTGGAACCAGAAACAATTTCCCCCCACTGATAAGCTTGGAGTCGGGGGAAGCAGGTCATAAATGAAGATTTTAGCAAAATGCATGAAATTCTCACCCTTAATAGGAACCGGTTTGCAGGGGGAGGGGACCCAGGTTTCAACCTAAAGTCACAAAAGTCCAGAGATCTCAGATATATCAGCTATATTATTTATTATCTTGATATGGAGCCATGAGTTTGTAGAAGGTATTGGTAAAGAACAATATAAATGCCATGCAGATCCTATGTTTAGTGGAAAGTATGTAAATAAATCCACAATTTGTTTTCCCTGTTCAATAGCAAGGATCTATTTTGTGCTATGTTATTACAAAGATTATATTTTTACAAATTTGCTGTCTGGGTGGGGGAAGTGGCTGGATTCAGCTCCTCCTGTGCTATGGAAAAAAATGACATTAAAACTTAATTCTAAAATTGATAAATTATTTTGTGTGTTGTCCCTTTGGACTGAAGACTTTGCAGACCAGCCACACTTTAGAATTATAGCAGTTTAACAGCACGTTTCACTGCCAAGGATCCATCCTATGGAACCTTTGGATTTGGATTTTGTTGTGGCACCAGAGCTCTCTGATAGACCAAGGTAAATAACTCACAAAACTACAAATCCCAGAATTGCATAGCATTGAGCCATAACAGTGAATGTGTCAAACTGCTATAATTTTGCATTCTGGGTACTGTCCTTGTGGGGCATGACACTGGTTTGATTGGAATTGTTTGCAAGAAAACAATCATTTTCTCCCCTGTACTACTTTGCAAATACAGTACATTGAAAATACATTTTATTTTAGATCAGATAATAGTGGCAGAGGAGAAGAAGTGGAAGAGGAGGAGATGGTGGTTCTCAACCCGTGGGTCCCCAGGTGTTTTGGCCTACAACTGCCAGAAATCCTGGCCAGTTTAACAGCTGTTAGGATTTGTGCAGATATAATTATGTTATAATTGGAAATAAAATTCCATTTTCAACTTCACATTAACTCAAAAATACCTTGAGTCTTTAACACAATTGTTAAAATTTCAGAAGTGGCAGAGATATTGAAGCAAAAAAGCCAGAAAGGCAAAATTGTGACATATATGTATTAATTTGAACAGTTCTGGACAGTTTTTTCTCCCAATTTCAATGACATTATATAAAAACTTTGCAGAAAAAAAGGTTTCAAAAGTGGGGGGTGAAGGCCAAAACATCTGGGGACCCACAGATTGAGAACCACTGTGGTAGAGGAAGAGAAGGTGGCTTCAAACGTTTCACGAAGGAGCGTGCTTTGAATTTTTATTTTGTAATTGTAGACCAACGAAATACAGCACCATAGACCATTCAGTATTTTTTTTTTAAAATGAGGGAGTTGGGGCTGGTAAAGCAAACTGCTGAGCTGTTGAAAGATTGCGCTGATAGAACTACCATTATAGAGCAACTGTGGGCATGATTCTGTGCTTTAAGATAGTATCAATAAGGATATCCTAATCCCACCAAGATTGAAAGTAACGGGGAGGGGAGGGTTATAACAAGAACAAGAGCAAAGTTCATATAGACAGTGGCACAGAATATTCCGTAGATATTTATAAAATCCAACTTTAAAAAACACAATCAAAACAATAAATTGATTTAATGGGGGGGGGGGGGCACACAACCAAAATGGTGTTGTTCACCACAGCCTTTTATTCTCTACAGTAGAAAGCAAGGAGATGGCCTAAGGTTGGCGGAAGGATATCACCGTAGCAAAGTATTAATGTATGTTACATATTCATATAAACAATAAAGATATTTAAATTAGATCACAGTGCTGCATTTATGTGCATAACAGTGTTTACAAATTCCAGGGAAAGGTCCACACGCTTAACTACTACTCAACCAAGAGGATGAATGGTTCTGGGTCTGGAAATAGAAGAATACTTAAAATAAAAAGTAAACAAATATTTAAACTTAGAAATGACTTACTCGGTGGCCAAGCGACTCTCATCTTGCTAATTTTCTTATTGAAAACACCTGCTTTATATGCATGTGCGCATATATATATATATATATATATATATATATATATATATGCGCCTCAATAACTTTTTAAAAGCAATTCACAGCTGGGTAATGTAATAATTGTGTAAAGGAGCATCAGAGTAACATTTCACACAGTGGGTTATTTGGCTTCCAGATCACTTTGCTGTTCTCCAATCCAAGGCAGATAGCCTGAATGAGTGAGCAAGCAATTACCTGCAAGTGTTGTCATTATGTATGGTGGTGTAAGGTTCCCTCTCCGCTATCAAACAAAGTAGTAATAGCAGGATGTGCTCACATCAGCCCAATCCAGAAATGTCACTGTATACATGGCCCTCTGTGAGAAGGAATGCAGAAAACTGAATTCATTCCCCAGTGTTTTGAAAATGGTAGTGGCAGAGAAGTACAGAGAACAACACTCACCAAAGAGTGAATGGGAACAACAGCATCAGTGCAGCAGAAGTCTATAAAGAGACTCAACTGGTTTAATTTCAGCCTGGTATCAAGGCAAAGAAATATAGCACCATGGAACATAATGATGGAATTACTACCTAAATCAAAGTGCTAGTCCCAACTAGAGTTGATCGAATGAATGAGTAGAGTTTACATAATTGTTGAATTACTTTTCAATAATTGATTCAGTGGGTCTAATCCAGGCATGGGCAAACTTTGGCCCTCCAGGTGTTTCGGACTGCAACACCCACAATTCCTAACTGCTGGCTGATAGGAATTGTGGGAGTTGAAGTTCAAAGCACCTGGAGGGCCAACATGTACCCATGCCTGGTCTAATCTAACTGAGATTAGCAATTGGATTTATACCATTTAATATTGGGGAGTTTAACGTCTTTGCATTTCAAAGATTAATATGTTCCCTCCAGGAATCTCTATGTCTATCCAAGCACATCTGTGGCCAACTTCCACCAGAAGTTGATCACAATGTCATGCTCGAGAAGGTAAGAGATTGCTAGAGTTAATATTTTTCTAGCAATCTCTAGGTTCGCTAACATGACTCTATGATCAACTTCTGGCAGAAGTTGACCATAGTCACCTTGGAGGACCAAGAGGTTCCCAGATAAGTGTTTTCTCAGATTTAAAAAAAGTATTTTAACTTTTTCCTTAACTTTCATGGGGATCCTGTGCCTCAAAACTCACTAAGATGGAATGGCAAGGGGATAATGAAACTGGGTCTTCTTGAGTGTTTCATCAGAGATGCCTATGATGTGAATGAACATAGAAAAATTGATATTTGGTTCATAGGGATGTCGGGAGGAGGGGGGAAAATCTGATCTGCCACTTGAATTGGTTCCCAAACATTTGTGCAAGTACTATTTAGTTAAAAATCATATATTCACCTAAACTTTTGTGACATCCACCCAGAAAATGATATACCCTGCAATGAAATGCATGATGAAATAGATGTACAAATATAATGTGAACTTGGATTCAAATATCTGGCTTTAGATCACTTGCAAAAAGCCTGCATGTCTAAAACATTTTAATCCTCAATTTAGGCACAGGAATAATAGTGGAACTAACTTGCATAAATTGGTGTCCTTAAAAATATTTTTTTTCTAGGCAGAAGAATAAAGTAAATTATATATATATATATATATATATAAAGAAAATTTCCTGATACATATATATTTTCTAAGGATTTCCCCCCCAAAATGTCCAGCCCAGTTATATTTTAAAATTATCTTGTGGGAAAGAATAATAATAACATAAAACACTACAGTAAAAACAACCCCAAACGAAATAGAAATATTGTGCACAAAGCTTTTGTGCTAGTATAACTGATGATCAGTTCAGAAGAAACTACTGAAATCACTTGGATTATTATACTTTTACACGTGTTACGGACAAAACGTACCAATGTGTGCATCCAGTTAAAGGATAGCAAGGCAAACTAGAATGACACGTGAATTGTATGGATTATACGCAACGTATAAAATTCTAAACTGGCAGTAAGGTTTTCCTCTGTAGAAGACTTGTTTATATAATGGCAGTTGTGAAAGGGGCTTCTACACTTCCTCTTCTTTTTCAGTGGGACAGGGAGAAGGTAGTTCCAAGGGGATTGCATATGAGGAATAGACAGGTACAATGGCACCTGAACCTGTAACGTGACTTGAAAAGGGCCCGTCTGATATCAGTAGTGTCCAAGTACATTTCATGGAAGAGAGGAAGTCAGGATATAGGACTGTATTCCGCATGCACAGCTGCAATCTTAAAATTTCTAGTCATTGGGGGGAAACTGGAAATTAAGCAAAGCCAAGTCCATCTTGTAACTCCTGTAGATCAAATTCAACTGGCAATTCAGAAAAGGGTTGGGTCACAATGTAGACTTCAACATGCTGCATTATGCTGTTAATCCCCTGGTGCTCTGTATACACTACAGTACATACTAAGTGCAATAATACTAGCAATTAAGCAACTATAACCAGGGTTCAGAAACCTCCCAGGTGTTAATTTACTGTCTTCATTCCCCTAAAGAGGCAGCCACATATTTTCATATCTCATAAGATTTGCTTGGCCCGAACCCATCATCATGGCAATATGAACAAGGATGTATATATGGCACTCTGTGTGTACTAGTCATGGGCCCGAAATTCGTTTAATTGGTGTTTCCGTTTCACTCTGTTCATTCGGATGGTATGAAATGGAAAGCCCCCCCCTGTAACAAAATTGCAATCAAAACAAAAGGCAGGCGGGAGCGGGTACTGGCTCCAAGCCTGCTTTTAGGATCGATTGTCTGGGGCTTGGCAGGGCCTGAAGCCAAGCACTGAGTAAGGAGCGCTCCTTACTCGGTGCTTGGCTGCAGGTCCTGCCAGGCCCGGGTACTTTGGGCCTACAGGTGAAGTCCCCCCCTCCCCTCAAATGGGCTGAAAGAAAACACATCTTTCAGCCCCAAAAACAAAAAACAAATATCTGACCTCCTGATTTCGGGAGGCTCTAATGAAAATGGATTGGGGGGGGGGGGGCTCTGAAAGCCGGGACATGCAACGGATCATGGTAATGCACATGACTAGTGTCTACATGTCAAATGTGTTCATAAAACCATTAACCATTTGTTGAAATTGCTGAAGGACCAAGTCCCATTTGACACTCCATATTTGACAGATCTGATAGCGGGAGCTTCCTTATTCACTCCGAATGCACTCCATGGAACATAATGTTTGTATCTGCTAAATGATATTCTTTCAAACATGCTTTCAACATTTCTCCTTCCAATCAAAACATTCCCAAGCAAAATCCCAGCTCTCCAAAACAACATCACTATTGCCACCATTTCCATTGAGAAAAACAGACCCACGCTTGCATACATCTAATGGTTTTTTAAATTCTTCCAATGGCAACCCACCCTACTGTCTTTGTTTCAGGGTGCCTGGTAGTTGATGAGGGAATTGGGTCCTTGACGCAAGCAAATTGCGCACAAATCCCTTAGCCACTGAGTCTGAAAGTCACATCAGGCTTATGGCGTTCAATACCAGTGTTTCCTAAGAGAAGCAAAGCAAAACAAAAGTACGTAAAATATGGCCTTATTGCAAAGCTTTCAACCCATTTATAGGATTGTGCACTGCAAAACAGGTAGGGTTATAAACAGTGAGTCAGTTCTTCCACATACTTTTGTTAAATTCACCCCATGAACATAAATAAAAGCCCTTTCGTTACTTGCTCCCACATGGCAGATGAGCAGAGTAGTTGTGTGGTCACTGTCTCCTCTCGACCGAAATTGTATGTGTTCATCCCTCCCTGCCCGTCATACAATTCATGGAGCCTTCATCATACACACTCACTACTTGCCTTGCCCTCAAAATTATTGCGTAATGTTAATACATGTAAAGACAAAGAAAGGACAAACTTTTCAAAAAACAGAGAAGTAGGGGAAGGGGGCTGAATGTGCAGACAAGGCAATAAAATTCAACCATCCAAGCCCTACCCGAGCATGAAGTTTTATTTTTTAATATTGCAGAGTAAGTTCCCCAACAGTCAGTATTTGTCCCTGAAAAAGGTTAAACCTTAAAAACACCTGCTTCCAAAAAAAAAAGAGGAAAAAATATTCCAAAATGAAAACAAAAACCCGAAAAAACAAACTAAGCCTAAGGGCTTAAAAATTAGAGGCATAGCCTTTTCTCTATTTCTCTATATTTATATGAAAATAATTCATGCTTCATGCTAAATACATTATTTACCTTACAAGAACTTTTGTTATCTTTGAATTAAAAAGGGGTTTTTATTTTGTACTCCCAAGCCCCTCCCAGAAAGGAATCCATGCATTTGTGGATCAGAGTTTGCTACAGTGGTTACAAGTGGAAATATATTGTTATTTTTTGCAGAGATGAATCCTGACATTAACTGGGTACACCGTTTTGAGGAGCACATTAAGGAGCTCTATGAAATATTACTTTCTATTTTTTTGCCCAACCGACATGGATTAATTTTTTTGGAAAATAAAAAGTCGTATAATACTAGTGGCAGGTTTTGTAGCATGTTTTTTCCCCTAGTGAGATCAAATATTTGTGACCTATACAAAAGATTTCTTCATTTTGAAACCTCCTTAAATATCTACTCATAATTTTCTTTAGACTTGATTGCTTTTCACTCAGGCAGTTAAGAACTCATAGCTTGTTTTCCCATAATATTTTTGCAGGCAGTGCCAATCTTCAGGCTTATGGCTTTTGAAAAAACATTCGTTTAATTTAAATATAGAAGACAGTTAATTGATTAAAGAATATCACTAAACCCTACCCCTCCACCCCTTTCTCCTTATTTCACTGAAACTCATTGCATACACAGTTCAGTTTTCCATAATTTAAAAGTTATTAAGTCTTCACATTATAAGCCATATACAGTACATGAAGTACTAGTAGTTCATTACTGTACAAGCAGCTGTCTATAGTGGCTCTTTCAAGATTTCTATGGCACAACTGCAAGCAGAAGCCAGGATACAATTCTCGACTCTGGGGGCAATGTCTTGGCCTTCGACTTCCCCCAAATCGCTAGACAGGTTTACCCATAAATCCAATTATATGGCCTTAAAATAAATTTAAGAGCCTGGCCTGAATAATTTCCAAATTAACCAACTTCTTCTAGGTTTAAAACGATTTTCAAGTTCCAAATTTCGTTCCTCTCGCATAAGCTGGTGACGTCACAGCATATTCAGCCATGTATTTCTGACCAAGCAGGAGAAAGCAATGGCAAATTTTGGCTTTTACTTTCTTTTCTTTTTTGTCTTCGTGTCATGAAAAGCTTTTGTAAAATTAGTTGAGTATCAGTATGAGTTCTATGGCTTCAATCTCCTTTAAAAATAACAACAAAAGAATCTTAAGGGTTTCCGCAAAGAAACAAAACGCAAAAGAGAAAGAGGGAAAAGGAAAAAAAAAAGGAACAAAGAATATATTTGTTGATATTGCCACAAATCATTAGAATTCACCTGACGTGCTGAAACGAAATTGTTTGCTAAGTTCAATCAATGGATTTGTTCTCATTTTTTGTGGTGTCCTTTTGCTCTTTCTGCCCCTTCGCCGTCCGATTGGTGATGTTGTTCAAACAAGACCGAATCCCCGCCAAATGCAGGAGTGACCCGGCTGCTTCTTTCATTTCCTCATCGTCACTCTCGGGGGGTTTCTCTGTGCGTCTCTTTTTAAGAGGCAGTGTGTCACTTGGTACTTTTTTTGCCTTCAACAAATGCTGCCGTTTCTTGTGCTGAGAGGCATATCCACTGTCAGCTAAAGAATCCTTGGTCTCTTTTCGGTTTTGTCTTTTGTCCTCCTCCTCCGCCTCGCTATGGCTCTCGTGGCTATGGAAGCTGACCTCACTGCCCTCGCTACTGTCCCGGCTGCCTTTCGTAGCAAACTCGTAATGGTCATCGGCAGAGGAAGAGGAAACGGAGTCACTAGTGGGCGATGTGCTCCTGTGGTTGGAAGATTTGGCACTGCTATAGTTGTGGTCCTCCTTCGGATCACCGCTAACTACTGGAGAGCCACACGACGGTTCACTGTCTGTCCGCATGCGGCAGTTTGCTATCCCATTCCTGTAGGAGGGGAGAAGAGAAAAAAAAACACACGATCAAACCAACCCCTCTCCAAAAATGAGGCTCCTCCTGAAATGCAAACAAGAAAAGTACAAGAACTAGAACTTACTGCAGCCCACTTACAATTAAAATTCCCGTAAACACATTTGTAAAACTCAGACATTGATTCAAATATCTTCCCTACTGTAGAATAACAGTGCTCAAGGTCAATGGGAAGGGCTTTTTATCGTTTTCCTCTTGGCGCCTCTTTCCTCCCTAACGTAATACTAGTGTAAAATGGATAACATCTTCAAAATAATCATATATTCCAGGATCAAATTGGCACAACTATGAAAATCTAACAAAACACCAACAGTTGAAAACTGGCTATTGAAAGCTTGGGATATAATAAACATGGATTTGCTTATGCAAAAATTAACAGACAATAACACACAAAGACAGAATAAAAACTGGGGAAAATTTACTGAATTTATTAGAAATGACAATGGAGAAATGTATATCCAGGAGACATAAAAGAGTCTCAAAGGACAAATATAAACTGGGTGACAGATAGACTGAAAACCCAATGAAACGAATTGATAACGCAACCTAGAGGAACCTGGACGTTGTATTGTTTTGATTTTCTTCTTCTTCATTCACTCCTCAGCTCCCTTTTTACCCTTTCCTACTTTCCTTACACAATTTGTTCCCACACTTTTGTTGTAAACCTGTCTTGATTTTAAAACTTCTCTCATTCTCGTCTATTGGAGACAATTTATTTTCAATAAAAACTTGAAAAAAACCCCATATATTCTAGTAGAGTTTTCATGTAAGCAAGAATAGACATCAGTTGTTACCTGCATAACATAAATGAAGGGCAACTGTAACATGTAATCCAACCCTTAAAAAAAACCCTTCAAAATGATGAGTGCATCTTTAGTGGTTCCCATTCTTCTTTATGTTTGTTTATATAGTATATAAGTTCCAACATTAATTACTCCTGTCTATTTTTCACTGGCCTATACATATGTGTTAACCTTTTCCATTACTCATGTTTTTCCACCAGCATTCTATAGTTACATGTCTCCAAATGTTTCATTTTTAGTAAATTCTGTTCTAGGCACGCATATCTAAAATGTGATTAATGTGTATGTTCTTGCCTAAATGCATCAGATCTGATCCGATCTTGAAGAGGTGGTTTGGTAAGTACTTGAGTGAGAGACATTCATTAAATACCAGGTGCTGTAGGCTATATTTCAGGTAAGGAAATGCCAAAACCACTTTATTCCCTATATAAGAACCTCACCCCACAGTCCACCCTTCACCACACTTGGCTACCCACTAGGAAAACTTTGTTTTCGAGGCTTGTGTGTGAAGTAACTACGAGGAGAGATATCTTAATTAAAGGACTGTAAAGTTTATTCAAACAGTGTTCTAAGCGTAGAGGTTTCAGAGTTCAGAGCTTAGGTGGTTACAGTATCTTCCAAGAGGCAAATATCTTAAGGTTACAATACACTAACTATGGAGATACAACTCACTACTGTATAGCTGCACTCCCAAAACCAATAACTCAGCAGTTTTTAACTCTAACTGCTTGTCTTTTAAACCCAAACTGCTTCTCTAGCAGCTCAAACACAGCTTTTCTTCTACTCTCTCAGAGAGTAGATTCAGAGACCCTTTTAAAACCGCTGATAGCTGTCTAAAATGGACTCTCTAACACTCCACACACCCTTCAGCTTTCGCTGTCAACAACCAACTGTATAAGTTTGAATCCGAAGATTCTAAAGCCACTCGCAGGCTCTGCCTCCTGTTTCCACAGTAACGGAAATTCCTCGGAGGTTCTGCAAGCTAATCTTTCCGTTAATCCTTTAAGGGTTTGCCAAGTTTTACCCTATATATATATATATATTCACATTTAAAACCTGTAACAAATAAATAGGACATCACCACACTAAGGTATGACTGTTTCATTTTTACAAGTACAGATGAATCATATCTACCTACTTTAGATACCCCACATTAAAAAAAATCATTCATCTATTGTTGGGCCTGTGTCCTCAGCAGGGATTCTGGGATCTCCTATGCAAGGGATTGTGGCAGCCACAGTTCATGATGGAGAGGAAACTTAGGGAGGTCAGTTTCACTGAGAGTCATCAGTACACAGATAAAGCAGCTGGCTGTGGAGCTTGGGATAGAAAGAAGGAATGTCAAGGTCTTTCCTTCTAGCAGTGGTTTTGGTTTGCAAGTAAGGGAGGGAAATCTAGTTTCTTGATATAAGCTATGCTTTGCAGTTTGAATTTCAGGTCAACTTTTGCAATAAGCTGCATGTGTTTCCAAGCCTTCTGTATTTTAGCCCATGCATTTAGCCTCATGTATTCTCGAGTCTCCTGAATTTTAGCTCAAGTACTCAAGTCTGGCTGCTGATTTGAAGACCTGAATGTCTGCAATTCGAATCCACGAGACGGGGTAAACTCCCCGTTTGTCAGCCTGAGCTTCCCATGCGGTGACATGAGAGAAGCCTCCCACAGGATGGTAACACATCCGGGCGCTCCCTGGGCAACGTCTCTGTAGACACCCGATTCTCTCACACCAGAAGTGACTTGCAGTATATTTTCAATTCACTTCTGACACGATTAAAAAAAACACCCAGTCCTTGTTTCCACAAGTCAAATTTTTCAAACTCCAATTATTGCAGGGACAGAAAGTGAGGTGCAATCCTCTGAACAAGGGCACAGACAGGAAAACAAACACCACAGGGGGAAAATGTACCCGTTCTTAATTACATAAAAATTAAACTACATAACATTAAATTACATAAAAGTTAAACAGTCAAATTTTGACTGATTTATGAGGCCATAAAGAATCACTGAGGATTGCGGAAGAACAACAAGGGACGCTGGAAAGAAAACGCTGAGAGAGATAAGGAGTGTGTCAGCTCCCCCTGGTGGCCAGAAGTTTGCCAGAAGTTTGTCTCTGTTTGTCTATGTTCGTCTATATATGTCTAAATATGTCTACACATGTTGAACTGCAGGGATTGTCTGCAAGTATGTGTACTGTAATCTGCTTTGAGTCCCCTTCGGGGTGAGAAGAGCGGAATATAAATAAAGTAAATAAAATAATTAAATAAACTTAAGAACAAATATACAGAGCCTATCTTGTCCGTAAATTAGGGACTACCTGTAGTGGATTTTGCAGGGAAATAACAATTTTTTACTTCCTGTATTTGCAAAAGTTATGAACAGATCATTAAGGACATGTCAATAACTCAAAAGGTTTTCACTGAAAAACCTGGAAAGAAATATACTCTCTATTTCCTCAATTTAATAAACCAGGGACCTGTGATTTACAAGTGCCTGTAATTCTAACTCACTTGATTCTCAGAGTTCAGGACATTATATGATTAATCACTGTAAAGATAAAAGTGAAAAACAATTTCTTGCCACTTGAACGGAGGTACTTCAAACTTCAATTCCTTATTACAGAGAGTGGTGTTTAAGACTATTAGAACTAATGCCAATTCCTTTATTCCTGTATCCGATAGCAACCATTAACATAGAGAAGGTTTTTCCAAACTGAGAATCTCAGAGGTTTTTCAACTACAATCCATAAGCCAAAGATGGCAATTGTAGTCCACAGCATCTGGAATTTGTTAGGTTAAGAAAGGGCATCCTAGACAAAGACGTCAGCCGTTGGAGAGACAGCATTTGTTTATTTTTCAATTTTTCTCCAAAACGATATACAACATTGGCTAAAATAAAATATAGGTACCAACCTTTCATATTAAAAAAATATAATATTGCCATGTCTTAGTGGGGACCTAAATCTGGATTGTCCAAAGTTTAGTCTAACCTTCTGACCTCTGCACTTCACCTGCTCTATCAATGTTGCCTTTATTTTTCTTGAAATAAGTTATAGTTTCAGCCATCGAATGGCCATGATTTGTACTGATTAATTAATGAATTAAAAGAAAACATTAAACCGCTGAGCTGCTGAACTTGCTGACTGAAAAGTTGCACATTCAAATTCAGGGAGCGGGGGTGAGCTCCCATTGTTAGCCCCAGCTTCTGCCAACTTAGCAGTTCAAAAACATACAAATGTGCGTAGATTAATAGGTACTGCTCCGGTGGGAAGATAACAGCGCTCTATGCAGTCATGCTGGACACATGAACTTGGAGGTGTCTATGGAGAACACCGGCTCTTTGGCTTAGAAATGGAGATGAGCCCCAACCCCCGGAGTCGAACACAACTGGACTTAATGTCCAACTTAAAAATAAAACCTTGAAATAGGACAAAATACACTACTTACAGAATTACAGAATAATGTAATTTTATAGCACAAGACATTTCCCTTCCTTTGCCTTTAATTTGTTCTTTTAAAAATGTCATCATTATTGCTAAATATCACCAGAATTCTTTGCATCAAGGGTAAAAAGTTCAACACTGATAAGGTCAGGGAGAATGGATTAAATTCCTCCAACGACATGAATATAAAAGCTAATTGATCCAAGGGGACTCCATGGTCCTACACCTGCAAAAGGCATTATACTGGGGTGCATACTTATTTCTTTAACAAAAGGATATTATTCTGTTCTTAAATATAGAAAAACACATCAATGAAGGAAGTGGCACCTATTTTTTTTGTGTCAGCAGTGACCTGAGAAACTGCAAGTCGCTTCTGGTGTGAGAGAATTGGCTGTCTGCAAGGATGTTGTTTAGGGGATGCCCAGATGTTTTACCATCTTGTGGGAGGAGAAGCTGGAGCTGACAGATGGCAGCTCACCCTTCTCCCCACATTCGAACCATTGACCTTTCAGCCAGCAGTCCAGGTAACACAAGAGTTTAACCTATTGCGCCGCCGGGGGCTCTAGGGCATTTGTGCCAAATTTGGTCCAGTGAATGAAAATACATCCCGCATATCAGATATTTACATTATGATTCGTAACAATAGCAACATTACAGTTAAGAAGAATAAACAAAAATAACTTTATGGATGGGGGGGGGGGGTCACCACAACACGAGGAACTATATCAATGGGTCATGGCATTAGGAAGGTTGAAACCACTGCTATACATGGTCTAAAATGAAGCTTAGTTTTATGCCTGAAACCAAAACCGATAAAGAAACCTCTTTCAGTTAATGATCATGTTACACTTCCCAAATAAAATCATTAACAATGTGTGCATATAGGAAGATGGTCATGTTTTCAAGATCAAATGTCTGGCACTGAAACCATTTTCTGGAAAATAAAAATCAACAAAATATTTAAAATTCCCACCAAATTACCATCTTTTCTTGCTCAATAAAATGCAATTTCCTTGGACTTTAGGGGGTAGTTTATGATCCATAAATTATATGCAAAACTCAGCAGGAGAAAAAAAGACAAAGACAAAGCGCTCTCAATTATTAATAGCTAAACGCACTGCCATTCATGATAGTGCAGCAAGCCAGCTGCATTTGCTCTGTGGTGGTGTCACCACGGCAGGGGTTGTCATTAAGCGGTGCCAAATGCTTAAGAGAAGAAGTCATCCATATTCAAGACAATTGTACAGTGAATTTATAACCAGCTCCTTCAAATCATTCATTATAAAGGAAACAAGAGCTGCCTTTGAAGTGGCAGCTTTCTAAAGCTCAGACTTTTATGTTCTGATGGGAGAGGCTCAAAATTGCCACAATTTGAGAAAAAGCATTGATGACTTATTTATTTTCGTACTTATTTAACTATTTTTGTGATATAGCTAGAGTGATGCGTCTCAGTCAGGAGCACGAGGGGCTATGTTCTTGCATGACACAAGCAAGATCAGTCCTACTACAGGGGGAAAAATTGAGTACAGTGGGTGGAAAGTTGCACAGCAAGGATGGCTCTTTAAGAAAGAACGAAGCATTGCAAGCTTTACAAACTAATCTACATGTGTGTGTGTGTGTGCCAGGCATGTAGCCGGGGGGGGGGGGGCTTGATGGGCCTCACCCCCCCCCTCAGGGTGGTCTTACTGGTACATTATTTAAACTGTTATGTTTATTCATATCATGATCTGATCACCATGCTCAATATATCCTATATGCATGGGGTGTATTGGGATAACAGAAGGAAACTCGAACCAAACCTACGACCTGAGGACCTGGCTGCCACCGTCCAAGCTTGCTAGGTCTCAACAGACGAACCTTTGGTTTAAAGGGTGAGGCTAGTTCTGTGGAAGCTGCGCTCCACCAGAAAATTCCATAGCAGGCTCGAAGGACACATCCAACTTCCGAAAAAACCCTGTAGCAATAGGCGAGGGACAAAACGGCAGGTGTAAAGATGCACTGGAAGCCACAGAGCCAACCCTGCATGCAGGTGGTCACTTGAGATTGACCCGGGAGATGAGAGTCTTGTTCGGCAGCATCCTGAATGAACAAGCAGCCTTTTTAAGGAGAGCACGGCTTGCTCCATATGGAGAGCGGCCTAGAAAAGGTGGCCTAACGAAAGCTCATCTCCATCTACCTGGTTGGCTAGCCGCGGCCAACGGGCATCTTCCGATGCGGTTGAACAAAGACAAAGAAACAAAGGCCAACACCTGCCTGCAAAGGTGCAAATAGACTGCTCAGATTGGCCTTTTTAGTCTTCAATGCGCTTGTAAAAAGCGTGGGATGAGTCCTTCCTAAGAATCTTCGTTCGCGAAGTAATGCCGAGACATTGGGATAATGATACAAAAGGTTTGCTAGGGTAGACTCTCTCTCACTCAGACTCACCCCCCCCCCCGCCCCCGGAATCAAAATCCTGGCTACAGGGCTGGTGTGTGCATATGTATTTTCCCCCCAAACTTCCTGGGGCAAGAAGTTTTTATTTCCTTTTTAAAACAACATGCACTGTCCCTTAAATACAAAACTGGACCATGTTTTAAATAAGTTGATAAATTGGGCAGAATGCTGGTTTGCCCTCTACAAGAGATGGAGAACAGCAAATGGAGGAAGCAACCCAGATCCAAGAAACGGAGACAGGAGTGAGCAGTAGGAAGCTGCTTCCCTTTTGCCAAGTTCATAGGGGTCCACCCATCATCCCCACTGAGTTAACAGATGAGGAGTGGTAGAAGCAGAATCACATGTTCGACCATCAGGATCTTTAAGAGGACAGGTGATTTGCCACATGGCATCCAGCCAGGGTCTAGATATGGGGCATTTCCTGCTGTGTTCTTAACACTGGCAGTTGCTATGTGCAGATTGCTCTTAGGACCATAGGAAATGGCTTCACACCAAGGGTCAAGCTGCTTGCTTTTCCCCGAGCCCAGCATTTTCTACTCTGGCTAGCAGCCAGTCCGGAAAGTCTCCAAATGGAGTTGCCTTCTATATGTTTCCACAGTTTAACTTGGCGAGTGAGCAGCTCGAAACAAAGGCTTCACAAAAGAGTCTGGAGCAACAAGCACATGAGGCAAAGCACCAAAATCAGTGTGTACAGAGCTATCATACTGCCTATTCTGCTCTATGGGTCTGAAACATGGCTCACCTATCGCCAACACTTACGACTCCTCGAACGCTTTCATCAGCGCTGTCTTCGCACAATCCTAACACTGGACCGACTATGTGACGAATGTTGCTGTCCTTGAGCAAGCAGGGATCACCAGCGTTGAGGCCATGCTATTGAGAACACAGCTGTGCTGGGCACGGAGCCGATCCTCCCTCCCTCCTAAAGCCGGCCTGAAAAGGGTGATTTCGGCCGCATGGCGGCTTTAGGAGGGAGGGAGGGAGGGAGGAGCAGTCGTGGCGAGGCCCCGCATCGGCTCCGGGGGTGGGGCTTTCCTTCCTCCTCCTTGTGCGAGGAGGCGGGGGCGGAGGCAGGGAGGGGCGGAGGCAGACCCTTTGGCCTTGGGCGGCAAAAGGGCCTGATCCGGGCCTGGTCTAAGGACATAGAAGGCTTGTCTTCTATGTCCTGGCTTCATACCTACTAGTTTATAAATAAGCCAAATAATTCCAGAAATAAAGTCATTATTTATTTTCTCTTATTTTCTTTCTGTTTTTAAAAATGACATTGTTAACCAACTGCATTGAAACACAGTTAACCATGACAGTGCCTGAAATAGGTTCCAGGCATGTGCACATCTTCTTGTTTTATCATCGGTGAGTGACTGGAGCTTCTCAAACAAGAAAGCTGGTATTATTTGCTTTTTTTTTCTTTTTTGTTAACTAATAAATCAAATAAATGAAAAAGGGCCTTGTTTGTTCAGTGAAAACATATCAAGGTTGCAACGTGAAGCATGCTTTGGGATTACAGCATGTGAAAAGCACACACCATGATAATACAAAGGTACTGTCTCGAACTTTTCTTATCCTTGACAGCACACACCATTGCATTCCTGCTACATCTCTCCTGATCAAAGACAGCCTTTTTATTAGCAGTCTGTATTTGCAGTGGGGTTGCACATGTATAATTATGGTTCTAAAATCCGTGCTGTACATATTTCCTGCCAAGAGTACAACGAACTGAGTTGATTGACTGTATGTTTCAGACCTATGGGATTGGACCTGATTATGTGAGGGAACACTGTTTACTCCTAATTTACTCCCTATTTAACAAAAATACCTAAGAAATGCTTCTACTTCTTTGTGATGGAAACTTTTCTACACCTCTACACAGAAATAGGTCAGTAAAATATCAGGGTTTTTTATTTTGTGTGGAAAGCATTGCATACATACTGTAAGTACAAAATTGATTAAAAAAATAGAAGGAGCACAAGCGGCTAAATAATTTTTGACCAAAACAGGGCAACAACGATCGCATTGTCTGTAGCTTTAAACAATTCTTCTTCTGTACATGAGGCAGGACATTGTGGACAAGCATACGTGGGCAGAGTTGTTTGTTCTTCTCCACATTTGAACAAGGTGGAGAATTCTTTTAGGTAGATCAATTTTGCCAGGTTGTCTTTTGATCTGCCAACTCCACTTCTGAGTCTGTTCAGGGACTTCCAAGTTGCCCATTCTTGGTTTGCCCCTGGAGGAAGACCCTTGTGGGGACCATCCAATTGGGATTGCCTGGTTTAGCTGCGCAGCTAAACCAGGAAATATCAGGTAGCAGGCATGTAGCCAGGGGCTAAGGGGCTTCAGCCCCCAAATTCTCAGGGTGGTCCGCGAAAAGGCCTTACTGGTACATTATTTAAACTGTTATGTTTATTCATATCATGATCTGATCACCATGCTCATTATATCCCACATTAATGGGGTTATTGGGATAACAATACAAAAGGTTTGCTAGGGTAGACCCTCTTCCACCCAGTCTCAGCCCCCCCAAAACCAAACTCAGCCCCGAACCAAAATCCTGGCTACGGCCCTGTCAGGTAGTATAGTTTCTTAAATCTAAAATCTTCACAATAATTATTTTTGTTTGTCATATTTAGCATATGACAGCATATTTGCATTGAATTAAAATCTCAGCACTTTGAAAAAATACCAGGTATTCCTCAGTGTGGGAAAAAGATTATAACAAAGCATGTTATTTTAGATTCAGTTAGGAGGTCCTGCATCTCAGCGACAGAACCACGCACTTTGTATTCAGAGAGTATCAGGTTCCATCCTCAACATTTTCTGTTCAAAATATTGGGTAGGACCCTGTTCATTTCTTCGCGAACGAAGATTCTTAGGAAGGACTCATCCCACGCTTTTTACAAGTGCGTTGATGACTAAAAGGCCAATCCGAGATAGGCAAGTTCGGTTGCAGAAAGCACAGCAGAAAGTCTCCTTGGGTGATGTCGTTTCCAAGTTGGGGTTCTTTCTGCGTTGTCGTTTCTCTTCGAGACCCATTCAGCGTGTCTTCTTGAAAGAGGCCGCAGCATTATGGATAGCGCATTTCCATGCCTCCCTATGTGAGTCCAGGGTGGACCATTGTTGGTGATCAATCTGGCCAAGTCTGAGATGTTGTTTCAGGGAGTCCTTATATCTCTTTTTGGGGGCACCTCTCTTGCACTGACCCGTGGCGAGTTCACCATAGAGTATCTTTGGGAGGCGGTGGTCCTCCCAAAGATACCGGCTGTTAGGAATTGTGGGAGTTGAAGTCCAAAACATCTGGAGGGCCAAAGTTTGCCCAGGCCTGCCTTGGACCAAAAATGCCCCTTTGGCCAACCCAGAAATGAAAAAAGAGCCTGGAATAAGTGTTTTGAGAAAGCTGTGGGTTTTGCTTACACTACGTAACACGATTTTTGTTCCTGGGTTATAAATGTCATGCCTTAATTGGCTCTATCATAAAACAAAAAAAGTTTATTACCTGCAAAATCTTTGTTTTTGTGGGCCATCCTGCAGCACATTTTGCTATAGTTTTTCCCCCTGTTTCAAATAATCTTTATTCTCTTTTCCATAAAACAACATAGAAACATAGAAAAAAACATATAAGAGAAAGGGGAAGTGAGGGTGGGAGAGTTGTATGAGGAGCAGAAAAATATGTGGGTAGAAAGGGAAAAAAAGAGAAAAGAAAAAAAGAAAAAGAGAAAAAATAAAACACAAAAGACACTATTAAAACACAACGATGGCCTTCCGAGCTTGCACGTCCAGTGTTCTTGTTCTTTCTTCTTCTTCTTTATTTAGAAGTAAGAACAGGAAGTATAATATTACTTTCGACTACTTATTTTGGCTTTCTATACTTTCTGTGCTATCTATATTGTTAGAAGGTTGGAATGTGGTTGGGCCTATGTAAATATCCGTTATGCAAATACCATTTCAGTGGCAACCAATCCCTTCTGTATGGGGCCGTAGAATGTTGGTGTTCTTAGGCTGGCCAATCAGAGTCTGTTATGCACATAATCCCACTGTGACAGCCAATCGAAACGCTGGCACATATTCCTCAGCTCTGCCCCGGTCACTGACTTTTATTATGTGTATAGACCGTCTACCACCCCCACTGGGCCAAACACTGTTTTAATTATTTTATTATGTGTATAGAAGTAGATTTTAGATATATTCTATATATATTTATATTATATTATATTTCTAGTTAATATATTTTTGTTATTTTTTTGTTTTTATTAGTCATATGTATTACTTAATTATTGATTATTGATATTCATTAACTTTAAATAATTATCCCATGTTTCATGGTATGTGCTAAGTTTCCCCCTGATTGAGCATGTAAGTTTATCCATTAGCGCTATATCTAATGATTTTTTATACCACCCTCCTCCGTTGGGGAGTTTTCCTTTTTCCAGTGTTTAGCATATATTAACCTAGCCACTGTGGATAAATTTTGCTATAGTTTTTGACTGAGTATCTCATAGAGTCTCAACCAATTCGCAGCCACAAAAACTAAGTTTCTGGAATATAACAACTACTTTCGAAGTAACTACTGAACAATTAAACAGGAAATAACACTTTCAAACCAGGAAAAGGTTTGTTTTTTGTTTTTTTAAATAGTTACACATAGTGTTATAAACAGGACCCTCTTCTTCAACGTAGTATTAGCTCCTTTAGCATGTTAGCTTCGGGGCATGAGCTGCCTTACTATGAATATTTTATGTCTTGACTACAGAGATAGATAAAATGGTTTGAATAAAATGAAACAGTACATTAGCCACTGAACTACAGCAACTCCTAGTCTTACGGGGGATGTCATTATGGGGAGAAAAATCCATGCAATTATTCTGTAGGCATTGGGTTTGGGGTTTTTATTATGCCTATTTAAAATGGTTTGCATCATTTAAAAGGAAGTGTTGTAAATGATGACAAGACACAACTAGTCCCATCAAATAAAAGAGATGCAATCACACAAAAGTCTTTCCAACAATAACAACAACAACAACAACAACAAAAGTCAGAGACCCAATCTTCTGGGAAGGTTTTGAACTCAATCCCCAATTAAACAAATGGGAACTGTACAAGAAACCTTACCATTGGTAAGTGTTTTTTTTTGTGGCTGTAGTTTAATGTCACGAAGCAGGATCACATTTAAATCACAGGAAAATGTCAGGGACCTCTCATTTCACTGTGAAAATGTAACTGTAAAAATGGATCAAAACTGACCATGGACCACCATGTCACCCTAAGCTAAATCATTGTTAAAAGGCAGTGGATCTGCACTGTAGCTGAAATAGGCCGGAACAGAATCAGAAGTGGGTGCAAACCTATTTCTCTCTTTCTTCCTTTCCATATAGAAAGAGGCTTAGGAAGGGGTAGAATATTCTTTCCAGAGGCCTCATACAACCTTAAACCACCAACATGGGAGAAAGGTGGGAGGAAATAATAATAATAATACAGTAAGCCCTATACATTTACTGTTTTGTCTTTTGCAAATTTGATTATTCACAGGCTTGATTTGAACGTTCTCTTTAAGTCCTCTAATGTGATTCTACACTTAGCTTCCAGAGTTTCAGAGTCATGCTGGAGGACTTAGTAATGCCTAAAAGTGTTTTCTTCCAGTAAAAAAGAGGTAATTTAAAAAATATGTTGAGATTTATACTATTTGTTTATATGTCTTTTTGTTGGCAAAGAATAGTTTCCATATATGTTGGAAATTGCCCCAAGTCCCTTCAGGGAGATGGGGTGGTCTATAAATAAAGTTTTTTGTTTATTTATCTTTTTGTTGGCATTGAATGTTTGCCATATATGTTGGAAACCAAATTTATTTATTTATTTACTTTACTTATATTTCGATCTTCTTACCCCAAAGGGGACTCAAAGCGGAATACAGGTACACATACTTAGCAGACAATCCCTGCCGTTTCCACACACACAACATATAGATGAACAGAGGCAAACTCAGGTCACCGGGGGAGCTGACACACTCCTCATCTCAGCATTCCCAGCGTCCCTTGTTGTTCCTTCCGCTTTTTTCAGCGTTCCTGGAGTTCTTTAATGGCCTCATAATTCAGTCAAAATTTGCCTCCCCACTTAATGTGGTACCTTTATCTCCTACTTGACAGATGCAACTGTCTTTTGAGCTGCAAAGGTCGACAGTAGGCTACACTTAATGGTCAAGCACCCACCTCGACCCAGACAGGCCTTGAACTCATGACCTACTGGTCAGAGAGATCTTATGCAGAGGACACTTAGCCAGCTGCGCCACATTCCCGGTGCATAGGGAATTCCAAAGGTTCCCTATTCCTTTTATTGCTTTGTTCATTTCAGCAATGTATTACTTACTACCAGAATTTCACATGTTTTTATTTGATTAATATGCTCTTCTTCCCTTGTCTGTCTATATATGTTGTATGTCTATGGCATTGAATGTTTGCCTGTATATGTGCATTGTGATCCGCCCTGAGTCCCCTGCGGGGTGAGAAGGGCGGAATATAAACGATGTAAATAAATAAATAATAATAAATAAATAAATAATAAATAAATAATTCCCTTGGACTCCCATTACACACACAATTTATGCTGGGATATATCCTAGCAGGTTTCCCACACCTACTTTGAAGTAATACCTCATTTGGGTTTTTCAGAATCAGCCATGGCTGAAAATAATATTCCAGAATTATTGGAATAATGTGTATGGGTATAATTTCCGAAAAGCAACTAAAAGGAAGGAAATAATGACAACAAAGAGTAGTGTGAATACTGCTGTCAAGCCTCTACTATATTCTGTTGCGTGGCTTTAGTGAGAGATAAGAATGATTTGTACACTAAAAATAGTGTATTTCCATTTACAGATTAGTCTGAACAAAAGATCTATTTATGTGGTTTAAGCCAAAGGACAACAGCAGCATAATGACATAATCTCCCATGGCTAATCTCTCTTCATGTCAAGTGGCAAATTTGTCTTGGTTTGAGCATTTCTGAATAACGCACATTATCCAAACAATACCCATCCTGTTGCACCTTGGGCTGGACACCGGAAGGTGAAATGATTGTACAAGATCACTTACTAATTGGCTCAAGGGCCAGCGGCCAAGTGCACTTGTACGAAACTAGGAAACAATGCAATCCATTCATTCAATTACTGAGTGAAAAGGAAACGGTTTATAAACGGCTTAAGTGGGATGCAACTGTGAAATGTTATGGATCGAAAAACAAATACCAAAACCAAAAGTGGATTTCAGAATTTTGATCCAGCATTTTGCTAAAAATGAAAGAAAAACCCTGAAAGCACAGAATATAAATAATGTTGTGATCAAGCAGGCTGTCATGAATGTGTCATTAAAGCAATTCACCAATGGCACCTATATAAATGACAAACAAGATCGAAATCCTAAACAAGAGTTCAAACTTTCTAAAATCTGCAAAACGTTGGATGTGGAAGGCTTTTTCTTTTACCCAAGATAACAGAAGGGTCCTGCAAGAATAACATGCTAGACCAGGGCGGGCAATTATTTTTTCCAAGGGGCCACACAAGAGCCAAAAAATATTATGGAGGGCCGCACCTAAAGGCTGAACTACATTCTAATCTACATAATTTATTTATTTATTTACTATATATTACACATCATTAATATTAACATATTAATATATCAAGAAATATTCATATATTATTAGTATTAATATCATAATTATTATATTATAGTATATATATAGACATTATAATATATTGAAATTATAATATAATATAACATTATTATATTATATTGTTTATTATATTATTATATTACTATAATAAAATTATTATAAAATAATAATAAAACCACTAAAATAAAATTACATTAAATTCAAGAAGACAAGGTATGAACCAAGATGAAGGCTGACATCCAAGAGAGGAAGGATCCCAAGATGGAATGGCCCAATGGACCCAGCCCAGAGGATGCCGCAGCAACAGCAGAGGAGGGCAGAGCAGCAGGCGATCGGAGGCTGCATGCCTCCGCCCGCTCTCGCCCCCAGCTGTTCCCCAGCTGATTGCCCTGCCATAGAGTGCCTGCCATCCCTGGAGGTGATCCGGGCCTGCAGGGGGAGCAGTTGGCGATCTGAGGCAGCTGATCGCCCTGGCTACCCGGAAGACTATCTGTGTCTGCTGACACAGGCCCCACAGAGCCCGCGATGGGATGGCGGCAGCGGCACCCCTTCCTATTGGCCCCACCCCCGACGCCCTTCTCCCCAGGCCGGACGGAACCAGCTGCCGGGCCGCATCTGGACCATGGGCCGTAGGTTGCCCACCCCTGTGCTAGACTCATCCTATGATAAACAAATATGTAAGTACAATTATAGGCTAGATACATCTGTCTGTTGGCAAGTGAGTATTTTGTACGAATCTGATACGATACTTTAGGTTGTGTATTAAGTAAGGCAAGAGTGTCAAAGAATAGAAAAATAACCTCTCTGGGTCTCACGTGAAATGGAAAAAACCACTTGTGGTACAAGGTGGAGTGGACTATTTTTAAATCTCTCCTCACACTTAGTACATGATTTCCAAATGTAACAAAGTCTGTCTCATGTCAAGACTCTTGGTCATCTTAGGTATTATGATAGCCATAACCTTAGAGGTAAGAGAAACCTATTTTTTTAATAATGTTTTTATATTGGTTTTGATTTGATTTGTATATTTATGCTTTTGTTGTGGGCACCATGCCATGCTGGTTCTTAGTCACCCCCAGTCCCTCTGCGGCGATTGAGATAGGACGGGATATAAATGTCCTAAATAAATAAATAAAATAAATCCATCAAGGGAGACCCAAGTGAGCATCCATCACTGTGAACCGCCCTGAGTCCCCTTCGGTGTTGAGGAGAGTGGTATACCAATACTGCAAAATAAATAAATACAGGAGTGGCACAAAGCCTTACCTTACTGCAGCAGCCATGCTTCCAATAGGGTTTATTGGCAGTGGTCTAACTCCGGGGAAGATTCCTCTACTCAAAATACGAGCTCCATTCTGTATCACTCCTGGAGGAACTGAAGGCACAGAAGTGGGAGAAAGAAAGAGAGGGATAAAAAAAAACATTAGAAGCATGTAAACAGGAACTATTTACGGAAAAATAGCTTTATATTAAGAAGGAAAGAAAGGAAAAAAGGATTTTAGCCTTATAAAAAAATATGGAACAATTAAGCCTGCAAGGAACATTCAATGTGCAAAGTTTAGCAGCATAAAGTCATTGCAAGTTAACCGAAGTAACTAACCGGCCTATGGTAAAATATAAGATTCCTGGTTCAATATACTCACCATGCAATGCAACGCAATGCAACCATCGCCAAGTTAGAAAAAGATGTGCACTTGCTTAGAGTTAAAGCATTACCTGGAAAGCCATTATCAGTCAAATGATATACTATTGGGCTACTATAAATCAAAGGAGTCTCATTTAGGGAAAAAGTCATTCATGCATCTCTTATCTCACTCTCTTGCCTCACCACAAGGAAATAAAAATTCTAGCTAAGCTTACAGATCTGTTTGAAGGACCAATGAAAGAGTGATACAGAAATTTGAGCATATTTGCACCAATACCCCTCCCCATCCTTCAGCATCCCATTGTATCACTTCCAGAGCGTCAACGTAAGTTTTCATTGTTAATTCGTTAAAACTATTTTGTTAATTTTGTTGTTGTTTTAATTGTTAACCATGAACAGTGTTACATATGAACAATCATCAATCCCTTTTATGACTTTAATTTATTACTGGCCATTTTTAGTAATTTTAAATATTTTTAATTTATCAATTTAGTCAACTAAATTAAATTAACATTAATTTATTTAGTTAATTGAATTGATAAATTAAATCTAACATTCCAGTGTTACTGCACTACTGACGTTTCAGTAATTTAACATGCTGTTCTCATCGATATCCTAACCTCTGAAGATTTTTTCTCGGGGAACATAGTAGACAAGAGGAATCAACAGACATTTCTTCCTGCCTTCATCCAAATGGAGCTGCGCTCATAGAAACTCTATATCTATTCCCATATGTATAAAATATTTTAAATATTTTAGATGTTGTACATAAATGCTAAGTATGTTGTTATGAAGCAAGAAGACGTTATTCCAGCTAGAACAGAAAAGCTTCTGCAAAATACACAAATGATTTAATCCAGCTCAAAGAGAAGCAATGCAGTGCTTGGGTATGACCCAACAAAATACTAAAGCTTCCTGTTATTGTATCTTCTAAAAACTTTATCTGATACTGAAATGCCTTCTTTAAAAGTCAGAGACACATGAAACCATATCAAGTACATAGTATCAGTTAGGCTTGTGCATTTCAGCTGAACCTCGCTCCATTTGTGCTTTCCAAATTTTAGCGGACCCGCGGATCTATTTTCAAGTGTCTCCCGAAAATGGGCGGGTGTCTATCAAAACCACCTGCATGATATCCCAGACTACTATTTAAGGGTCCCACAATCTTCATAGAGGGTATGTGGGTGTGTAAACTCAAGGGTCAAAGGAAAATAAAGATACCCTGATGTGTGACTAGACTTACGTCAGACTATATGTGCAAATGGTTTTGTTAGAATAATCACAGAAGAATTATATATTTTATATTACATGTAATATTACTAATAATATTGCAGTATAGTGGTATAGTACAATATAATAATACTAGAATTGTGCTGTGCTAATAACATACTATATTGTATACACATATAATATTGATGCTCTCCATTGGTGCCCCCTTGTCATGGGGGAGAGGCTTGCGTACCCTAATGAAGTTGTGAGCTATGCTGGTGGTGGCATAATAGCCACCGGTAGGGCCTTCCATGCCAGACAGGTCACAACCGAAGGATCTGACAAAGAGCGTCAACGGGCAGGATGGACTCCTTAGCCTTTTGTCAGCCATCCTAAGAGAAGGAAAACTCTAAATTCAAACCTGGGCTCGTCTAACCCTGTAAGGTCAACCATCTAAGACAGTGGTTCCCAAACATTTTTGGCCTACCGCCCCCTTTCCAGAATTTTTTTTACTCACCACCCCCCTAGAAATATTTTTTTAAAAAAATTTAATAGCAATTAAACAGAAAGATATATGTATTAATGCAGTGGTTCTCAAGCTTTCTAATGCCATGACCCCTAAATAAGGTTCCTCATGTTGTGGTGACCCCAAACCATATATTCGTTGCTACTTCATAAATAATTTTGCTACTCTTACGAATTCTAATCCAAATATCTAATAAGTCAAAGCGAAGGAAGCGGTGCCAAAGAAGAGTGCCACGCGACCCCTCCTAAATGGCCAATCGTTCACCGCCCTCTTAAAGGGGTTCACCACCCCCCAAATTCCTCTGAGCCTCCCACCGCCTCTAGGATCGCCTCACCACCCACCAGGGGGTGGCACCACCCACTTTGAGAATCAGTGATCTAAGAGAAGGCAACTCTAATCAAACCTACGACCTGAGGACCTCGCTGCCACTGTCCAAGCTTGCTAGGCCCCAGCAAATGAACCTTTGGTTTAAAGGGTGAGGCCAGTTCTGTGCACACTGCGCTCCACCAGAAAAATCCATTGCATTGGCTCGAAGGACACATCCAACTGCTGCGGCCTCTTTCGAGAGGACACGCTGAATGAGTCTCGAAGAGAAACGACAACGCAGAAAGAACCGCAACTTGGAAACAACATCACCCAAGGAGACCTTTTGCTGTTCTTTCTGCAACTGGACTTGCCTATCTCGGATTGGCCTTTTTAGTTATCCACACGCTTGTAGAAAGCGTGGGATGAGTTCTTCCTAAATCTTCATTCGCGAAGAAAAGCCAGAGAGATATATAATGTAATACAATACAATATAATACTAGTAATAATTATATATTCCCTGTCCTTTGTACACACTGCCAGTTAGGGTGGTTAATGAAGTTCCTCAGATTGGCTCTACTGGATTAGACCATGACCCTGGTGAACCATGCAGAAGATGGTCAACCTTGACAAAAAAACCTGTCTTTTCTCAGTCATCATATGGGTTGATGGAAGTTCAACACCAACCTTAGAAAATCTATTCTTGCAAGCAGACAGCTTTCCAGACAAGTGTGTGTCTCTCTTTCTATGTCTGTTTATGATTTATATCTTATAACTAGTAAGGTAAAGAACAATACAGATACAAAGCACAGCAATATGATAATCGACATGACAACATACCAGATATTTACTAAACATCCCATTTTAAATAATGGCTAACTTAAAAATCATCACACATTTTTACAGATTCCTTGAAAGACAAAGTGGTCACTGTCCTTTGCAGAACCAAAACTTTTGATCATTAACCAATCCTTTCACAGAGTATGCATTAAAAACAACTACAGGTAGACGAAAAGGCAGGGTAAGAGGTCTATTAATCACATTGAACTAAAGGACTGATACTTTAGTTGCTGCTGTTAACCGGGAATGTGGCACAGCTGGCTGGGAGTCAGCTGCATAAGATCTCTACTGACCAGAAGGTCATGAGTTCGAGGCCTGCCCAGGTCAGGCTGAGCTCTCGACCAATTGTGTAGCTCATTGTCTGTCTATATATGTTGTATGTCTATGGCATTGAATGTTTGCCTGTATATGTGCATTGTGATCCGCCCTGAGTCCCCTGCAGGGTGAGAAGGGCGGAATATAAATGATGTAAATCAATCAATCAATCAATATAAATAACCAATTGTACTATCATACATTAACAAACTAGAAGAGTGTTCCATTTACTAGGCATCATTGAGGAAATGCAGCCACATATTTCCTGTAAAATCTAATCAGGCCATTGGAATTCATTTTTCACTTGCTATTGCCTCCACTTAATACAAGTGTATCTGTGCATTAAATATACGCAATGCAAACAAAGAGTAATTTGTCTTCTGATGCCCCACCATGCTTCAAGTAGAAATTGAGAATCTTGAGATAATGTCTGAAAAACCCTATATGGTGTTCCAACCAAACATCAGGTCAACCTCATTAAAATGTCTGTTTGGTTTTTTGCTGTGATTTCAGCAGATGTCTTCTAGGATACTACCATTGTACAAGGGGACTCATTTGTGTGGGAAAATGGAATTAGGTTAAAGAAAGCCTGTAAATCTATTCGAGAGCATTGCATTCTTTCATGGTGAAATGTCACCTCTTGAGGCTCAGGCTTCATGATGCTCCAACTGAAACAGACATCAGACGCCCCAGGGCTGCTGCTGAACTGTGTACCACTTTTGCACTAATGACATTTGCTTTATTCAGGTGCAGATGTAATGTTCCCAACTCATATAACCACAGCGAGACAATTGGGGAACTGCCTGAATTCTCTGCCATTATTATTACTGCCACCATCACTACTATCCCTCCTTTGTTCCAACAATTAAACTTAAAGTGACTTACAAATGATTTTAAACAGATTAAAAACATACAAAATATCAGCATTGCATTTTTTTAAAAAATTTAAAACCAATCTATAGAGTTTAAAATTCATTGAAAGACATATAAAAACACAAGACAGTAAATTTCTGAAAGTGTGACAGAATATCTGCCAGAGGAAGCAATCTGTGAGACATACTTATTTCCTAGAGAAGGAGTTCCAAAGACTGTCAGCAGACACCAAAAATACCCCACTAAACGAATGCCCAAAGGGTATTTCTTTAAGATCTTAGCAGCCAAACAGGCTCCTGTAGGAAAATACAATCCTCCACATTGGTTGAATTTAAAATGTATTGGGTACTGTAATGATAATCTATATATTTAAAATGATAGCTGTCGTCCTAAGTAACCTATAGACAGCAAAACTACACAAGGCAGACACACAAAAACAGCCCACATACCCACAAAACCTTACAAGGTATGTTTACCACCCGAAAAATTCAATTTTTTAAACAACAAGGTCAAAAATACAAAAATAAAAAGAACTACAACTCCCATGATCCCCCCACACTAATGAAGCATAGCGCATGCACGTAAACAACTCCCGCGCGCGCAAAAAGGAAGGATAGCAGGAAGGAGGGAAAGGGAAAGGAAGGAAAGCATAGAAGGAAGGATGGAAGGAAGGAAGGGAGAAGAAAGGAAGGAAAGGATACAAGGAAGGATGGATGGGAGGAAGGAAGGAGGGGAGAAGACAGGAAGAAAAAAGGAAAGATAGCAGGAAGGAGGGGAGGGGAAAGGAAGGAAAGGATAGAAGGATGGAGGGAAGGAAGGAAGGAAGGAGGGGAGAAGAAAGGAACACATACACACATACATATATACATGCACAGAAATATACAAATATACACATACACACACACATCAACACATATACACACATATACATATACAAACACACATATCCGTAAGTACACACATATACACGCATATACATATACACATATACATAACTACACACAGAGTCCCCAAGTTACAAACATCCCACAGCAACGCGTGGCCGGGTCAGCTAGTATAATAATGATGATCGCCGATACATCACCTAGTCCTAGACACTTGGGAAGTGTCCGATGTGTAATCCAATACAATAACCAGCATAGTGATCTTGTTTTCTGTGTACTAATCTTGTTGTGTTAATAATAATAACAACAACAACAACATTATTTATATCCCGCCCTATCTCCCCATGAGGTCTCAGGGCAGTTACCAACAAAGACAAACATTCAATGCACGTAACAAAGACAATCATTCAGTGGTTCTCAACCTGTTGGTCCCCAAGTGTTTCAGCCTACAACTCCCAGAAGTCCCAGGCAGTTTACCAGCTGTTAGGATTTCTGGGAGTTGAATGCCAAAAGATCTAGGGACTCACAGGTCGAGAACCACTGCAATAAGTCATAACCAGCTTTTTGAATTGCGCCAGGAAAAAAGACCAGCCACCAGTGGAGCTACAACAAGCTCTTCATCAACATCTGCATTTAAGAGCATATATTCCTGAAATTACCACAATTACATATTCATATGGAGCATAACAGAGGTTAGAGCTAACCAAAGTACCCAATTAACACAGAATTTTCAAGCAATGTTAAGCTATTGTTCTGGTTGCAATTAGTTCACAAACAAGACAGGAAAACATGGCATCTGGCTGCTAGCTTGTCTAGCAAGTGACCACAGCTTGTGTTAAAACGATGTTTCCTGGGCTACATATAATGATGCACCAAGAATCAGAAAAAGCAACGCTGAATCATACTCATGCATTTTTCCATGTCCCTCATACTATGTTATGCAATATAGGGATGCTTTGATATTCATTTTCCTGTACTTGGTGTTGTCTTTTGAAAAATCTTCCCTAATATTAGACACATTCATCACATACTGCTCCCCCATTTTCTTATTTGTGATGCTACATGTTTTGTGGGGTATATATAAAAGCACCAGGAATGTGGCGCAGCTGGCTAAGTGTCAGCTGCATAAGATCTCTCTGACCAGTAGGTCATGAGTTCGAGACCTGCCCGGGTCGAGGTGGGTGCTCGACCTTTAAGTGTAGCCTGCTGTCGACCTTTGCAGCCCGAAAGACAGTTGCATATGTCAAGTAGGAGATAAAGGTACCACATTAAGTGGGGAGGCAAATTTAGACTGAATTATGAGCCCATTAAAAACAACTTCAGGAAATGCTGAGGAATGCGGAAGGAACAACAAGGGATGCTGGGAACGCTGAGAGATGAGGAGTGTGTCAGCTCCCCCTGGTGGCCAGAGTTTGCCTCTCTTCGTCTATATGTTGTATGTTGAAACAGCAGGGATTGTCTGCTAGTATGTGTATCTGTGAGTCCCCTTCGGGGTGAGAAGAGTGGAATATAAATAAAGTAAATAAATATAAAATAAAATAAATAGCATATATGATATATATGTGGTATACACTCCATAAATGAGAGTGAATTTAGCCCCATTTGGCTAAAAATATTGCAATGATTGTGCCATAAAGATGTTCTTTCTTTTCCCTATCTTTCCATTTCAAAATTGGTTAGATCTAACATTTTTGTAGAGATCAAAATGGAGCTTCCATCAAACTCCAATGTCCCACCAGCAGATGTCCACTGCTGGATCCTTCCCCAAGACTTTTCTCTGTCCAATTCTAGAGTAACAGATCTTGCCAATAAAACCTGGCATATGTACAAGACAAATTTCCTGGTTTTTGGCATGGTAGGTGACATTAAATGACACAAATTGATATTAATCTTTGAAGGCTGTGAACTCTCTGGTGGCTTGCACCTCTGTAGTGCTATTATTGTGTTTCCCGAAAATAAGACACTGTCTTATATTTATTTTTTCTCAAGAAGACACACTATGGCTTATTTTCAGGGGATGTGTTATTTTTATCAAGTACTAGCTATCCCCTGCCACGCGTTGCTGTGGCCCAGTCTGTGTATACGTGTTTTGTGTGTGTATATATATATGTGTGTATATTTCTGTATATGTGTATATATGTGGTTTGTGCATGCATTATAATGCCTTTTTATTTTTTTAACTTTTTAAGTCTTTTCCGCTGTGTGTTTTTATGAGTGATGGTCACTTGTTGGCCTGATAGGTGTTATTGTGTCCAAATTTGGTGTCAATTCGTCCAGTGGTTTTTGAGTTATGTTAATCCCATAAATGAACATTACATTTTTATTTATATAGATGGTACAACATGTATGGGAGGAACTCTCTGGGCTCAGTAGCAGACTGCTTGCTGAAGCTTTCCGCCTATTCCCTGGTGTTTGTGTGGAGTGAGGGAGACCAACTGACTGTTGCTGGTCAGTGCTGGGGAGTAGCAGTTTTACCGGTGTTTGTGGGGGGTGAGAGAGACCCACATTGTTGCTGGTTGGTACTGGGGGAGAGAGCACCAACCAGCACCAACGGCAGCCACAGCTTTACTTCTTCCCCCTGAGGACACACAATACCTAAAGCAGAGCATCCTGCTCCTCACTTCACTGAGGAGAATTTTACGTCCACTTTCTATGCCTTAGTTTGCAGCACACAGAACGACCGAGACCTGACGGGGGTCTTGCACGCTGAATGGCTACTCCTATCACTATGTGACTTATATTGCACAACTGCTTAGAAATCCTGCTATGGATTATTTTATGGGTATGTCTTATTTTAGAGGAAACAGGATAGAAATAACACTGGTGATTTTGCTTCATATGCAAATGAAAAGTTGTGATACAAATTTAATAATCCACCAAATGTCTGACATATATTGTCCCAAACTACCTGTTCAAAACTAGATTATGTATGTTGCCCACTCTAAAGACATCCTGCATAACAGACAGGTGTACCATGCAAAATTACCATTTAATGCTAAATTGCTTTTGCTTTCCCCCTCTTGCTTCTATTCTCTTTTGTATACTTGCATTATGAAATGCTTTCTCGAACCTGCCTCCTCTTCTTATTATCTGCAACATTGCCTGGATTCCCTGAAGAAGCCTTGCATCAGCACATGTCTGCACATCTGTATTATGTATCTGCATTTTATATTTATCTTGCCTTTTCTATTCTTATCTTCGTTGTGTTGACTATGAGACTTTGGGCTATTTTTAAAAAGCTTGCAGTACTTTCTTGTTCTCTGTGCATTGTGTAGTCTTCATTAAAATCAAAACGAATAAAGTAAAACAAAAAAGATGTTCTTTTAGCAGTGCTTTGCGTTCCAGTTAACATTTGACAGAATTTAATACATGAGCAAGTAGCTCCCCACAGTGGAATAAAGAGCAAGTGTCATGGACAACCTACTTCTATGGAGACAACACCCCCAGCGATAATTAAGACTGTCATTCGGAGAAGCAGAAGCAGAGATCGGAGTCTGCAGTAGGCATTTATACTTTTCCAAACTGAAGTATCCCACAAAAGCAATTTAAAATTGCTTTATGAAATTAATCCTGCTGTTAAAACATGACTTACATTCTGAGCCATACAGTCTGGAAGATGATCTACATTGCATAAGTGTAAGCCTGTGGAAGGGACTAAGTGGTTTCCTTTCACATAACCATTTAAAAAAAGACTTTCAATTGAACTAGTATATTTGATTCTGTGGCAATAATAATCCTGAAGGAATCTTAGATAGCTTCGGTGTTAGTTGTATCATCAACTGATTATATTGGGTCATTTGCAGGTCACTTATTATCTCTAGGGGATCTAAGCCTCACTCACACTCATGGCAATATGCATAATATTTTCCACACAGTTATCATAATAGAGAAACAATTGCTAACAGCAAAAGTCTTCATTCTGTCTCAGACAAACTCTGACACAATTTTCTCTCTAAAATGTGAAAGCTGGCCAGAAAATACTGCTGGTGTTGTAAACATGATGATGTAACCTATGTCTTCAAGTACTTGCTGGCATGTGTGTGGGGGTGTGTGTGCATCTCCCATATCCCAGCCATCACAACCAAAATTACTGTATTTCCCAGTAGAAATGATGACTTGCAAAGCTGTGTGGCAGTGCCCGGTGCTTTCCTGCGTAAGTCAACTGATGTGGCAGTCTGCAGGAAAAGATTGTGGAGTGGTCAAGGGCTTCATGTAGCCACAGACTGTTCACTCCTGTCCCGTCAATGCAGTTTGGTTTAAAGTTAAGGAACAATCAGAGCTGGAAGTTCCTCATCTGCTGTTAGCACCTGAAAGCAGACAGAGCTGAACACATACAGACCACCTTGCCACACTATACTTCTGAACCACAGCTGGACAGCTTGTACTGCTATTTAACATGCAACAACAATTTGTAGATGAGTTCTCCACATTTTAGCTGATACAAATTTGATGTAAACCTGCACACTCTTTTTTGGTAATGTACTTCCTCTCCATTGGGTATGAAAATATTCACCATATTCTACTCTTCAGAGCGTTACTAAGTATCCTCGTGGATCATTATAGGTCTTTTATCATCACTAACTGAAAACATGCCATGGGGGCAATAGCCCACTTAACTTTATGATGATATGAATCAGGAGTACACCTTATTATGGAGGGTTAGACCCACTATTTTGATTCTGGATTCACTTCAATTACTGTAAATGTAACTGTAGAAGTGGAAAGGGTGGCACTCTTTTGGAACAGGGATGGAGAACATGTAGCCTTCCAGATGCTGCTGGATTGCTACTCTCATAATCCTTCACCCCTGCCTATGTCAGGTAAAGTTGATGGAAGTTGCAATCCAACACTGAGAAACACAGGGGTTGTATAAGAATACAAACATGCTTGAGTAAATATCAAATATATATGTTGAATCTATAATACACAATTAGTACTACACATTAGAGAGCAACACCTTAAGTGTTATACATAGTGTTCTACACATACAGTTTTAGTTGAAGTAAGACTTGGAATATAAGGTCATATCATATAGTCATAAATTATTCTTTTCTCTATAATACATTCCAAATCACGAATGCTTGGGTTCTAATCACACAAAGTACCTTAGTAGCCATACACGTTCGGACCCAGAGCATTCACCAGGAGGAAGATGAGTCTGTATGTTGGTAAATCCCAAGAGACGCGGTGAGTTCAAAGCAATAAAGTTCCAGGCGCTTGAGTGCAAACAGGTCCCACAACGGATACGCTGTGAGGCGGTCCGTGAATGGGGGTGTCGCAATGGTATGCCCCAAATCACTGGTAGAGGGAACAAGATGCAAGCGTCCTGGATGCTCCGTAAGCAGTCAAAAAAGGAACCGCGTGGAGGTAAACACAAATCCCGAGCGGGGACGGCAAAGGTGCCCCGTGAGGGAGATTGCCTACGGCAGGAGCTCTCTCCGGAGCCGGCTGGCGGACCGTTTCGACTCTTATCGGGTCTTCCTCAGGGCTCAAATTCACAGTAAAGTGTCGTCCTCACAGGTAAGTCATCTTATGGAGAGTCACAAGTCAGCATGGAGGATGGACCATCCCAATAGATGGAAATGGATCCACCAACATCCAATGAGTCCTGGGTTTCCCCATTCCATATGTGCTATAATGTTCTATAAGTGCTATGTATAAAAAGGATAATTAAAAGTGTTGCAGTGCATCTGTGTCAAGTGGTTCTATTTTAATTCCACGGCTCTGCATCCATGGAGCACTTTCCCCAAGGAAGTCTGCTTCATGGTGACTCTTTTATCTTTCTTGGCACCAGTCAAATATGCACGTACTCTCCCAGGCTTTTTGACACAAGAAATGGTGTTGCTATTATAGGCAAGTAGTTTTTTTAATGTTCATTCTAGGTTGTGGTGTGAAAGGGACACAGCTATTTGAAGTGGGGTTTTTTTGTGGATGGACATCTGTGACACAACACTATAAAGAGGATTTAAATAGTTGTTCTGTTTAAATAGCTTATTTTGTGGATGTGCATGTTTGTGTTGTCACACGAATTTAATAAAATGAATAATCTGGAGATCATACATACACTCAGAAGAACGATGGGTACAGGAAGCTTATTTATTTGACCTTGAAACGTTTCTTTAAGGACAGTGCAAAAGCCTTGCAAATATATTTTATTTGGAGTATACTTTCTTAGAAGACCATCATAAGGATGAAGGAATAAAGTGCTTTCTCTCTTGCTCTATACCTATGTTTGAACTGAGACCTCTAACTATCTTGAAACAGCTCCACTGACATCTATGATGTTCTGGACTTCTCGAAATATGTTTGTTGAACAGTGTGCCTTCAAGTCAAGAGGGTTTCAGAAAGTTATTTGTCTTTGCCTTTCTCTCAGACTGACTGTGACTTTCCTAATGTCACCCAGTGGGTTGCCATGGCCAACTGGAGACTTAAACCCTGTTCTCTATGGTCACAGTCCAAAGCTCAAACCACTATACCATTCTGGCTCTCATATATATGTTACTAAATGTATAAATGAGGCAAAGTATTGTTAAGCACTGTGCATATATTAAAGACGTTAAGTCAAGTGGTCTGCTGGTTGGCTGAGAGTTTGAATGTACATTGATTGTATGGATCTTTTAACTGATTCTATTTCAATAGAGGTTGTTTTATTCAAGTTTGGTATAAAAAAACACACCCCAATTGCATAAGTCAGGGGTGTCAAACTCATGTTTATCGAGGGCCACATAGGCTTAATGGTTGCCTTTAATGGGCCAGTGAATTCATGAATAGAGAACCTGTGGATACAGAGGGCTGACTATATTTTTTTTACAAAGTGGTTCTTTGGTTTTGAGTCCCCAGTTTGAGTCCCCAGGTGCATTGCACAACAATATAGTTTGACTATCTGCTATGTGGATAATAGGAATTTCAACCCAACAGCACTCGTGGCTAAGTCTTGGGAAAGGTTAAGGGGCATTTTAAAGTCAGACGTTACATCCACAAGCCTTCTATATAAATTCAAATCCTCACTAACCAGGATAAACCGAAGCCTTCCAGACGTTACTGTATCCCAACTCCTATCAGCTCTAGTCATGATATGTAATGATCACAGTAATGATATGTAATGATGGCGACGGTGGTCCATGCTCTTGTCACATCCTGAATAGATTACTGCAACGCACTCTACGTGGGGCTGCCTTTGAAAACAGTTCGAAAACTTCAATTAGTCCAACGGGCGACAGCCAGGTTACTAACTGGAGTGACATATAGGGAGCATACCACCCCCTGTTGTGTCAGCTCCACTGGCTGCCTGTCCATTTCCAGGCTCAATTCAAAGTACTGGTTTTGACCTTTAAAGCTCTATACGGATCTGGCCCAGCTTACTTGTCTGAACGCATCTGCCGCTACGTCCCACCTCGTAACTTAAAATCATTCGGGTAGACCCTGCTCTCGCTTCCACCAGCAGCTCAACTGCGGCTGGTGGGGACGAGAGACAGGGCCTTCTCAGCGGTTGCACCCTGCCTGTGGAATGTGCTTCCAAGCGAAATACAATCAACCCCATCCCTCCTAGCTTTCAGGAAGAAAGTAAAATCGTGGTTGTGGGACCAGACCTTTGCACAGTAACTGCAGCACTTTACTTGGAATGGACTGTTTTAAAGACAGACTTACAATACAGCTTCTCCATTGATAGATGATTGATTGATTGAGGATTTTATAGATAGAATTTTTAAATTAACTGGATAGCTAATGTTTTAATGTTGATGTTTTAATCTTGTTGTATTAGTGCTTTTATATTGTTGCTGGCATCTAATTGTACCTTGTAAGCTGCCCTGAGGGGGGGGGGGGGGTGAAGGGCAGGTTAGAAATACAGTAAATAAATAAATAAATGACAAATACAGCAGTTGTAGTCCAGCATCTGGAAGGCCACATAAAATGACATGGCGAGCTGGATTTGGCCCATGAGCCTTGACATATGTGACATAGGTCCTAGAGAAAATCAAGACCACTTTAGTCCACAAAAACCAAGATGACTAAACTGAGACTGTCATACTGAGGTCATGACTTACTAGAAAAGACAACCGTGAAATAAGATAAAAGACAGTAGGAAAAAAATGAAAAGCACATTACATATGGATAAATTCATGCAAGGATGCCACAGCCCTAAATGTGTTTTTCAGGTCTCTCATTCACAGGGTCACCATAAGTCGAAGTCAACAACACACAGATTCAATGTATTGTCGAAGGCTTTCATGGCTGGAATCACTGCGTTGTTGTAGATTTTTTCGGAATATATGGCCATGTTCTAGAGGCATTCTCGCCTGATGTTTCACCTGCATCTATGGCAAGCATCCTCAAGAGACCTCATAACATCTGAGGATGCTTGCCATAGATGCAGGCGAAACATCAAAAGAGAATGCCTCTAGAGCAGGCCTGGGCAAACTTTGGCCCTCCAGGTGTTTTGGACTCCAACTCCCACAATTCCTAACAGCCTACCGGCTGTTAGGAATTGTGGGAGTTGGAGTCCAAAACACCTGGAGGGCCAAAGTTTGCCCAGGCCAGCTCTAGAACATAGCCATATAGCTCAAAAAAACCTACAACAACGCAACACACAGATTGTTTATGGAATGTACTGCTCACAGTTATTCTTCTATTATCATTAAGCATCAGGTGGGCAAAATCACATCAACATTTGGTGCAATATGCATTTGATTTTTTTTTAAGCTGAAAGGAATATGTTATGTATATTTAGCAAAACATAAAGGTATGCAGCCTTGGTTGTATTTTCCTTTGTCATTTCAATTCACATTAAAAATAATAAGAGCCACGTGACTTCTCCAAAATCTTCTCGTACTGAGTATGTTAATCACAGCTTTGGCCCCTATAAATCATACACAATCACCCCTTAAGGACAGTTTCTTCAAGGACAGTGGTTCTTGTCATTTCACACTCACTAATCACTATCAAAGAAATTGAGCCTCACCACAAAAGAAGGAAAACATAATTTCTCCCCAGAAGAATACTTATATGTTTACAAGGATTCTATTACTGTATCTAACTTTTACAGTACACTGGTGGACAAGGAATAGGAGATCAAAAGAAACATCAATTGTCCAAAACCATTACTAGTTACAGGGTCAGCCCTGGTTAGTACTTGGATGGACAATATATACCAGGGCTGTCCAACTGGCGGCCCCGGGCCGAATCCGGCCCGTAGCCTGTTGGACACGGCCCACCTATGCCCTCAGCCGCCATTTTTAAATTTTAAAAAATCAATTTTTTTTAAAAAGGCGGCCGGGGGGAGGGAGAGGTGGGGCAGGGAGGAGGAAGAGAGCTGGCTCCTCCTCCTTCGCCTTTCCTCCTTCCCCTCCCTGCACCGCGGCTCACGATTGAGCCGCGGCGCGTCCGCTGGGAGGAGGAGGAGGGGCGAAGGAGGAGGAAGTCAGCTGGCTGCTTTCTTCCTCCTTCGCCCCTCCTCCTTCCCCTCCCGCGCCGGCGCGGGCTGGGGGCGCAAGAGGCGCGAGGAAGAGGGAGAAAGGAGAAGCCAGTCAGCTGACTGGCTTCTCCTCTCTCTCTTCCCCGCGCGCGCGGGGATCCCAGGCGCCAGCGCGCGTGGGGAAAGAGGGAGAAAGGAGAAGCCAGTCAGCTGACTGGCTTCTCCTCTCTTCTCCCCCCGTGCGCGGGGATCCCAGGCGCCAGCGCGCGCGGGGAAGAGAGAGAGAGAGGAGAAGCCAGTCAGGGGAAAGACGAGGAAGAATGACAGCTTAGGAGGGGGGCTGGGGGGCGGGGGCGGGGCTGGGGGAGGGGCTGGGGGCGGGACCGAACGGCCCCCCAGGTCATCAGTGACCTCAAGTCCGGCCCTTGGCCGGTTAGAAGTTGGACAGCACTGATATATACTTTGCTGTAGGCTATGTTTCAGGGGAAGGTATTGGCCAAACGACCTCTGAGTATTCCTTGCCTTAAAAAAACTCTATGAAATTCATGGGGTTGTCATAAGTCAACAGGAAACTTGAAGGTAAACACACAGCTATGTAATTTATGGCAGTCTGTGACACATCAAACTCTTGAGTTGACATGGAGATTCAGTGCGAATGAGTTAGTATTAGTTAGCTTACTTCTGTGTCTCACAGCTGATTTAGATGGCATAAGATCACAACCAATATCTTGGTGAAAGGCACTGTCACACATGATGCACCATTTCAAAAATGGTTTATGTGCGTAGAAAGCAAAAGAGGAATTGGGGCAAAAATACCACAGTAAACTTTAAGACAGCCCAAATCACTGATCCATGCTGCCAGAAGAGTGTCCTGTATGAGGTGGGATACAATCAATATTATGTTTAGGTAAAAAAACACAGTAAAGCATTGCATTCCATGCCAATAATAATAATAATAATAATAATAATAATAATTAATTGGACTAACACCAACAAGCAAGCTGTGGGAAACCCAAATCTGACATAGGCAATAATTTGAAGGCGCTCAAAAAGGCCATCATCCCTGCAAGAGGGGGTCCCAAAGTACTGAACCCTCCAATAAATTCAGATTGCCTTACTATTGGTCTGCTCAAGCCAATGGGATATACCATAAGGCTTGTTTATACATTCAGTGCCAAGGATAGCTGTTACACAACAGTATGGTGTCCCCAGTCCTGCAACCCATTCTGCGGTTGGTCAAATGCTGGTTCAAGGAGAGATCTAGATGTGGTGGTGGAGGTGGCGGCTGAGATGGACATTTTCACGGGATACCTTCAGTTGAAAGACTGGGAATCCTTTAAACATGTTGACGTGATGAAGAATCCTTTGGAATTCTTAGGTGTGACTTTCTTTTCCATAGTATACATATTTCAGTATTTCTCAGAGAAATTTACAGGAATGTTAGGAAGTAATGTCTGAGAAATTTAATTATGAGAAACATCAGATATGTTTGTTCTAGCACTTCTATAGAATGATAAATCAGTGATTTCGATTAATAATAAAGTTATCCATATTTCTTTAGGAGCCCTTGGTGGTGCAATGGGTTAAACCCATGTGCCAGCAGGACTGAAGACCGACAGGTCAGAGGTTCAAATCCGGGGAGAGCGCAGATGAGCTCCCTCTGTCAGCTCCAGCTCCCCATGCGGGGACATGAGAGAAGCCCCCCACAATGATGGTAAAACATCAAAACATCTGGGCGTCTCCTAGACAACGTCTTTGAAGACGGCCAATTCTCTCACACCAGTAGCAACTTGCAGTTTCTCAAGTTGTTCCTGACACGAAAAAAAGTCTAATGGTAGCCATAAAGAAAACATTAAAGGTTACATGTCCCATTTTACATGTAGACTAAGTATTTGAAATGAAGGACAAAGTCTTGTACTGTTGGATTCTGTTTCCTGGGAAAGCATTATATATTGCCCAGGATAGGAAAAAAACATGTAAAGGTTATTTCATTAAAATAGTTGACGTACTATGAGTACTCTTGTGTTGAAAAGGTTGAGATTTTGAGATTTAAATGTATTTAAAATGTTCAACATCTAAAACTAAATTTAAAAAGGAAGAGATGTAGATGTGGAAAACTCAGGATCCAAATCTGCTCTACGCCTGGACATGTGAATGCATAGACCAGTACAGCAATGAGGGATATCTATGTAAGCATCTCAAAGGCACTTGGAATAGATGAGGATAATTTATTTATTTATTTATTATTTCGATTGTATACCGTCCTATCCAATTTGCCTCAGGGCGGTTTACAGCATATCGACTTCACAGTTTAGCAAATACAACAATAAAATAGTAAAACATCAAAACAGGTAAAAACAATGTTGTCATCCACAACCAGGGTGGCTAAAGGTTAAATGCCTGTCGAAAAAGAGTAGTTTTACAGGCTTTCCGAAATGCCGGCAGCTCATTTATTGCTCGGACTTCAGCCGGCAGAGCGTTCCACAGGCTCGGTGCCACCACAGAAAAGGCTCTCTGTTTTGTTGATGACAGATGGAAGGTTCATATGGAGGGAATCTTCAGGAGATTGTGATCCTCAGATCGAAGAGATCTCTGGGGAACATATGGATAATGAAGATAGTGCCTATAGGTTCTGACAAAGATATTATATTACCCTGGACAACTGACTGTGTTTGTCTTCTTTTACAAGCTTTCAAAGGAACACCAGAATGCATTCTTATTAACAACACATATGGAAAAAATATATACAGAAATGCATATATTTTTGCAATCATAATGTTTTGAAGGTTTTTTTTTTAAAAAAGATTCATGCCGTGCAGTGTTTTAAAAGCTCCAGTGAAGTGTACACTAGTGTTTCAAAATGAGATAGCTATTTTTTTTTATTTAGCACTGCACAGCAATGAAGAGCATTAGTAGCGGTTATATGCATGGGACTCCATCCCTGACTACCCACATATGCTCCAACCGTCTCATTTCCCATTGTAGCTTTCCACCTTCAATACTTACCAGTTCTTCCTTGCACAATTTTGGTTCCTATATATCAAGTCGTTCTTCCATTTACTCCCATTTCTCAGTTATTTCCAGACTATATAAACTCTCTGTAAGTTCTTCACTGAAGAAGGAACTCTGTATTTTCCACAACGCCTTGGGCATTTTAATAAATACAGTCATTTTGACAATTCTTTCTCTCTTGATCCCATTTTATTTCTGGTGTCTTCTTTTTAAAAACACATTTATGCCACACACCAAATACAGAAAAGTGGGTTTTTTCCTCCTCAGAATAATCTACAGCTCAACATACCAAAAACTTTTATGCAGATTACAAACTGCCTCAACTAAATGAGGTTTCTTTTCTTGGGTTCCTTAGGGCAGTGTTTCCCAACCTTTTTTGAGCCGCGGCACACTTTTTACATTTGCAAAATCCTGGGGCACACCGCCAACCAAAATGACACAAACTGACACCCTAACACAGTAATACATATAGTTAATATGTTTTTTAATGTATTTATACACTCAGTGTGAAACCTGGGCCTGTTTCGATGAACTCAACATAGATATCCTGGCAGGAATGGCAGAAAGAAACAAACTTCCCACACAAAACTCCCATAACCAAGAGAAAATGCTATAAGAATTTGGTGGCCATTGACCTTGAGTTTTGGAGTTGTAGTTCACCTATATCCAGAGAGCACTGTGGACTCAAATAATGTTGGATCATGACCAAACTTAGCATGAATACTCAATATGCCTAAATATGAATGCAGATGGAGTTCAGGGGAAATAGACCTTGACATTTGGGAGTTGTAGTTGCTGGGATTTATAGTTCCCCTACAATCAAAGAGCATTCTGAACCCCACCAATGATAGAACTGGGCCAAACTTCCCACACAGAACCCCCAGGAGGCAAGAGGAGGTCTCTACTTGGGGAAAGGGAGGCGGGCCTTCCCAATGCATGGAGAGGGAGAGACCAAGTAGACAACGGGTGGGGAGGGGGGTGTGCCCCGGCACACTGGTTGAGAAACACTGCCTTAGGGGCAAATTAAGCATGGTTTTTACTGTAAAAGACTATAAAAACACTACTTTATTGGCCATTTTATCTAATTTTTAAATCACTTTTATTCTTGGTGCTCTTACTGTTTGATCTGCCACTTACCTGAGTTGATAAAGTCAATGATAAATGCAACACTTGTTTTGGTGATTATCATTATTCTTTACTTTGGAATTGCACTTTTAAAAAGTCAGAGCACAATGTAAGAACCTCCAAACCAAAAAAAAAAAAGGAAAAAAATTCTCACTTGGAAAGCAACAGCTTTAATCTTAATTTTTCCAAGCAAAGCACCTGCTTGTAGACTGTTCTCCAAATGGTCAGGAAATCACTTGGAAAGACCTCTGATGTGGTGGAGAGTTGGAAATAAAGGTGAAAATCAAGATAAATGAGAAGGCTAGTTTCTGCTCCAGCAATACAGGATCCTAGCCACTGTGTTTCCCTGCCCTGAGCTTAGTCGATGAGGAAAATGAAACTAAGCTTGTTTCCCAAGCGATTTTGATGCTACTATGGTTTATGAAAGAAACACATACAACTAAGAATTAAATTAAAGAATATTCTTGGTAGAAGGCGGAGGCTCAGACCTGAACAACCCTTTGGAATGGATACCTCTGATGGAGCCCCCTGCCCGCCATCCATTACTCTCCTATTCATTTCTGTAGATGTGCAGATATCTCAGGTTACCCAAAGAGACTGAGCAGAAGACGTGGCACACCTTTCAAAGTTTTTTTTTGTATCAGGAGCGACTTGAGAAACTACAAGTTGCTCCTGGTGTGAGATAATTGGCCATCTGCAAGGACATTGGCCAGGGGACGCCCGGGTGTTTTATCGGGCCGGGGAGATAGCACAGTGGTAACACAGCTGTGCTTGCAACCTGAAGGTTGCTGGTTCAATTCCCGAGCTGGCTTGGATGACTAACTAATAACAATATATGAGCCTAGTCCACTGCCCACCCAAGCAGTTCAAACACCAATGGGGACCATTATATAAATAATGGGGAAGGGCTTTTTACAGACCTACTTTCTGGCTGGCGAGGTGAATGCGGAAGAGGGAAATACAGAAGGCTCCCGTCATGAGGATGGAACAACAGCACCCCCTTGTGATGCAAAGACGCATAACAACAACAATGACGTAATTGGAGCAGTGACATCTGGATGACCCTGTATGACGCACACCTGCATGTCCCGTTACCCTGTGGCGCAGCCAAGAAGAACCCTTCTATAAACTGCACTGTACTGTCTATGTGTAACCTGTACTGTCTATGTCTAAAACTGTATGTCTCCGACAGGGATTGTCTGTCGTATATGTATTGTAATCCGCACCAAGTCCCCTTCGGGGTGAGAAGAGCGGAATAGAAATAAACAGTATTATTATTTATTATTATTATTATCATCCTGTGGGAGGCTTCTCTCATGTTCCCACATGAGCAGCTGGAGCTAACAGCTCCCCAGATTCAAACCGCCGACCTTTCAGACAGCAGTTCTGCTGGCACAAGGATTTAACCCATTGTACCACCGGAGGCTCTTCTAACCTTTTAAGTGTCAGAAGGCTATCATACTGACTCCCCAGAATGTCCCTGAGAATGGTTTTAGTGAACAGTGCCCAAGCGGTTGATGCCCAGTTCTCAATTGACTATTGGAAAAGTGAGCTTGAGGATTTTAACATATGTTTGATAACAACTTTCTTACTCTAAGGAGGGAAAGTAAGAATTGTTAATACTGTATACGTTGATTTCACAAGCCACTTCTATACATAGTAAAAGAAGTGCTTGAAAAACAGAGTGGTTGACCAAAGCCAATGACAGGGTATTCCTAAGGCTGGGATTGTCCTGGGTTGACTATGTTGAAAGAAGAAGGCACCTACAACCTAGCTTTACATAATATATGCAAAAGACTCAACATTCCCTGAACATACAGTATATATGTTCACGTGAATGAGCCAAGTAGCAGAGAGAAAATCCCACATTTATACAAGTATTTCCCCTCATCACTGATCAGATATATTGAGGGCCAGTTAAGGCAAACTTCTTGTAGAATTTACTGAATGAACTGGCACAGATTCTTAAAGATGTATTGTATTAATTATTATGTATTAGAGCAGGCATGGACAAACTTTCAAACTTGGAGGCCGCATGGTGGGCCAGAGAGGGATGGGTGGGTCAGGAAGGAGGAAGTTCTCCCCAAGACCCCTCCCTCCCCTTTCCTCCTCTTCCAAAAGGGAAGGAAGAAAACAGAAAGAGAGAAGGAAGGGAGGGATGGAGGATGGACGAAAGGATAGCAAAGAAGGGAGGGAGAAAGAGGGAAGGAAGGGAAGGAAGGAGGAAGGAAAAAGAGAAGGAAGGCTAGGATGGGGGGAGAGAGGAGGGCCTGAAAAAGAGCCCAAGGGGCCGCATCTGGCCCTCGGGTCTGTGTTTGCCCATACCTGTATTAGAGTGATGAAAACCACTCTTAATTCATAAAAATATTCTGAAAAGGAAGAGACAATAACTGGTCTTAAAATAATGCAGTTTCGCCTGTTATGGAAAAAGTCTGCGTGATTCTTTGATGAATCCACCTTTCTGATTAGTTACAGAACAGACCTGATTTAATCACGGAAGCTTAATATTCAGTCTAAAGATTAGACATCACTTTAATTCTTCTTTCTTCTTGTTTCTGGTTCTTAAAGGAGCCTGGTAGTCAGCCACACTTTTAAAAAACCAAAACTAAAACAATTTTTTGATGGTGGCCCTGGGTATACTCCCACCTGTCTTACTGAAGAAAAGTACTTAATACTCTATTACTAAAGGGATTACAGTTGTATATATCTAAAACAGGGGTGCTCACACTTTTTCAGCATGCGAGCTACTCTTAAAGCAACCAAGTCCAAAAGAGCTACCTGCTCCCGCTGCCACGCACCCCCGCTGCCACGCGCTTCCGCCGCTGCGCGCTCTTGCCACCCTGCGTGCTCCTGCTGCTGTTTTCCGCCCATACAGCGCTTCTTCCGCCTGCGGGGCATTGCAGGAAGGAGAAAGCACGAGGCGGGGCATCCAGAGGGAGCGCTCCGCCCTGCCTGTCTCGCCGGCAATGGAGGCTACACAGCTGCTTCTGGACGAGAGAGAGGCAGGGCGCTCCCTCCAGAGGCCCCGCCTCATGCTTCCTTCTTACTGCAATGCCCTGCAGGCGAAAGAAGCACCGCGAGAGCAGAAGCGAGCAGCAGGAGCGCATGGCAGGAGCGTCCCATCCAGCTGGTGAGGCCCGAAGATCACCTGGAAGAGGGCCGAAGATCTACTAGTAGCTCCCGAGCTACCTAATGAGCACCCCTGATAAAACATACCAGTATCAATTAGGTATATACAACTCTGTTATTCATTACTCATACAATTTAGCATATAGGGACAACCATCAAAAAATTTGACTAACTAAAAAATTTTAGCAAGGGTCCAATGGAAAAATCTTTTTTCTCCATCAGAGCTGATTTTATTTTTTAACCCGACAGGCTGCGGGCCAGTGAAATAGAAGGTTAGGCTTACATATCTAAGGTGCTATAGGCTATAGAAATATCTACTCACAACCTGCTTGTATCTCAGGGGGAGTATTCAAAAGCATCATGGCAGTGGCAGCATCAATGTCAGGATCTGGAAAAATCAACCAATAAATACATTAATTTACAAATGGGCCAATTCCCACCCCGGGTAGTTCATAGAATGAACTGATTTGCTAAAGAAAGATAAATCAAACAAGAATATAGTTGGATAAAGAAAAGAAGCCCTAATGTTTTTAAACCAGTGGTTCTCAACCCGTGGGCTGTGGGCCAATGGTGGGCCGCAAGACCTAGAATCAGGTCTGCGAGACATGCAGATAATAACACAACCATTTTTTTTCTTGGTGTCTTTATTTTTAGGCCTGTTCCTGGGGTTATTTGGGAGGCTGATTCAGAAAATTGCACTGGATAGACCACATCAGATCTAGATTATAAAATATGGTTTTCTGTGGGCAAGCAGATGGCGACTATTAGATGACATATGTTCTTTATCAGAAACTAGAGCTGATGTGGTGTATCCAAAGCAATTTTCTGAACCAGCACCCCAAATAATTAAACTGAATCGAAAGTTGATCAAAACCTGTTTTGTAACCCTTTTGGTACTAATGTTGGAGAGGGGTCCCTGGTCAAGTGGTCCCTGGTCAAAAAAAGGTTGGGAACCACTCTTTTCAACGTTAAAATATGGTCCAAAGGAAAGCGGCTTATACTCTAGTTTGTCACTATTCTTCCTCCTTTTACTAAGGACAACTGCATTTGTGATTCTTGTTGTGAGGATGGCAGAGATTTTCTGGGTTGGTGTCATGATGTGAATGACAAGAACAAAATTACAGTTACAGCAGTGGTGATAGAGAAGGGAGGAAGAGAAAGTTGGAGAGAAAAGCTGTCAAGTGGGCTCCCAATTGCTTCCTCTGCCTTCCTTGTCACAGCTCTTTACCTTTGCAAAAAGTGCACTACTCCTGTGTAAAACAGACTGTTTATGCCAACATATTGCACCACCAAGACTTCAGCAAAAAGGCATTGGAGATCACTTTGGAGGCTGATGCTGTTAAATCTTTTCACAGTTACAAAACATATGACTATTCTATATTCTGGGTATATGCTTTATGCTTCTGGCAACTGAGATCAACGAATATGTGAACACAACAGGCTTGGCAATGATCCACTTCCACAGGCTCATACTGACGCCACATGCAGAGGATTTGGAAAGATAGTTCAGGTGAACTGTATTACCTCCATCTGAAGATAGTTCAGATGAATCATATTCCTCCTTGGAATGTGTTGAGATGGTTCATCAAGCCATTCTTGAAAAGCCCATTTTGGGAGAAAGACAGGATACAAATTCCAGAGATCAGTAGGGCTGTCTGTGTCATCTCCCTTTTGCATGGATGCAAAGTTGGTCCCAGGCATTTTGCTGCTGCTACCCACCCAAATGACGATGAATCATACTCCTGATCCACCATAGGTTATTCCCATCAAACACAGTTCATTGATAGATGGCAAGTACCACACCGGGAATGTGGAGCAGCTGGCTGGGAGTCAGCTGCATAAGATCTCCACTGACCAGAAGGTCATGAGTTTGAGGCCTGCCCGGGTCGGGGTGAGCTCTCAACCAATTGTGTAGCTCGTCGTCTGTTTATATATGTTGTTTGTCTATGGCATTGAATGTTTGCCTGTATATGTGCATTGTGATCCGCCCTGAGTCCCCTGTGGGGTGAAAAGGGAGGAATATAAATGATGTAAATAAATAAATAAAAATAAGTAAGGGGTGCCGAAGGGGGACACAGAAAGAGCCCCCTCGAAGACAGCTGGGCATCCTCTGGGCAACTTTTTTTATAAATGGATAATCTTCCCAACCCAAAGGCATTGCTTTACAACATTTATGCAATGCTTTTGACATTAAATAATAATAAAAAGGATGCTGAACAAAATACAATCTTTTAATAATTATATTTACATGTCTTTGAAAGTACTCATATCTACCTTTCTACGTGGATGTATGCAAGGCTGTCCCAAGACATTTTCCTATCCCAGCCAGAGAAGCAAATGGTGATGGTCATATCCACCCTCTCAAATGAAGGGCCACCATAACAATGAAGTTATTTGGGCAAGTAAGCTGCCCCTAAGCATATCTTCTGGCTTCCGAGCAGTTAAAATAAAGCAATAAACAAGATGGGATGTTAATTAATCCACTAATTAATAACTAACAGTTTCTCATATTTTCAAGACACCAAAGGTCTCTTGATTCAAGCAAGTGGTAGAACTAGGTATAGCTTGTAAAAAGCTCTATGAAGGGATAGAGCTGTTTATATGATGGGAGATTATTATGCCCTTAAATTATATTCTGAAATTTGTATCAAACCCCAAAACCAGAGGAAGGGTATGAAGCCTAAGTAGTAAACTAGGCAGTCTAAGGAACTGTATGTAAGCTGAATGCAAATATGTCATTGGGACAATACCACTCCCAATTGCGGTGTCAACGACAATGTAGAAAGTGCACCTGCATATGGAGTGTAAGTAGAGAGAGAGAGAGAGAGAGAGAGAGAGAGAGAGAGAGGGAAGGGGAGAGGGAAGGAGAGAAAGAGAAAGACAGAGAAGGAGGGAGATCCTGGGAAGGCACCAAAGCCATTTGCATTGGATCATCGCTTGTCTGCCATTATCCTTAATCGGTTTCTGAATCCATCACATGCAGTTGGTTGACAGATGGCAAGTAAGGGACACAGAGCAAAATATGATCCTTTTATAACTATATTTACTTGTCTTTGAGAAGAGGCCGCATGGCTGCCATGGAAATAGAGGTAGTCATGACAACAGTAAACAACCAAGAATGGCCAGTGAATAAGCTGAAAAGAACATCTGCCCCGGCAAAGCGTCCCAGCTGCCCTCGGGCGAAACTTGCTAATCGTGTAGCGGTGCTGCGTGACAGAGAAAGCCGCCTATGCCATGTTCAAATAAATGAAGTGTGCAATTGAAGCGGACATAAAAATGCACACCCTTGCTAACTGCTGCCTCTGTGCTCTTAAAACTGAATGACTAATGGGCTCCGTTTTTTGGGGAGGTGGGGTCGAGAAGGAGGAAAATACTTGTCACTATTTATACTAAATTACATGCCACAAAAATTCAATTTGCTGCTAATAGCTTCTTGGCCCTTTATTTTGGATATTATGTTGGAAAATTATATTTTAGTGTTAAAAATACGTATTTTGTATTTGTTGGAAATGCAGTTCAATTTCAAGGCTAATAATGTAATGGTGTATAAAGCCTTAAAATCCGTTCATAAATACAGACTACAGAAAGTGCAAAAGATCAGAATGACTATTTTTCCCTCTGTCTCTCTCACACATAGCTTCCTTCACTTTTTACAGATGTCTTTCTTTAATGTCCACTTGATGGTTTTTTTTTACTGGATGATGCTTTTATGTCCGCTATTAGGAAGCGCAGATAACAACATGCCATTTAAAATAGAACCAAACTGGAACCACTGAGACAGAGAAGGATGTTATCACAAAGTTGGGACATTCCAAGTTTGCAAAACTATACCAATTATTTTATGGCACAATATAGTGTCAGAAAACCAAAAAGGGGCCAGATGGGCATGGGGAAAGTTTAATGAATTGGTTGCCAGAGACTATTTACCTGCCCAGTAAGCCATAGAAGGCTGAAACTTTGAACAGCAGCACCACTGATAGCAGCTCAAAATACTGTACTAAAATGCTTTCTTGCAGGTGTCACTCGTTGCTGCTGGTGTTTTGTGCCTTCAAGTAATTTCTTAGTGACCCTAAGGTGAATCTAAAGCAGGATTTTCTTGGCAAAATTGGATCAAAGGGCCTTTGCCATTGCATTTCTCTGAGGCAAAGGGCTTGTGGCTAGACCAAGGTCAACCAATGAGTTCCAACGACCCGCAGTTCAACATTCAAACCATATACCACACTGGGTCTAGACTCTCACTCACATAATTCGGATTCCCACAACACAACAGAAATACCCAAGCGAAGGACTGGCAATAAAAACCATTACAACTAGCCAGCTAATGCACCTTTCTCATGCCAAGGACATACAGTTTTTCAACATGTATATAGGGTACATCTGCATATTTAATTTTATTTTTTCACCAAAAATATCCAGAAAGCAAAGAAAAAAATGGTAACGCTCATTAGAGAAAAGCATTTGAGAAAGTTTTGATGGAGACATCACATAACACTAGGTCTTAAAGAGCATTCATATCCTGACTACAATGATCATCCTTACTACAATGCAACTTTAGCTGTGCCACATGCACAATATGACCTTCTCACAGTGACACCAGAGGCACTCCAAGTGGCCAGCTTCTGGTCTAAGAAAATATAGTACGATAATGCCAAGTTTTTAACTTTATTTGTGTTTTAAAGTATTTTATAACTGTATTCTTAATTTGCTTCTGACATGACAAATAAATAAATAATCCCTTTCAAGAGAACAGCAGGAAAAGCTAAGTGCATTTGTGGTATGTGGATATAAAGGCTGCAGTGCACAGCAACTTATAGCCTTCTACATTTGGAATGAAACAAAAGCAAAGAATGCAGGTACATGTATACAGTTCCACATCAAGACATGATCCTGATGTGGGGTAATGCGTGAAACTCCAGGAATCCTACTAGCTTCTTTTTTTTGCTATTTCACTCTCACGCTATCAAAACAGCCGATGCAATTGTCTAGGAACAACTGCTCCAATTCCATCTGCTTAGGTAGTCTTCTTTATGACATTATCCCCAATGACTTTGTGTGAAGGAAGGGGTACCATCCCTTCAGGCAGAGGGGATGGGAGGGAGCTACATTAAAATAGATTAAATAGTTTTCCAGTGTGAACCAGGCAGTAACTTATAAAGGTAATAAGGCAATCTTTTATCTTCCTTCATTCTTCCTTTTTGTCCAATGGATCCACCCCAACTCAATCCCTCAATATTACTTTTTTTCCTATTTAATATTACCTATAAGGCTGTTCAGGGGTTTTCTGTAGTTCTATAAATCTCACTCCTCTCCGTTGGCGCCCCCCTGTTGTGGGGGAGAGGCTTGCGTACCCTAATGAAGTTGTGAGCTATGCTGGCGGTGGCATAATAGCCACCGGTAGGGCCTCCCATGCCAGACAGGTCACAACCGAAGGGTCTGACAAAGAGTGTCAATGGGCAGGATGGGCTCTCTAGCCTTTTGGCAATCATCCTAGGAGAAGGAAAACTCTGATTTCAAACCCAGGCAGATGGTGCTCGTTTAACCCTGTAAGGTCAACCATCTAGGAGAAGGAAAGTCGAACCAAACCTATGACCTGAGGACCTCGCTGCCACCGTCTTAAGCTTGCTAGGCCCTGGCAGACAAACCTTTGCTTTAAAGGGTGAGGCCAGTTTTGTGCATGCTGCGCTCCACCAGAAAGGTCCATTGCGCAGGCTCGAAGGACACATCCAACTTCTGAATCATCAACACACTTGTAGAAAGTGTGGGATGAGTCCTTCCTGAATCTTCGTTCGCGAAGAAAAGCCAAGAGAAGATAAATCTCAGGGTTCACATTACATAATTATACTACTTCATTATCACCTTAACTGCATTGAGTGCATGCCACAGACTTCTGAGATTTGTAGTTTGGTGAGACACTAGAGCTATCTGAAAGCACAGGTCCCAGGATAAAGCCATAGACAAAGCAATACCCAAGTGCTATAACTGTGTAGTGTGAAAGATACTCAAGTTTACCTGTTCCTCCTTCCTGTGTGGGGTAATATAATCTGGGATACATTACATAGGCATATTGCCTTGAGAGTTCAGACATAACATACTTGATGAAATCTACAGGTCACAAAACTATGGTGTTCTCTGTGGCAGAACTGTTATTGAAGCAAGGTTAATGTCAAACGGAAATGGTGTGCATGTTTAAAACCAAAAGCACCTGAGAACAGAAAACATGTCACCTGTGAAGATATTTTTAACATTGTTTCAGTCTGCAAGAGTTTCCAATTTATGTGAATACACCTTCTCCCCCACCCCATCAAAATTACCTATATGAGCATCAAGTTTTAATTTTCCAAATGGATCAGCAATGTATTAAAAATAACCATCTTGCACAATATTCTACCATTATGTTTGTTTGTAAAAAAATGCAAACAGTAACACTATTTCACATTTCTCTTTTCAAAAGAGCAATCTGTTTGAAAAGTATTTTTAAACGATTCCCAAATGTTGCAGTGCCGATGCAAAACATATTTCACAATTTAAGAGACAAATATATTATTACTGTACAAAATATACCATTACTAAACATAAGATCCCACAATTTCCCTTACGACTACGAAGTTAGTTTGAAGCATAGATGATGGACATGTTGGAAGAAATCCAGCCTTTTTGATGAGAGGTCCATATGGGGAGCATGCTTTTAAATTCTCTATACAGCTAATGGCATGCGCATCTGGATTATCTGGAAAAAAAGACTTCGGAAATCATGAAGTGGCATGACCACGCCAGTTGCCAAACAACTTGTATGGCCATGATACACACAGACAATCTAGGCTGACCCTTCTTTGAAACCTAATCTCTTCCCAACTCCATCAGTTTCATAAATCACAAGTCCAAGAAATACAAGCCAAGATTGGTAACACCAAAGACTCCAAGCTATGTGGTTAAACACAAGAACAGCACTTCCAAACCAGAGCAATATATATTTATTCCTCAGAGAAGACAAAACGAATGCATCTGAGAGGCACATAGCAAAGTATGAAGCCAAAGGGTTTCCTCTTTAGCACTCAGATATTCAGAGGTATTCTCGCTCTAAAACTGCAAGTTGTATACTGTATGGAGTAACTGTATGGAGTAAAGGTCTCTCAGAGAAGCTACATATTGTGAATGACAGACACTCATATACCAGCTCTTTGTAAATGTGTCAAATTCCATTTTAAAAACATTGAGGCCCATGTTCATCATTGCATCCTGTGGCAAAAAAGAGCCTTAAATGAATTATGCATTGCCTTTATCATTTAAAAGTAATTTGACATGTAATTGCTGGTTAAAAAAACTTTACAATGTATTTGCTACTTTTGTGTTAACTATTGGAGGGAGCTTAAAGTAGGCAACATAAAATTTGGGAAATTCCACGCAAAATGTAAAAATACACTCCATACAAAATGTAATTTGCAACACCAATACAGTAGCTCATGTCATTCCCACAAGTAGTTCACTGCTAGTACCTATGTTACTTTGTAACACATTACTTATATTTATTTATTTATTTATTTTATTTATTAACTTCGATTTAGTATACAGCTCACTCCGGAGCTCAGAGCGGTTTACAAAGAAGCAAAAGCACTGTGAGTAATAAACAATTAAGCAGTTAAACAGTTAAAAACACATTACACATCAAGACAGTTAAAACCTATTAAAAGCACTAGCCCTCAGCAAAGGCTGGGGGGACGAGATAAAATCTGGGGGATCCATAGGTGGCATGGCGGGCAATGTGGTTGGGTCAAGGACCGAACGCCTTTCTAAAGAGCCAAGTCTTCAAGGCCTTGCGGAAGGGCAAAAGAGAGCGGATGGCGCGGATCTCCTCCGGGAGGCTGTTCCAGAGACTTGGGGCGGCTACCGAAAATGCCCTCCGCCGTGTAGTGGCTAGTCTGCAAGTTCCGAGGGAAGGCACCTCAAGGAGGTTGTGCTCCTCGGAGCGAAGTGATCTCGCAGGCACATAAGGGGTAAGTCGCTCCCTCAAGTACACTGGCCCCAAACCATAGATGGCCTTAAAAGTGAGGACTAACACCTTGAAGAGGACCCGGAATTCAATCGGAAGCCAGTGCAGCTCGCGCAGAAGTGGAGTCACGCGGTCGGATCTTGCAGCGCCCAGAAGGAGGCGAGCTGCGGCATGCTGCACCAGCTTAAGCTTCCGGATCATCGACAAGGGAAGGCCAATGTAGAGCGCATTACAGTAGTCGAGCCTCGAGATGACCGTGGCTTGGATCACCGTAGCCAGGTCGCATTGGGAGAGGTAGGGAGCCAGACGCTTAGCCAACCGTAGATGGTAGAATGCTGTCCTGCAGGTGCAGCCAATCTGCTCCTCCATGGACAGATGGGCGTCCAGCCGGACCCCTAGACTTTTACCGATGGCTGAGGGCGAAGGGCCACACCATCGAATGTTGGCAGCTGGGTCGCTACCCCCCCCCCCTGGGCGGCCCAGCCACAAGATCTCCGTCTTCGCCGGGTTCACCTTCAACTTACTGGCTCGCAGCCATCCAGTAACGGCTTCAAGGCAAAGATGGAAATTATCGGGTACAGAGACTGCCCCGGGGTCCAACCTCAGAATGAGCTGGGTATCATCAGCGTACTGATGACACTCCAGCCCGAAACTCCGCACCAATTGGGCGAGTGGTCGCATATAGATGTTAAATAACAGCGGGAGAGGATAGCCCCTGAGGCACCCCCGCAGTTCAGCGGGGAGCCTCCGGAGGCCACCCCCCCCACTTCACTCGCTGCTGGCGACGTTGGAGGAAGGAGGACAGCCAGTTGAGGGCTGTCCCCCTCACCCCCGCCACCGCCAGGCGGTGTATCAAAAGTTGGTAATTGACGGTATCTAACGCTGCCGTGAGATCCAATAACACGAGCAGCGCCGATCCACATCGGTCCAAATGGCAGCGGAGTATAGTGTTTATAGCATGGGTGCTCACACTTTTTCAGCATGTGAGCTACTTATAAAACAACCAAGTCAAAATGATCTACCTACCCACTACTCAGAGAGCCATAAAAGCAAAATATTTGGAAATTTATTTCAGTGAGAGCTAAATAATATTTTAAGATTGAATTCATCTAAATGTGAGTATAATAAGCCCCTGAATTTATTCATAATGATGATGATGATAATATTCATTCAGCCTCTGCTACTACTAATAACAGTAACAACAACAATAGGTTCCTAGAGGAGAAGGGGACCTCCAAGGGCCATCCAGTCCAACCTCCTTCTGCCATAAGGGAAAAACACAATCAAAGCATTCCTCACAGATGGCCATTCAGCCTCTGATAATAATAATGATAACAATGGGTTCCTAGAATAGGAGGAGACCTCCAAGGGCCATCCAGTCCAACCTCCTTCTGCACCTGGGTGGTGGCGGGAGCCTGCAGGGCGGGACTGAGCCTTCCTCCCGCCCTGCCTGCGATCTACCAGGACGCCCTATGCGATTTACCAGTAGATCGCGATCTACCTAATGAGCACCCCTGGTTTATAGAAATCCTCTACAGGAAATCTGTTTTACTGGATCATCCTGAATATTAGCCAGTATATTATTGGGTAAACCTGGGCCAGTCACTCTCTTCCAGCCTGGCCTACATCAGAGGATTTGTATGAGAATAAAATATAAGAAAGAGAGCTATGCACAATGTCTTGATCGAGAGAAATGTATATGTGACAAGTAATAATAAATGACCATGGGAGAAGGTAGAAGAAAAATTCTCCTACTCTATATATTAAAAAGCTATGTGTTTACATTGCAGTGGACCCTGGGTATCCACTGGTGTGGCGTTCCAAGACACTCCCCTCCCCATAACAAAATCTATGGGTGCTGAATCCATGGATATGGAGGGCCAACTATAGATAGAAAGCCAACACTTCCATAATGATCTATTAGAAGGATTAGTTAAGGATATGTATCACAGTATACATATGTCTGAAACATCAGTAGCAGTCTTAATGTTAAGTTACTTGTGCATTGATACAGAATAATTCAGAATAAGGTACATTTTGTACCCCAAGGTTCAGTTTTGGGTCCGTTACTTTTTAACTTATTCAATAATGATCTGGATGTAGGAGTGAATTCTGAGGTAGCAAAGTTTGCAGACGACACTAAATTGTTCAGGGTAGTTAAAAATGAAACTGATTGTAAAGAGATCCAGAAAGATCTCTCGAAATTGAGTGAATGGGCAACAAAGTGGCAAATGCATTTTAACCTAAACAAGTGTAAAGTCATGCACATCGGGGCAAAGAACCCCAACTACACCTACAAATTGATGGGGTCAAAGCTTTCCGAGACAAACCAGGAAAGGGATCTTGGGGTCTTGGTGGACAGCTCAATGAAGATGTCAACCCAGTGCGCAGCAGCAGTGAAAAAAGCAAATTCTATGCTAGGCATGATCAGAAAGGGAATCGAAAATAGGTCAGCAAATGTTGTATTACCTCTCTACAAATCGATGGTAAAGCTACATTTGGAGTACTGTGCACAATTCTGGTCTCCGCACCTTAAGAAGGATATAACGGAACTGGAAAAGGTACAGAAAAGGGCAACAAGAATGATCCAAGGGATGGAGCAGCTCCCTTATGAAATCAGGTTGCAACGCCTTGGTCTTTTCAGCCTTGAAAGACGGCGTTTAAGAGGTGACTTGATCGAAGTGTATAAAATCATGCATGGGATAGAAAAGGTGAATAAAGAAAACTATTTTCTTTGTCACAAAACACTAGGACTAGAGGGCACTCCCTGAAGCTCCAAGGTAGGAAAATTAGGACTAATAAAGGGAAATATTTCTTCACCCAGAGGGTCATTGGGTTATGGAACTCACTTCCAGAAGAGGTTGTGACAGCTGTCAGCCTGAACAACTTCAAGGCAGGATTAGACAGATTCATGGATACCAAGTGTATCGGTAGTTACTGAAAAGGACATTCAAGTGCCACCTCGGAGTTGGTTGAGGTAGGCAGGATTTCCCTGGGTACTGGTTGTGGGAGGTCGGGAGCAGGTCAGGGTTTTGCCCTCCCTTCTGCTCGAGATCCCCGTGTACAACTGGTGGGCCACTGTGTGATACAGAATGCTGGACTAGATGGGCTGAGGTCCGATTCAGCATGGCTCTTCTTATGTTCTTATGTAAATATCCTTGTTCCTATAGCAGGATTGTCAGCCAAATTGTATATGCCACAATGTATAATAAATATTAAGATGTATACATTGATGTAAGATGTGCAACAAATTATCCTGAGCTGCGCAATGCTTTGGCATTTACTAAGCTTTTCAAAGTGACTTAATCAGACAACATCATCACAGTCTAAATTAAAACTTCATAATATGCTCAATCATTAAAGGATATTAGTTCTAATTGTAATGTAACCATTAGCAAAACAAAACAAAACAAAAAAACCCACATCCAAACCAAACCAAACATTAACATGTAATACACAAAAGGACAAAGGTTATCTAACTACAACAAAGCACAATAGTTTTCCAATTGCCATTAACAACAAGAGCACATTATCTATTCTTCTTTTGTGTACCGCATAATACAAACAAACTGTTGAGAAAGCACATCAGCTTTTCTACCCTGCTTGTAATTTACTATTTATATTTTCTAAAATGGCAATTCCTAGGTTCGAATGAGACAGATTAAGTTCTTTCAGAGCCAGCTTTCATAAAATTCATCATTGACTAATATGGAGTACCGATAACAGAAATCTTTCTTTTAGTTATTTTGTTGACGTGTGTAGAAGAATTACAGTGAATTGCACTGTGTACGCAATAATAGATTTTTCATGCATTTTTTTAAAAAAAGGGATGAAATTGCAAAATCTACTGTCTCTCTTCCATCAAGTCATCTATGCTTTTGCCACAGAAGGTTAGCACTAGTCAAAATCCACATCAGTCAGCCCTTCAACTATCAGATATACCAACTAAAGTGAAAATAATCAGAACCTGATCACAGAAGAGGAGATCATTGGTGGGTAATGAACTGTTGGTAGATATGTCAGTGCTCAGAGGATAAAATCTTTACTGAGAAGCAGATTGTTTAAAAATGTGACAGATGTACATGGAACCGAGTGCATAATAAGAGGAATATAAGCTACAGGTTTTGAATTAATCTCTGCTATTTCCACCCATTTAATGTACAATATGGTTGTATCTGGCCTATTCCAACAATGACTGAACAGTGAGGCACTTGTATTTGGGTCAGCAGGCCAGTAAATCCCTGCTGTTCAAAGATCTGTGAGTTCATTTGTATGTAAAAAAGACCTGGTCTTGCCCCTGTAGTAACCTACAAAAGATTGCCAAGAGGCAAAATAGTCTATTTACATGCAGAATGCTCTATCAAATCATGGCTCAGATTTCTTTTGTCTTAGGAGTGACCTGAGAAACTACAAGTTGCTTCTGGTGTGATAGAATTGGCCGTCTTCAAGGGTGTTGCCCAGGGGATGCCTGGATGTTTGACTACCCTGTGGGAGGCTTTTCTCGTGTCCCCGCATGGGAAGATGGAGTTGACAGATGAGAGCGCATCCTGTTCCAGGATTCGAACTGCCTTCTTAGCCGCCACTCTCTAGTGGCTCGGGGCGGCTTACAACTAATGAAGGTTTCACTCATACATCTTGTGAAAGGGTGACGGAACCCCTTTGTAACACACTTATTATCATTATTTATTTCATACACGTGTACCCTGCCCTTCTCACCCCCGAGGGGGGGGACTCAGGGCGGCCTCACAGCAAGCACCATTTGGTGCCATAACAATCATAAAACATTCAACAAATTCATTAAAACAACATTAAATAAACAGTTATTAAACTTCAGAGTGATATAACAATAGACACAGTTTTGTTATGCCAAGGCCCAGAAGTGGAAAAAAAGCCCTCCCTTCATCCCAACTGCTACTGCCCTGACCTTGGAGGGAGAGAGGAAGCAGCCACAGCTCCATCATGACGAAGCCAAGAATCAGATGAAAGGCTATCCCAACCGTCACTGCCCTAGCCATGGGGAGCAAGAAGCAGGCACAGCTCTATGTTGCCTAGGCCCATAGAATAAGCAAATGAAACACCTTTCCACTATCCCAAGTACCTTCCTGAGCCATGGTGAGAGCAAAGCAGGCAAGGTACAGCTCTATCATGCCTCGGCCCAGAAACAGATGAAAGGCCCTCCCACTATTCCAACTGCCATGACCCTAGCCATAGAAAGAGATAAGCAGGCAAATCTCTATGTTTATATGTCAATATAAACTACTGAAACAAACCCCAATCTAATGTAGACAACACTGGGATGCCTAGGGGAAGTACAAAAATAATCCAATCTGTATGCATATATAGACTTCTAGAATTTCAAAGGAAACTATCTTCATACACAACATTATACATTACAATATCAACCTTCAATACATCAATGTGGCTACAAACACAAACCTTGAGGTATTTTTCCCATAGAATCAATTGGATAGAGTCCGTGTGACCTTCGTGATCACAGTTATTAAAGTCCGGGATAAGTCAAGAAACGAAACATAGTTCTATGGGAAATCCCATCTGTCGCGTAGGAAACAGTCCCATCATCCATAAAACATGGCAAAATTATATCACACAAATGTGTCCTCCAGATCAATTAGAGGTCTTGGCAACTGTTGAAAATGAAAAGTAGTTCAAGCATCCCAGAGGAGTAAATCCAACGGACTCGCTGTATCCAAAAACCCTCATCCAGCGAAGGACGGAAAAGGAGCGCCTATACTCCACAAAGGGTCAACGGGAGACTATCTATTGGCCACCCCGTTTCATGTAAGTTGCTTTTTCAAGACTCGTAAGGTACATCAGGAGGCGTCCAAAAACATATCCAAGTGTAGAGAACCACAGGTTCCGACCAGTCTCTCAAGGAGCGCAGGTTCTCTACACTTGGATATGTTTTTGGACGCCTCCTGATGTACCTTATGGGTACTCATCAACTCTCCCGTGTGTTTGGTTTTACAGCTCTATGCTGCCTAAGCCCAGAAGCAGACGAAATGCCCTTCCACTACCCCAAGTACCCTAGCCATGGAGGGAGAGAAGAAGGCACAGCTCCACCATGCCCAGGCCCAGAAGCAGAAGAGAGGCCCTTCCATTATTCCACCTGCCACAACCCTAGCCATGGAGAGAGAGAAACAGGCAGAGCTCTATCGTGTGTAGACCCAGAAGCAGATGAAAGGCCTTCTCACTATTCCAACCGCCATGGAGAGAGATAAGCAGACACAGCTCCATCATGCCTAGGCCTAGAAGCAGATGAAAGGTTCTGTCACCAACGCAACTGCCACTGCACTTGGAAGGAGACAAGAAGAGACAGTATCTGTTGGAGCCTTTTCCTTTTGATTGAAAACCTGATGAGGGAAAATAAACTGTTCTGTTCTTTTACTTGTAAAGCACCATGTACAGCATTGGTGCCATATAAATATATAAATAATTCAATACATGACTAATAAGCACCAATAGCTTGAAATACAAAGTCATCAGAACAGGTACTATGAGATCAAAGCCCATTTCCCACTGCAATGCTCAATGAACCTCATCTTGCATAATTGCAGCACTACTGAAGCCTGGAGATGAGGACCATATGGATTCAAATATTTCTTGAGAAGGGCTGTTGAGTGTTCTCCACAGGAATGATACTGGGATGATGGTGTCTTTCTCCCCCAAAATCTTTTGAAGGTGATTAATTGGGGGAAACAGGCAGAGAATCTAAACAGCAGCAAGCTTGCATCAATTGAATAGTATTCCGGACTGGCTTTTTGAACATTTGGATATATCTCCGAAAAGTTATTTGAACCAAAAGTTTTGAAAGCTCAAAGTATTTCTAATGAAAGAATTGTTTTAAATTGGTAATGACTATCAAGCCGATTAAAACATGCCACCGGCAAGAAGGGATGGCAACAAAATGTGTAACCTTTTCAGATAGATGCTATCTAATACATACAGGTGTTACTGGTTCTACTGATATACACTGGTTGCCAAGTTACATGTATCGTATTGCTTTCCACTTTTATAAGACCATTCTCATAAAAGGCTGGCAAATTTTATGGGGATTTTTATAATGCCAGATTTAAAAATCTGCAACGAAAAACATGTTCAGTTCAGTGCATGTTCAGTTTGCGATTCTCCAGCACAGATCTTAATTTTCCAGTTGGATATCTTCACAATTGCCAGTGATTGAAAGGAAGATCAGTAATACTCCTGCAGATTCAAGTAGAAGTTTGGAGGAGAGAGCTGCTCTTTTTAAAGGAGCAAAAGTAATCTAATATTGGGCTGTTGTAAGCTTTTCGGGCTGTATGGCCATGTTCCAGAAGCATTCTCTCCTGACGTTTTGCCTGCATCTATGGTAGGCATCCTCAGAGGTTTTTAAAAAACCACATACCACAATTCGACGCATTTCCATTTCAGACTGTAGATGGAAAATCAGCTAGTTTAAAATGCAGTTTACCCTTCTGAGCCATGTATGGTTGAGATAAAACAGAAATAAGAGCACCGTAGTCTACTGGACCCAACCCAAATACTATTGATATTAAATAATGATAAAAATGTATTTAACACACAATGGAAAGAAGCAAGGGCATTAACCTCACATGCCTAATGCCACCTTTTTGTACCACTTTATCTTTCATGATCATTCTTCAAACAAAATGAAATGCATCTCTAGAAAATCTCCACAACACAATGCACACCCCTAGTTACCCTTTCAAAATATTTTTTAAAAAACTGCCCAAACTTATTCCAAATGAGAAAAGACAACTGTCATTCCTAAGAACACAAGAGGCCAGCTCCTTTGTGTGTCTAGTAGGGGGTAGAAAAATCTCAAGTGTGCACTGAAGAGCTCTAAAATATTTACATCCAAGCAACCTTCCTTAGATTGTGCTAATTCAGCCTTTTCTTCTATAAAAGAAAACCTAACCTGAGATCAGATGCTTTTGAATCAGCAAGAAGCTCTCCTCGGCTCCTTGGGGACCTTACTCATCATCTCCTGTGTCCTTTCAGTCCTCCAGAATCACTTTAACTGGCCCAACCAACACACTAAAAGTGAATTTTGCATTATATATCAGATATATTATTGTCTATCATCAAGAACTGGATTCTTTTCTCTAATTAGTAAAATATAATTGATTCCACTATATATAAAACAAAACATATAGTCAATTCTGAATAAAATAACAAAGTTTATAAAAGATCACAGTGAAGAATTAAAGAATTTAAGAGCTCGGAGGATCTCTGGAATCTGCCCTTGTTCTAGATCTGTTTAATAATAATAATAATAATAATAATCATCATCTTTATTTATATCCCACCACCATCTCCCCCAAAAAAGGACTTCGGGCGGCTTACAAAATAGCACAGATTGTGCCATAACACACAAATAAATCGATATCCATAATAATAACAACTACAGTTACAATTACAAAGTCAATGGACACAAATTAATTACACTTTCAAAAAATTTACACCAAAACTCATCAAGAGAATCAGATTCAAAAAAAGGTTGGGAACTACTCCACCAAACCCACTGAACTCCAGATGGGGGCAGGGAGGGGAGCAGGGTTGGGGGGACATGTTTATTGGGGGTCCCTCCTAATCCTCAGGCGGTAGGAGGAGGCTGGTAAAGACAAGGCAAAAGAAAGCAAAGGAAGAGAAGAGAAAAAGGAAGGAAGGACAGGAGAAAAGAAGGCAAAGGGAAGGGAAGAAGTAATGAAGGGGAAAAGGCAAAGGAAAGGATGGGAAGAGAAGAGGAAGGAAGGAAGGAAGGAAGGAAGGAAGGAAGGGCATGAGAAAAGAAGGCAAGAGGAAATAAGGGAAGAGAAGAGAAGAGAAAAAGGAAGGAAGGAAGGGCAAGAATAAAGAAGGCAAAGGGAAGGAAGAGAAGAGAAGGCAAGGAAAGAAGAAAGGGAAGAAAAAGGAAAGAAGGGCAAGAGAAAAGAAGGGAAAGGAAGAGAAGGCAAGGGAAACTCATAGTCCAGTTTACATTTGCAATCAAAGGCACAAATTTTGCTACAAATAAATTCATTATTAAAACAGAAGCATACACACTCCATCACTTACTCAAGAACTGGTAAATTTAAAAATCGGGTCATCAGCACTGTGAAAGTATCTGTTGTTGCTTCCTGTTCTATGGTTGAGCTGCAGGGCCCGATCCATTTCACCTTGGGCTTTCTCAAGCGGCAACACTCATAGCAAATTGCTCAGCGTCACAGGCATACATTATCAATTACAGGGTAGATCCATGTATAGCATGTCCTGTGCCGCTCCGTAGCACTGCGTCTTGGTTGCTCATTCCTCCATATATCTCTTGCATTTTCATAATTATTCTAGTCCTTTGGTGTTTTTGGTCTTTATGGTGAAGCAATATGCTAGGACATCCCCCAAGCCATACAGTAATCACATATCTGACACTGAAATTTGGCAGCGCCTGTGACGGTGGCAACTTCAGTGAATTTTGGCAGTGAATGCAGTAATGCACTTTGAGGGTAGGAAGGGTTGCAACTTCCCACTCTAGGCCTACATCTCAGTAACAGAACACATATTATGTCTGCAGGAAGGGTCCTATGCCTAAATATCTACGATATCCACATAATAGATGATCTGGTAGTGAGGTTTGGAAAGACTCCAGGAAAGCTAACCATTTGGTACTTGGAGAATTTACTCAAAGAATTGCTAATCTGGTCTTCAAATACCTTTCTGGACTGTATAACCCATAATCCCTAAGTGGCATGTTATACTATCTTGAATGGATGCAAACCATAGACCAAAAGCATCTGGAAGACCATAGTTACTCATTGCTATTATAATACAGCATCATGTGTGTTCCCACCTCCTCACCCTTCCAATCTCCTCATTCAGAAACCCACACAAGGATAGTTCTAGATTAGTTGTTCTCAACTTGTGGGTTCCCAGATGTTTTGGTCTTCAACTCCCAGAACTCCTAACAGCTGGAAAACTGGCTAGGATTTCTGGGAGTTGTAGGCCAAAACACCTGGGGACCCACAGGTTGAAAACCACTGTTGTAGATGTTTTGCTGTTTGTATAAAAGAAAACACTGTTGGTCTTCTCTATTCACCCACAAAAACAAACTGGATTAGTAGCTAATACTTATTTCAACATTGTCAACAAGAAGGCTCATCCTCTAGACTTGAGGGCAACGTGCCAGTTTGAAGGGGCATAGTAGGATGTGAAGGACATATAGCTCTGCTCTCTAGAACACTTCACCCTGTCTCTAGAATCTGCTGTTTGTGGTTGTCATCTTACCCTGCCTTGTTAAGTGTGCACACACATACATATGTGGGGATGAAAAAAGCTCCTACTCGCATACACAAAAGCTTTGGTAACCCACAAAGCATAAAAACCTCCAAAGGAACCAGATCCCACCTGATCTTTGAAGCCATACAGGATCAGCCCTAGCAAGTATTTGGATGGAAAACACCAATTAATACAAGGTGCTATGGCAGTGGTTCTCAACCTTCCTAATGCCGTGACCCCTTAATATAGTTCCTCATGTTGTAGTGACCCCCAACCATAAAATTATTTTTGTTTCTACTTCACAGTTGTAATTTTGCTACTGTTATGAATCGTAATGTAAATATCTGATATGCAGGATGTATTTTCATTCACTGGGTACAAATACCTGGAACACCCCAATTTGAATACTGGAGGGGTTGGGGGGGGGGTTGATTTTATAATTTGGGAGTTGGAGTTGCTGGGATTTATAGTTCACCTGCAATCAAAGAGCATTCTAAACGCCACCAATGATGGAATTAAGAACATAAGAACATAAGAAGAGCAATGCTGAATCGGGCCTCAGCCCATCTAGTCCAGCATTCTGTGTCACACAGTGGCCCACTAGTTGTACACAGGGATCTCTAGCAGAAAGGAGGGCAGAACCCTCACCTGCTCCCGACCCCCCACAACCAGTACCCGGGGAAATCCTGCCTGCCTCCATCAACACAGAGGTGGCACTTGGATGTCCATTTCAGTAGCTACTGATTCCCTTGGTGTCCATGAATCTGTCTAATCCTGCCTTGAAGCTGTCCAGGCTGACCGCTGTCACAACCTCCTCTGGAAGGGAGTTCCATAACCCAATGACCCTCTGGGTGAAGAAATATTTCCCTTTATTAGTCCTAACTTTCCTACCTTGGAGCTTCAGGGAGTGCCCCCTAGTCCTAGTGTTGTGTGACAGGGAAAATATTTTTTCTCTATTCACCTTTTCTATCCCATGCATGATTTTATACACTTCGATCAAGTCACCTCTTAAACGCCGTCTTTCAAGGCTGAAAAGACCAAGGCGTTGCAACCTGATTTCGTAAGGGAGCTGCTCCATCCCTTGGATCATTCTTGTTGCCCTTTCATGTACCTTTTCCAGTTCCGTTATATCCTTCTTGAGGTGCGGTGACCAGAATTGTACACAGTACTCCAGATGTGGCCTCACCATAGATTTGTAGAGAGGCAATACAACATTTGACGACCTATTTTCGATTCCCTTCCTGATCATGCCAAGCATAGAATTTGCTTTTTTACTGCTGCTGCGCACTGGGTTGACATCTTCATTGAGCTGTCCACCAAAACCCCAAGATCCCTTTACTGGTTTGTCTCGAAAGCTTTGACCCCATCAATTGGTAGGTGTAGTTGGGGTTCTTTGCCCCGATGTGCATGACTTTACACTTGTTTAGGTTAAAATGCATTTGCCACTTTGTTGCCCATTCACTCAATTTCGAGATCTTTTCTGGAGCTCTTTACAATCAGTTTCATTTTTAACTACCCTGAACAATTTAGTGTCGTCTGCAAACTTTGCTACCTCAGAATTTACTCCTACATCCAAGTCATTAATGAATAAATTAAAAAGTAACGGACCCAAAACTGAACCTTGGGGTACGCCACTTCTCACCTCTTTCCACCCAGAGAAATGTCCGTTTATTACCACCCTTTGTTTCCTACAGTTTAGCCAGGTTCCAATCCAGGACAAGACCTGTCCTCTGATTCCATGGCTGAAGAGCTTATTTAGGAGCCTTTGGTGAGGGACTTTGTCAAAAGCCTTTTGAAAGTCAAGGTAAACAATATCGACTGGGTCCCCTTTATCTATGTGTTTATTTACACCCTCAAAGAATTCTATCAAGTTAGTAAGACATGATTTGCCTTTGCAGAAACCATGTTGATTTTCCTTCAGCAATGCCTGTTCTTCTATGTGCTTAGTAATTTTTTTTCTTTAATAATGGTTTCCATCACTTTGCCTGGAACTGAGGTTAGACTAACTGGCCTATAATTTCCTGGATCACCCCTGGATCCTTTCTTGAAGATCGGAGTTACATTTGCCTCCCTCCAGTCCTCGGGTACAGTGCCTGATCTTAGAGAAAGGTTATATATTTTGGCTAGAATTTCAGCAATTTCACACTTGAGTTCCTTAAGAACTCTGGGGTGGATGCCATCTGGCCCTGGTGATTTGTTGACATTTAGTTTAGTAAGGCATGTGAGAACATCTTCCTTGTTTATCTCTATCTGGTTTAATTCATTTAATTCCCTCCCTGAAAAAACTGACTCAGCTGCAGGCATATGTTGTCTGTCCTCCTGTGTGAAAACGGAGGCAAAGAAGTCATTTAGCTGCTCAGCAATCTCCTTGTCTTCACTTATTGTCCCTTTCTTACCATTTTTAGTCAAGTGGCCCAACTGCTTTTCTAGTTGGGTTTCTACTTCTGATGTACTTAAAGAAGTTTTTGCTATTATTTAAATATTCTTAGCTATATGTGCCTCAAAATCTCTCTTGGCTTTCCTGACGGTTGCTTTGCATTTAGTTTGCCAGAGCTTGTGTTCCTTTCTGTTCTCCTCAGTAGGAAGAGCCTTCCATTTCTTAAATGAGTTTTCTTCTTTCCAATCACATCTTTTACTTCATTTGTAAGCCATGCCGATGTCCTCTTGGACTTTCCCGGCCTCTTTCTTATTTTAGGAATGCATTTTAGTTCGGCTTGTTTTAAAGTATTTTTAAACAATTTCCAAGCATTTTGGAGGGATTTGATTTTTTTACTGTTCCTTTTAGTTTGTTCTTTACTATTTTTCTCATTTTGGTGAAATTCCCTTTTGAAAATTTAAGGTCTCTGTGTTAGTTTTCACTGACAGTTTGCTATCAAACTTAAGTTGAAGGTTATTGTGTTGTGGTCACTGGTACCTATGGGCTCAGTTACAAGGACATCTTGAGCGAGATCTTGTTCATTAGTTAGCACCAAGTCCAGGATCCCCTTTCCCTGGTTGGTTCCATGACCATCTGCTCAAGGGAATAATCAGCTAGCATGTCGAGGAACCTTGTCTCTCTTTCATGCGTAGAACAAGAATTTAGCCAATCTATTCGGGGATAGTTGAAGTCCCCATTATGACTAATTTATTGCTTTTTGAGGCCTGTTTAATTTCATTTTCCAGATAGCAGTCTGCCTCTGGAGTTTGGTTGGGAGGGCGATAGCAGATCCCTAATGCTAGATTAGTTTTTGTCCTGGGATTTTTACCCACAATGTTTCTGTAGGTGAGTTTGAATTTTCTTGAAATTCTAATTCATGAGATTCTAGCTCTTCATTTATGTACAAGGCCACACCGCCACCGTTTTCCCTCTCCTGTCTTTCCTGTACAGTTTATAACCTGGAATTTTTGTGTCCCAATTGTTTTCCTCTGTCCACCAGGTTTCTGTTATGCCAATAATATCAATATTTTTCTTTTGCCAAACATTCCAACTCTCCTATTTTTGTTCGAAGGCTTCTAGCGTTTGCGTACAGACATTTATATTTATTGCTCTGTTGCCCTTTCAACTTTGGCTGTTTATGAGAATTTGTAGAAGGCCTACCATGTCCTACCTCTTGACTACTTTCTATCTTTTCTGTTGACTCGGCCATTTGTGCGTAAATTTCATCCTCCATACTTGGCGTTTCACCCTCTCGAACCGGAAGCTGCCCAGCTCCTGTCGACTTTCCCCTAGGAATCAGTTTAAAAGCTGCTCTGAAGCCTTTTTAATATTAATTGCCAGCAGTCTGGTTCCATTTTCATTCAGGTGTAACCCGTCCCTTTTGTAAAGGTTTGGCTTTCCGAAATGTCCCCAGTTCCTAACAAATCTAAACCCTTCCTCTCGACACCACTGCCTCATCCAAGCATTGAAGCTCCGAGCTCTGCTTGTCTGGCTGTCCCTGCGCGTGGAACCGGTAGAATTTCCGAGAATGCTACCTTTGAGGTCCTGGACCTTAATCTTCTACCTAGCAACCTAAATTTGGCTTCCAGGACCATCCGTTTGGCCTTCCCAATGTCATTGGTACCGACGTGTACCACGACTGCTGGCTCCACCCGGCACTATCTACCAGCCTATCTAGATGCCTCGTGATGTCCGCAACCTTTGCACCTGGCAGGCAATTTACCATGCGGTCATCACATCCATCACAAACCCAGCTTTCTATGTTCCTGACAATTGAATCGCCCACTACAAGAAACCCCCCTCCTACCACCCGTTGAGAAGTATCCTCGGTGCAAGAGGATATGGGCACATCCTCCGAGGAAGGGTCCCAACTAAGGGAGCCGGTCCCTCTTCCTCAGACAGATGTGCTCCCTGCCCAAGACCCCCATTTTCCAAAGCAGCTGGAGGGCTGCTCAGAACGGAGTGGGATGCCCCTATTTCATCCCTGGAGATCTCTTCCTCCTGCCTCACTTCCTCTCTGTGCTTCTCAGGTCTGCTACCTTGGCTTCAAGGGAAAGAACACGTTCCCTGAGAGCCAGGAGCTCACTGCAGCGAATGCACACCCAAGACTTCTGCCCAGCAGGCAGATAGTCATACATGTGACACTCAATGCAAAACACTGGAAAGCCCCCTCCCACTGCTGGCTGACTACCTCCATTTCTTGTTTATATGTTTTTATAATTGACTCCTTTTTTTAGATAGACTTTTTTTCCTTTTTGTAGATTCACTGTTTGTTTTGGTCTTGATTAACTTTTTTACAAGTCTTTGGATATTTCTTTTTTTTTACTTGTTACAGGTTTATGTTGTATCGCGCACCGTTAGGCGTGCGGGCTGCTAAAAACTACCTTCTAGCAGCTAATACTTGAAGCTAAAACAACAAATTTACCCAGGAACTTACCAGTGCTCCTTATTTTCTTATTAGCAAGTAGTCTGCTTTAAGCTGCTCCTCACAGAGACAGTTGGCTGACTGATTTAAAAAAATGGGGGCTAGGCTTTCTGCTTAAAAACAGGAAGTAGGCTAATTGCTCCCACCTGGCAGGAGGGCTGCTGTAGCAGGCCCCGCCCTTTCAAGGAATGTGCTTAAGGCAATTTGGATGGGGAAAAGAACCTCTTTTTGCTGCTGCTAAAAACTACCTTCTAGCAGCTAATACTTGAAGCTAAAACAACAAATTTACCCAGGAACTTACCAGTGCTCCTTATTTTCTTATTAGCAAGTAGTCTGCTTTAAGCTGCTCCTCACAGAGACAGTTGGCTGAATTGAACCAGACTTGGCACACAGAACTCCCACAACCAACGGAAAATACTGGAAGGGTTTGGTGGGCGCTGACCTTGAGTTTTGGAGTTGTAGTTCACCTACATCCAGAGAGAACTGTGGACTCAAACAGTGATGGATCTGGACCAAACTTGGTAGGAATACTCAATCTGCCCAAATGTAAACACTGGTGGAGTTTGGGAAAAATAGACCTTGACATTAGAGCAGGGGTGGGCAATTACCGGCCCTCAGGTGTTTTGGACTTCAACTCCCAGAAATCCTAACAGCTGGTAAACTGGCTAGGATTTCTGGGAGTTGAAGTCCAAAACACCTGGAGGGCCGGTAATTGCCAACCACTGCATTAGAGTGCTATAGTTGCTTGGATTTACAATCAAAGAGCATTCTGAACCCTACAAATGATAGAAGTGGGCCAAACTTCCCACACAGAACCCCTACCCCCCACGACCAACAGAAAATGCTGTGTTTCCTGATGGTCTTTGGCCCCTGACACCCCCTCGTGACCCCTAGAGGGGTCACGACTCCCAGATTGTGAAGCGCTGTGCTATGGGCTATATCTCATAGGAAGGAACTGGTAAAACCATTTCTGAGTATTCCTTGCCTAAGAAAACCCCATAAAATTTATGGGGTCACCATAAGTTGACTGTTCACTTGAAGAAACACATATACACAGCTGTGCACTAGTTTCAGCTCATGAAGTTTGAATTAACAAGCAGCAGGCAATTTAGGTTTGTTGTTTCACCATGTTTGGAATTTATTTTGAGTAGATACACAGAGCTTCAGTGAAAACTTTCAGCAAATATGGAAACATGGATAAATATTAAATCCCTGAAGGGTTGCCTAAAATTACAGCTTGGGTTTAAAAATAATGACTCAAATGCACATTTCAGCACTAACTCAGGCAAGTCCTATTTTGCATAGTGTATCAATTCTTTTTTTAAATTGCCACTGAAGTCTACTGTGTACCTAAATGTAGCACAAAAGGGGAAAGATGCTTCATTTCCATCGAAGTGTGAAAATCACTGCAGTATGCCTGCGCTCTCCTATGTGCCAGGCAGGATGCAACAGCAAATGGTGTTGAACGCAGTGACAAAATGACTGATGCATCTTCCATTATTTGGCACCTAGAGCCCTTAACGTTCATTTTTTTTACAACAATTCCCAGAATAAAACAACCGGCAATCTGAAATATTATGAAGAAAGCCTTGGCAAACAATGTCTGACTATTGCAAGAGCTTTGGAAACAATCCAATTCTACTGGCACATTGATAAGCACAGGGCAATTCCCTGCTATGCTGGAAAGTTTGGTATCTTTGGGCTGTGAGTGCGGCTCAATGAACAACACAGTTTGTCCTGGCTAGCGATTCCAATCAAGTCAACTCTTTCAGTCAGAGAATAGAAAACAATAACTTGATCAGGTGATGCAACTAGTCACCAGGGAAGAGAGTTGGACAAATGAAGCAAACAGACATCAAGAATACTATATGGAGTAAAACAAGAATAGTATATGGTGTAAGTTTGAATGTTTTGGTGCCCTCCAGATATTTTGGTCTGCCATTCCCACCATCCCAGTTACCCTGTTGGGAAAGACTAGTGAAAATCACTTTAAAAACCTTTTTACCTCAAGGTTTGAAATGGCTTGCTGTGTGTCACCTGTGGTGTGTGCGAAGATGAATATTAAGGGGATGCTGCTAATTGGACAAGCAGGGCTGGAGTTGGCAAGTTTATGATGAGAAGCAATTCCAGCTGCTAAGCCAAATGTCCCAACATGATTTTGAGGAACATTTGATTGCCTTTGCATCCCTAGGCTTAACTCTCCAGAGTGAGTTTTGCCATTTCCCTCTATATTTGGGATTAACAGTGTGGCATAGTGGTTTGAGTGCTGGGCCATCACACTAGGTGACCAGGGTTCAAATCCCACTGAGTTTATTTATTTACTTTATTTCTATTCTGCCCTTCTCACCCTGCAGGGGACTCAGGGCGGATTACAATGTACACATTACATTTAGACACACAAACATACAAGACAGAAAGAGGCAATTTAACATCTGGCCACCAGGGGGAGCTGTCGCACTCCTTCATTCCTCAGCGTGTTTCCTGGAGATTTTTTTATGGGCTTGTAAATCAGTTAAATTTAGCCTCCCCACTAAGTGGTACCTTAATTTCCTACTTGACAGATGCAATTGTCTTTCGGGTTACAAAGGTCGACAACAGGCTACACAATAGGTCGAGAGCCCACCCCGATCTGGGCAGGCCTCGAACTCATGACCTTCGGGTCAGTAGAAATCTTATGCAGCTGACACCCAGCCAGCTGCACCACATTCCCGGTGCCGAAACTCACACTCAAACCCTGGGCAATTTGCAGTCTCTGTCTCAGAGGAAATCAAGGGTAAACCACCTCCTAAGAAATCTTGTCCTGAAAACCCTGGACCAGATTTAGGATTGTCGTAAGTCAGAAATGATTAGAAAGTTCACAGCAAAAATAACCATGAACTTTATGAAATTTATGGGATCACCATAAACAACAGGTGACTTGAAGGCATGTGTGTACATACTCACATACACCATATGCTAGGGCAGTGTTTTTCAACCTTTTTTGAGCTGTGGCACATTTTTTACATTTACAAAATCCTGGGGCACACCACCAACCAAAATGACACAAAATGGCACTCTAACACAGTAATGCATATAGTTAATATGTTTTTAAATGTATTTATACACTCAGTATGAAACCTGGACCTGTTTTGATGAACACAACATAGATATCCTGGCAGGAATGGAAGAAAGACACACACGAAGGTCTTGCTCAACAGCGGGGAGTTATAGTTCACCCGCAATCAAAGAGCATTCTGAACTCCACCAATGATGGAATGGAATCAAACTTCCCACACAGAACTACCATAACCAAGAGAAAATACTGGAAGAATTTGGTGGGTATTGACCTTAAGTTTTGGAGTTGTAGTTCACCTATATCCAGAGAGCACTGTGGAGGGGAGGGAGGAAGATGTGGGGCGAGTCTGGACAGTAGCGCCCGCACGGGTCACGTCTTCCCCCCTCCTGCAGAAGCGGCAGCGTGAGCAAAGCAAGCAGAGTGAGGCTGGGAAGAAGGGAGCCCGAGTGGAGAAGAAAAAGTGTTCGGCAGGAGGGGAAGAAAGGTTATTGGAGGTTCCAATTTCCCATGGCACACCTGATGATCGCTCACGGCACACTGGTTGGGAAACACTGTGCTAGGGAAAGCTGTAAGTTTGACACCTCATCACTGATCCTGCACCGAGTTCAGACTTGATGAGACAAGTTCCTTTCCTTCTTGGTTAATTTATGGTGAGTGAAGCAACAAGGTGAGCCGCGGGCAATGTGTATGATGGAATCGTACCATCCCACAGGGAAGAGTTCTTAGATTTACTGTGTGGGTCCTTCCCTTTAGCTTAAAGCTGAAAGATAACTCTTAGAATAGACAGGACATGCTCGCTATGTTGGCTCAGGGATTCTGGTAGTTGAAGTAACCTTTCAAAACTCTGCCTAGACCAGGCATGGACAAACCTTGGCCCTTCAGGTGTTATGGACTTCAGTTCCCACAATTCCTAATAGCCTACCAGCTGTTAGGAGTTGTAAGAATTGAAGTCCAAAACACCTGGAAGGCCAAAGTTTTGCCATGCCTGGCCTAGAAGCACACGCAGAGGAGTTCCACAGCAGGTTTGGGAGCCTTTGAAACATACTCTTCAAATAAATTGTACAATGGATCTGAGGACCAAACCACTACACTGACTGATGGTGAGGGCACATGGATTTTTAAAGCATCAACACAAAAGAGGTCTCTTCTTAAATCGATTTCTTTCCCATAAGAAAGCCTAAGGTGTGCATCCTCTTTCCCATAAGGTGTGCATCCTCTTTCCCATAAGTCTAAGGTGTGCATCCTCTTTCAGTTTAAGAACCAGGTTCAACTGAATAGAAGTTCCCAAGGCCCATTTGCAAGTGGGTAAGGACAAGGCAAAGGGATGGGTTAAAACGTACTGTGATATTTCAATTTAAAGCTGTCAAAATTTTCGGTTATGCCTCAAGAGAGGCATTATGGCCTTTCAAAAAGTGCATGTGTGTGTAACAGCATAAAAGCAGGGAAACCATCGAACAATGGTGTCATAGGAAAGGCAATCTAGTAACTGTAGTGGGTCAAATAGAGCTCCAAGGCCTGAAACTCCCTATCTTTGTACCTGAACCACATGTGCTCCAGAGAGGAGGAGGAAAGCATAGAAAAAAACATGCTTTGTATTCCACCATACATACTATGTTTTTTAAAAAAAATCTTTCACACATTTGTCAAAATCTGCCTTCTGGTCAGGTGTTTGTTTCCATGTGTATACTAGGTGTGTGGAATTGAGGAGCAGGACCACATTCCCTAATCCTAACCCTCCAACTCTACGTCTGTGTTCCGAACAGTCTGTTTCACTTTCTAGGATTGGGGCTATATACATTCAAACACTGCCTGTTATGAGGCCACCCTGAATCCCTTTGGGTGAAAAGGGTGGGATAACAATTTGGGAAATAAATAAACAAATAAACACTACCACCAGCCAGAACACACTGCCCAATCTACTGTTGACAGCCAAGCTCATCAGTACAACTGCCTCTACTCAGAATCATACAACATAACTTTGGCCTCAGAACTCATGGGTTTCCAGCAGATGCTTCACAAACTATGACACTCAGGCAGTGGAGATTATAAAATAGCAATAACAACGCAAGACTTGATTCTAGGGACAATCTACAACAAGATATATTAGTAAATGGAAAATTACAAAATGCAACGAGGCGGTCACCCATTTATTTATTATTACATTTATATGCTGCCTTTCTCACCCCAAAGGGGACTCTGAGCAGCTTACAAGTAATATGTAAATACTATATATAATATTATTACCATAGCACAATATTAGTAAAGCTCTCAGCCTAGACCACCCAAGTATTTAATGTATTGTTGAAGGCTTTCATGGCGGGAATCACTCACAACACTCACAACAACCCACTCAAGTATTTCATCAATAAGCCTCTCTGTTGGCGCCCCCTTGTTGTGGGGGAGAGGCTTGCGTACCCTAATGAAGTCGTGAGCTATGCTGGCAGTGGCATAATAGCCACCGGTAGGGCCTTCCATGCCAGACAGGTCACAACCGAAGGGTCTGACAAAGAGCCTCAATGGGCAGGATGGGCTCTCTAGCCTTTTGGCAACCACCCTAGGAGAAGGAAAACTCTGATTTCAAACCCGGGCAGATGGTGCTCGTTTAACCCTGTAAGGTCAACCATTTAAAAAAAATTAAATTTTATTATTCAATCTTGTATGCCGCCACTTCCCGAGGGCTCGGAGCGGCTCACAACATGTAATATAAAAACACCACAAGAATAAAAGTTAACATTAACTAAAGCAAATTAAGATTCAAATGCCAGCCGAAAAAAAATAAGTTTTGCATGCCCTGCGGAAGGTTGTTAAATCTCGCAGGGCATGGACTTCAGTTAGCAAGGCATTCCAAAGAGATGGCGCTACAATAGAGAAAGCTCTGCGCCTGGTAGCTGAAGACTACCAGGCGCATCTAGAGAAGGAAACTCAAACCAAACCTACGACCTGAGGACCTCGCTGCCACCATCCCAGCTTGCTAGGCCCCAGCAGACGAACCTTTGGTTTAAAGGATGAGGCCAATTCTGTGCACGCTGCGCTCCACCAGAAAAATCCATTGCACAGGCTCGAAGGACACATCCAACTTCCGAATCATCAATGTGCTTGTACAAAGCATGGGATGAGTCCTTCTTGAATATTCATTCACGAAGAAAAGCCAAGACAACCAATTCTGAGGAATAATAATGATTTCTCACAGGCTCTACATAGAATAATTTACATCTGTACAGACAGATAAACAACTTCTAACTTACAACAGGCCACATAATATGGATAGAAATATAGGGAGGAGACCCTGTTACAAGACCAGAGATCAACTCTGTCCCATGTCTACACTGGCAGCAACATAAATAGGGCCTAATAACACCACTCACAACATCAGAGTAGTTAGTTCATCCTTCAATGTGATATATGTTATGTGTTGTTAGCAATGCCTCCTCACTCTCAATACTGGACAAATGGGACACAAATTTGGACTGTTACAGAGTATTCCAATCATTTTGGACATTTTTTTATCTAAGCTACAAGTAGGTATTTCAAGACAATTTCAAAAGGGGATTGGAGAGAGAAACAGCTGAACTGGAGTATGTTCAGAGATTGCAATCGGTTAGTACAGGGATGCACAGAGATCCTGGTTCCTTGGAACACATACACACTCATTTATATGAGTTTGCATCACAATTACATATACAAAAATAATTATCCTCCAAAAAATCTCCTACTTCAACAGAACTGACTTTTGGGTAAACAGAATACATTGCTTTAATACCTTGAGGATATTGAGTAATTCTTTGAAGGTTTTTGGCCTGTGTTACAATCTACATAATCCTGTATCCCATTATTCTCTGTTCACACTCACATGTGTCTACTTAAGTAACTGCGCCGCTAATAGTGTACTCCCTCAATGGATCCCTAGAAGTACAATTACATCCACAAAAGCTCATACTAAAAGAAATCTGTTTGTTTCACAGATGTTGCTAGATTCCTTCTCTCTCTCCTCTCCGGTTTCCTTTCCACACATTTTTAGTATCCCCTCAAAGACCTTGCTCCAAACATTGGGAGCAAGGCTGCCAAAGGCAAGTCCTCTTTCCTCCTCTACAATTTAGTATATATTTAGAGACAAACATATAAATAGTTCTTTGTTGTGCAGGAGGCCAATCACTCTCATTTGGCTTCGTATTATCAAAAGAAGCTACAACCTTATCCTTTCCCCTCTTGGCTCCTTCCATTCTTTCTAATCCAGGGGCACACCAGAAAAAAGAAAAGAAAAGCCACTGCATTTTGCTAGCCAACACTAAGTGCTCTTTGGAATTTACATTTCTCATATTTTTGCCAGAGGCCTTTTCTGTCCTTACTTTATGCAAGAACCTAAAGGAATAACTGCCTCGCAGTGCAATCGTTCTACTGCTTTCTCTCCCCTCTTTTTTTTTTGCTGGCTTCACTTCATCCATGACATTATTCACTTTGAATATAAAACTTCAGCTGTACATTCACCCATATTCAGTGGTTAGATGACAATGATTGTATTTTAGCTTTTTCCTCAAGAAAGGCCCACATATCTAATATGCAGGTTAAAGCAAAGTGGGCTGGGACAAAGAAGAGGGCTGCGCGACCCCTCCTAAATGGCCAATTGTTCCCTGTCCCCTTAAAGGGGTTTACCGCCCCCCAAATTCCCCTGAGCCTCCCACCACCCCTTGGATCGCCTCACCGCCCACCAGGGGGCAGTACCGCCCACTTTGAGAATCAGTGATCTAGAGGAAGAATCTTAGAGGTGAAAGGGGCCACAAGGGCCCGCCAATCCAATGACCAGCTATGTAGGAATATATAACTAAAGCATGCCAGAAAGATGTCCATCCAAGCTCTTTAAAGACCTCCTAAGTTGGAGAGTTCACTATTCTCCAAGGCAATCTATTTCATTGTCTTATAGCTCCCACAGTCGAAAAAGTTCTGATATCTAGATAGGTCTCTCTCTCTTTTTTGTAGTTTATATCCACTGGTTTATGCTCTAGTTACTGGAAGAAAATAAAACAAGCTGGCTCCATATTCCAACATTTCCCTTCAAATATTTAAAGATAGCTATCATGTCACCTCTCAATCTTCTCCAAGCTAAATATAGCCAGTTCCCTACATTAAAGCTTGGGTAGTTACTGAGGGGTCCTCTGTTGTGTCTCCATCAAGTACGTAAGTACCTATGAATATGATGAAACTGAATGAAGGGCCTTTCTTGAGGATCTCAGGGTCTGGACATGCTTATATGGGAAGATACAGTTTGTGGCCCTCCAGGTATTTGGGATTCTGCCTCCCAGAAGCCCTAGAAGGGCTTTTCTTGAGGATCCCAGGGCCTAGACATGCTTACATGGGGAGATACAGACTGGGCCTAGACATGCTTACATGAGGAGATACAGGTCACAGACTGGCCACCTCCCAGAAGCTGAAGTCCAAAACATCTGGAGGGCAACAGGTTGTGCAAGCCTTGTCTAGTCGTAAGCTGTACAATACCGGACTTCATAGATCATAACCAGAACTTTGAACTGTGCTCAGAAAGAGACTGGCAAATGTTGCCAAACCCTTATTTTAGCATCCAACATATGTTAGCTTTTCAGAAAGTTTTGTAATATAATTCATCAGGGCATCTTTATTCCTCGTATTGTTAGACTGAAAAATGTTGTCCATGGCTTAAGCAGCAACAAAAGGCTCGTTATTTCCACAAAATTATGAAGAAAGACTGATCACCCAGAAGCTTTTATTCCAAAAGCCATTATTCTACAAACCTCAGGCACTACTTCTGAACAGCATGAACAAGGCAAGGGTTTGGTCCTTTTGTTTGGCTAATTTTTTTACATCCTTTGGTCTTGCTGCCACAACAACTAAACAGAAAATAAGTGACTTGAGCTCATTTAATGGACTCCAAATTGGGAGTCTGCCTGCCTGTGCCATTTCCAACAAAGCAAAAGAGGGAGCAGAATGTGAGGCGACAGAGAGGTTTCTGTTGTACTCATGCCAAGCCATGGCTGTGAAAAGAAAGATACTCTTCAAAGTAGTTTGTGGGTAATCTAGCTTGTCACAAGGTCCTGTTTCTAACACTGCTCTAATAAAGGACTGATACACAAACGTACACCCATCCTTTGGCTGCAGAAATAAGGAGCATCTTCAACACCGCATTGAAATTGAATGTTTATATCTCACAATAAAAACTCCAACACAGTAATATTTCAATAAAGGCAGTACACTGAGAAGGGTCATCAACCGTTAAAGTAAAGTGATGAAAGATCTCATGAGAATATACATGACTATGATTTAATCCACCAATAGCAATCTATCCCACATATGCATGCAAAAGTCTAGAGATTTTAATAAAAACAACACAAAACATCTGGACTAACTTTAACTCTTTATCAAAAAAGGGAACATCTCCTTCTCTATGAATAAGATGAACTTTGGTTTTAGACAAAGTTAATGACCACATATATGGATGGAGTTGAAATTGATTTTATTTTGCAATTGGTCTTTAATGTATTTTATCTATATGTATTTTATCTATATGTATTTTAACTTTTATTGTTGTATGTTGTTTTAATGTGTATTGATGCATTGAATTTTTGCTGTAAGGCCGGTCTGAGTCCCTCTTCGGAGGTGAGAAGATCGGGATACAAAAGTTTTAAATAAATAAATAATTCTCTGAGTAACAGAAAAGACTTTTGTTCCAAAAGAAGAACCAACCATTTTATCTCTTTCCAGTTATGGTGCCATTTCTGGTCCCCAAGTTACAAACATCTGATTTACAAATAACTCATAGTTACAAATGGGGGTGAGACAACAGGAAATGTGAGAAATCGATCCCTTGGAAGGGAAATTCACTCCTGAAAAATTATCACAGGGAAAAGGTGCTGTTTCAACTGAAACTTTATCACCAATCATTGTTTCCATAACAAGCATTTTTTTTCAAACTCCAATCATCACAGGGACAGAAAGTGAGGTGAAATCTTCTGAACAGGGGCACAGGCAGCAAAACAAAAACCACATGGCTGTTAACCCTTCCCTAGGTTATAAGAACATAAGAAGAGGCTGAATCACAGCTCATCTAGCAGCATTCTGTAACACAAAGTTGTACACGGGGATCCGAGCAGAAGGCAAAACCCTGACCTGCTCCCGACCCCCCACAACCAGTACCCAGGGAAATCCTGCCTACCTCGACCAAAGGTTAGCCAAAGCTGGGAGAGAGAGAGAGAGAGAGAGAGAGAGAGAGAGAGGTCAGAGGTGGAGCCTTGGCAGTGGATCCATAAATGACTGTGAAGACTTATTCTGGAACCATATGGTCGTTCACATTGAAGACATAGATTTCCAGATGAAAGTGGCTAGGACTCAATGCATGCATGTATGCTTCTTACACGCACATATGCACACTTTGCAACACCAAAACACGTGTTCATATTTACATTTTCATTTTAACGATTAATTTTAAACTCATGTCTTGTGTTTACCGTATCCTAATCTTTGTTCTGTGTATTTTAATATATGTATTTCATAAAAAATATGTTATAATATATGTATTTTACACAACTGTGTTATGCCCTGCATTGAGTAGAGGTGGGTAAGAAATAAAAACTATTATTATTATTATTATTAGTAGTAGTAGTAGTTATCGTAGTTGTTGTATTTATGCCATTTTATTTCTCCCAAACATGACATCCAGAGCCACATTGCTTTGAGATAACCAATCAGTCATTCAAATATTCCAAGGAAATAATTTGAAGATTGCATCACAGCAGTTAAGCATCTCCCTGGTCTCCTAAATCCATACATTAAGCTCTTAAAACTGGTATTCAATGTCTCTCGATTAACAAATACTTTTGTTATATTTAAGAAAAAGAAAATCAAAAAGCATGCTGCTAAGCAAATCCAAGACACATTTTGACAGGAAGCCAATGTAACATCACAGCGAGGAAGCAACTATTGTTTAAAAGGTACATGCTGGCATGAACAAGACTTCAACGTTTTATTGATTTCAAACACCAAAAACAACTTTACATCATCATTAAACTCTGGCCTCTTTCTAAATGAGCAGAAATGGAGCAGACACCTACCTGGACTAGTTGTATAAAGAGATTATTCCCAAACGCTCAATTCTAGATACTTAAAACGCAGCAAATGCCACTGTTGCTCAAAAAGCCTGCTTTAAGGAATTTGCATTTAAAAGATGTCCAGGTTCCAGGGACAGCTCCTTTCCTTATTATATATTCCCACAAACACATTGACGCCAATAACAACAACAAAATAACCCAAAATACATTTTGCTCAAGATTCCACAGACCCTTAAAAGTGATCTACTTATTTATTTATTTATTCGTTCGACTTAATATACCGCTCTCTCTGGAGCCCAGAGCGGTTTACAGAGTTAAAAACAGATAACCACATAAAATGCAATAAAACCAGATAAAACCACCAGTTAAAATCAAATTCCAGCAGAACTGTAATGGCAGTAGGAATATGCTGACAGCGACACAACAAGATGCTGATAACACGGCATTGGTTATGGACCAAATGCCTGTCTGAATAGCCAGGTCTTTACGGCTCTACGGAACGGCATTAAGTCCCGGATGGCTCGCAGCTCTTCAGGGAGGGTGTTCCACAGGGTTGGCGCAGCTACGGCAAACGCCCTCTGCCGCGTGCTAGCAAGTCTATAGACCTTAATGTCCGGCACATCCAATAGATTGAGCCCCTCTGAGCGCAGTGATCTCCTGGGCACATAAGGGGTAAGCCGCTCCTTCAGGTACACTGGCCCCAAACCATATAAGGCCTTGAAAGTTAAAACTAACACCTTGAAGGTGACCCGGAATTCAATAGGAAGCCAGTGCAGCTCGCGCAAGAGTGGAGTCACATGGGCAGATCTTGATGCTACTGAGAGCAGACGTGCTGCAGCATTCTGCACCAGCTTGAGTTTCCGGATCGCCGACAAGGGTAGGCCAATGTACAGCGCATTACAGTAATCGAGCCTTGAGATGACCGTGGCTTGGATCACCGTAGCCAGGTCGCAGCGGGAGAGGTAAGGAGCCAGACGTTTTGCCTGTCATAGGTGGTAGAAAACTATCTTGCAGGCGCAGGCAATCTGTGCCTCCATAGACAGCTGGGCGTCCAGACGGACCCCTAGGCTCTTTACTGACGGTTGCGGGCGAAGAGCCATGCCGTTGAACGTCGGCAACTGGGTCTCTACCCCTCCCGGGCGGCCCAGCCACAAGATCTCCGTCTTCGCCGGGTTCACCTTCAACTTACTGACTCACAGCCATCCAGTTACGGCTTCTAGGCAGAGACGGAAATTATCAGGTACAGAGTCCACCCCGGGGTCCATCCTCAGAATGAGCTGGGTGTCATCAGCGTACTGATGACATTCCAGCCCAAAACTCCGTACCAATTGGGCGAGTGGTCGCATGTAGAGGTTAAATAACAGCGGGAGAGAATGGCCCCTGAGGGACTCCACAATGTGGGGGCCCTCGGAGACCACCCCTCCCCACTTCACTCGCTGAGGCGGTTTTGGAGGAAGGAGGACATCCAGTTGAGGGCTGTCCCCCTCACCCCCGCGGTGTGTCAAAAGTTGGTAATCGACAGTATCAAATGCTGCCGCGAGGTCCAATAACACGAGCTAAATGTTTACATGGCATATCACTCCTATCAAATCTCTGGTGTATCAAATGTACATTCCCATCACTCCCAATGAGTGAAAAAAGTTTTCCAGGAAAAAAGTATAACATAAAAACAATACAATTTTTTAATCGGTCTTCCATGTTGAAGAAGTCAGTGGGATTTGAAAGGCCACATGATATATAATGATCACTACTACAATGGGTGTTTGAGATTATTTTTCAAGGTCAGTATAGCCACCCTTACATTTTTAAAGAGACATTATGTTACCTCCAGAAAAGAAAAGGAAGGAAGGAACAAAGGAACAAACCTTGTTGAAAAGACAGACTGAAGACACTTTGACCATGACTCTGCTATGATCAGATATAGAAACCAATTATATCTACTGCATTTATATATTCTCCAAGGAGCTCAAAGGTAGCATGCGTAGTCATTCTCCCAATTTCTATCCTTGTAACAATTCTGAGTGATATTGTAGTCTGTGAGACTGTCATGGCCATAGTGAGGTTCATAGATGTGTTGACCTTCAAAACCCTGTATGGTTCCGGCCCAGTTTACCTGTCCGAACATATTCTCCCCTATGAACCGTCAAAAGTGCTAAGATCGTCTGGAGAGGCCCTGCTCTCGGTCCCACCACCTTCGCAGGCGTGTCTGGTGGGGACGAGGGACAGGGCCTTTTCTGTGGTGGCCCCCCGGCTGTGGAGTTCCCTCCCAAATGAAATTAGATCCGCCCCCTCCCTCCTGACGTTTAGGAAGCGGGTGAAAACGTGGTTGTGCAATGAGGCCTTTGCAGAATGAAGGAGGAGATCATGAAGCGACTAAAGTCGCCAACCACTTGATACAGACCAAATATATGGATTACGTTGGACTTGATTTTACTTTGGTGAAAGGCTTTTAAAATTTATTTATTGTATTGTATTTGATAATTTTATTGTAAATTTATGATGTTTTTAGATTTTAAATGTTAGTATTGAATACTTGCTGTTTGCCGGTCTGAGTCCCTCTTCAGAGGTGAGAAGGCCGGGGTATAAAAGTTTTAAATAAATAAATAAATAGATGAGGAGATCTGAAAATGGGACTGCTCAATCTTAGTTCAACAAACGGCCATACAAAGAATGACTCCATGCTCAAATCTTGTTTCTTGTTGAATAAGCTCTAGGGAGGAGGACAAAATATTTGAAACTGCTCAAGAAAACTAAATCTATCAGAAAGCTAAGAAGTGCCATATTCAGCCACTTCAAAGAAGCATTTAATTTAACATTGTATACATACAGCAGCCTACCAATTGCCTCTGGGAAGCTCACCAACAAAACATGAGAGCAGCTATATAGCTGCTATATCCTCTATCTCGTCCCACCTCCCTCCGTAATGGATATACAGAGGAACACTGTTTCTGATTAAAGAGATAACATGTAAACATCCTGTCTATTAGCGATATATGACCATAACCTTGATGATTATCTTATGCCCTTGTAAAATTATATGAGTTGGCAGCCATTACTGTATACTGTGCTAGTGAATTCCACCACAGTTCAACTATAGATTCAGAGATTCAGGGCAGAAGAGTGAACCACTCTTCTGCCCCCAATTCCTGCCATTCAGCTGCTGTAGATGACCCCTAGTTTTTATGAGATTAAGAAAAAAAGTATCTGCTTTCCACTTTTTCCACCCCCATAACTTTCCATCATTAGAAACTTTGCACCCCTAAGTATTTCATAAAATCATAGAGTTGGAAGAGTCCTTGTTGGCCATCCAGTCCAACACTCTGCCAAGAAGAAGGAAAATCGCATTCAAAGTACCCCCGACAGAGGGCCAACCATCCAGTCACTGCTTAAAAGCCTCCAAAGAAGGAGCCTCTACCACACTCCGGGGCAGAGAGTTCCACTGCTAAACAGCTCTCAGTCAGGAAGTGCCTCCTAATGTTCAGATGGAATCTCCTTTCTTGTAGTTTGAAGCCATTGTCCCACGTCCTAGTCTCCAGGGCAGCAGAAAACAATCTTGCTCCCTTCTCCTTATGACTTCCCCTCACATATTTATGCATGGCCATCATGTCTCCTTTCAGCTTTCTCTTCTTTAGGCTAAACATGCTTAGTTCTTTAAGCCACTCCTCATACCTCTAGACCAGGGGTGCCCACACTTTTTCAGCATGTGAGCTACTTATAATAACACCAAGTCAGAAAGATCTACCTACCTCCTCAAGGCTGGAGAAGCTGCTGGTAGAGCTGAAGCCGGGGAGGGGATGGGGATTGGTGCAGCCTGGCTCCGCCCCCTCTGACTTCAGCTCTACCAGCAGCTTCTCCAGGTTTGACGATGGCAGTGCCAAGCCAGTAGTGGCATAGCTAGCACAAGGCTGGCTTGGCCCTGCCCTCTTCAAGGCTGGAGAAGCTACTGGTAGAGCTGAAGCCGGGGAGGAGGAGAAGCTTGGCGTGGCCTAGCTCCACCCCCCTCTGGCTTCAGCTCTACCAGCAGCTTCTCCAGGTTTGGCGGTGGCAGTGCCAAGCCAGTGGTGGCATAGCTAGCACAAGGCTGGCTTGGCCCTGCCTTCTTCAAGGCTGGAGAAGCTGCTGGTAGAGCTGAAGCCAGAAGGGGCGGAGCCAGCCCCGCCTCACACTCCACCTGCCTCTCATCCAGAAGCAACCCTGGAGCCTCCGCTGCCGGAGAGAGAGAGGAGCGTCCAGCTTCTCTCTTGTCCGGAAGCAAACGTAGACAGTGCGCAGCGTGGAAGGTGCGGGCGGAAGGTGCATGGCGCGGAGAGCAGAAGCGCCCCATCCAGCTGCGAGCCACCTCCTTCGGTCCCGCGATCGACTGGTCAGTTGCGATTGACTTCCTGAACAGCCCTGCTCTAGACTTTAACAGGAGCAGACCTCTTTTAAATAGCCCTTGAAGACTTAGAATTACTGTTAAAATAAAACTGGAAAATAAATGCACAGTGTGTCACTTTTTATAGTTCTCTAGGGAAGCAAATCATGAGACGGTGGTGATTTCCCTTTCAAGAAGCTTCTACAGAAAGCACTGCGAATCGCACCATGTCTGCTGTCCAGCACAGGCATGTTTAATGTTCCATATTAGATAGGATCAAATGTACCATATTGTGCAGTCACTCCCCTGAGGTGTTCATGTAAAAGTGTTGGGTAAAATGAACATAGCGTCTGCATTCTGTTCACTAATAAGCAATCATCATTTCTACTTTCCTTCAAACAGAAATCGTTGTTGCTTGGAATACTAACGCCCAAAATGCCCTTGTATTTGTGGAAATTTAGGCATGTTTCTATTGGCAAAACGTAGATTGGGATGTCTCAGGATGATTTGTAGTCAACCGAAAAGGATTCCTAACTCCAGTTTCAACAACCAGAAAAAATGTCCCCCATCCTTCCAAATTTTTAATATCAGAATATACAGTTAACAGTTTACCCAAATATGTGATAATAAAGAACCAATATCTACAATGGGAAAGTATATGGTATGGTATTTTGGTGGTTGTTTTTAATAATTTTTGTGTGATATTGTTTTACACGTTTATGTTATATGCTGCACTTTGGAGTGCCTTGTAAGCTGCCTTGAGTCCCTTTGGGGAGATGTTGGCAGGATATAAATAAAGTTTTTAGTTATTATTATTGTTATTTTGAAAAAAAATGCATATACATATATTAACATCTTAATACAACTTATGCATACCATCATTAAGCATATTAGCATTTTGCATACTCTTATCTAAAATAACAATAAATGCAATAATTATCTGTTACCTATCTGGTTTTCACTTTTCCCCTCTTTAAACCTATTATACTTATAGTTCTATTACAATGTTCTATTCAATTATGTATATTCTATTTTATTATTATTCCAAATTCAAAAAAATCTTGAATAAAACTTCGGGGGGGGGGGGGGAGACGACGGATGGATGGACGGATGGACGGGACACTAGACATGATTTTTTGTGATTAGACTGCCAACTCAGTTTTGGTATTAGAAAGAAATTGACTGGCTACAACTAAGAGCCACTGTAGTTAATGAATTTATTTATTTATTAGCTATGTGCTAGTTAAATAGTATTTATCATCTCCCCCACTCCCTGACCCCGCTCGTTTGGTCAATACAGAATACTTGGCTGTTTCTCCCCATTTCATCTGCGGGTCGGACTAAGAAAGAGAGACTGACCCCAAGTTATCTAGTGATTTTCAGGTCTCAGTGGAGACTGGAATCTCCCCTGACTCTGACCAAGACTAATCACACTATTGCACTGTCACATTTTTTTTCCTAATGGGCACACACAACAAACTAAATGGAGGGACAAGGATTACAATTCAGAACAAAAATTCCTTTCCTTATAAGCAATACAGTCAACCCTCCACATCGACGGCTTTTTAGCACCCACGGATTCAAGTACTCATATGTTCAATTTTTTAAAAAATTAAATAACTCCTCTCCAAAGGTACAGCAGAAAAGCCAGGTTTTCAGATGTTTTTTTGAAGATCTCCAGAGTGGTGGCTTTCCTAATCTCTCAGAGAATTCCAGAGTCGGGGCCAGAGGAGAAGGCTCTCTCCCTTGTGCCCACCAGACTCTTTCAGGGCGACAGGAGGGCCTCCCCCGAGGAGCGGAGGGTTCGAGCTGTTTCATGGAGGTAGGCAGGTCCCGAACCATTTAGGGCTTTATAGGTGATCACGTGTACCTTGAATTGGGACTGGAAAATAAACAGCAGCCACTGAAGTTCTTTAAACAGGGAGGTTGACCGCTCCCTGTAACTTGCCCCAGTTATTAATCTGGCCACTGATCGCTGGACAAGTTGGAGTTTCCGGGCCGTCTTCAAGGGTAGCCCCACGTAGAGTTCATTGCAGTAATCCCTCCTAGAGGTACTGTAACTAAAGCTTGGACTGCCATGGTCAAGTCAGACTTCATGAGGTATGGTCGCAGTTGGCACATGAGTTTTAACTGTGCGAAGGCCTTCCCGGCCACCGCCGACACCTGAGCATCAAATGTCAGCGCTGAATCCAGGAGGACCCCCAAACTGCGGACCTGTGACTTCAGGGGGAGTCACAATGCTTGCTTGCCTTTCCCAAGCATTTATAGAGACTAGCAACTAAGGGAATGTTTTGCAATGTGGTATACCTATAAAATCTGTATTAAATATAAAGTCAGTTGACTGATGGGTTCATCTTCTATCTCTTTCACTGCTGCATTCAAGGTGAAGAATGCAGAATAGTGTCCATGATTTTGTAGAAGAGAATTATCTACTCTTGGGATATGAAGAGAAGTGGAGCAGTTTGACTAGAAGGAAAGAAAAAATGAGGTTTATGGATCGGGGGTTTGGGTGAGATTTCCTTCTCCATCATGAGCCTTGGGAGATCTTCACACAAGAAGAGTTGTGCAGAACCAAAAGCTATGTTTTCATCAGTGGATCACAGAATAGAACTAAGAAATAATTACCTAATTTGAAACACGTGTCCAGGTGACAACATTACGAAAACCAGGCAATATATTATGCAAAAATCTATTCTGATGTAATCTAAATTTTGCTCCTGAAAATTAATCTCCAATGTCCGTTTTTTTAAATATAACTAAAACACCAAAGTAAATGTTTTATGAGCAAAGCCTTAGGGGCAACTGCTGTTTGGAAGGAAAAATTATTGCATTTTGATTTTGGGGATGTTTTTGTTTGTTTTGCAAAGGACACATTTGTAGGCGAGCAATGCATAGTTTTGAAATCTATAGATGTTGATCCATAAGCACATCAGTACCAGAGCGCACAAAAACAAGTGGGACTCGAATATCTCTCCCCCCTCCTTTTCTCCTTCAAATGAAGGTGGCTTTAAAAAAGTGTAGTGTGGCATTTCCTGTTGGGCTTCGGTTTTGCATGATATAGTGCTTGTGGTATGTGAAATGTTACCGGCTGCCATGGCAACAGAGAGCTGGCCTACACGGAGGAAGGAAATGCAACCGTCAAGAAGTCTTGAACTGGGAAATGGCTGAAACTGTAGAAAGGCATCGAATTATGGGACTGCAGCATGAATGCCCTTTGGAGAATCCGCTCAGGAGATCTCGCAAGCCCAGTGTAATGCCTAAAACCTGGCAAGCCATACTGTAAATGTTCTATTTTTAGATTTTTAAAGGACTTGCACAGCTTGCAGGTTACACTTCCCTGCTTTTACTGGAGGAAAAATGCAATTCTTAATAGACCACATACCTGGCATTTTGCCACTACATAGTCTGTCCCCATTGTTCACATATAAAACAATGCGGCTATGTCTGCACACTGCTGGAGCACAGAAGCAAAAATGTACAGTGTCCCCTCACTTATTGCTGGGGTTAGGTTCCAGGACCTCCCGCAATAAGTGAAAACCCGCAATGTATTTATTTTAATATTTATACATTATTTTAGTAGGTATACACTATTTTAAGTCTTTATAAACTTAAAATAAAGTTAAGGAAAAGAAGGAAAAGCCCTTCAAGCATGGAGGAAGGGGGGAAAGGCTGAGGAGGGAAAGTGTTTTTGAGAGCGGTGGTGGCAAACCCCCACAAAACAGCAAAAATACCATGATATATATTTTAAATTAAGATTTTTTGAAATCCGCGAAACAGCAAGTCCGCAATAAGCGAACCGCGAAGTAGTGAGGAAACACTGTAATGCAGTGTTTCCCAACCACGGTGACGTGGTACAGTAGTGTGCCATGACGGACCTCCTGCTGTGCCACGAGAAAAGCTCTCTGCCCCCCTTCCTTCCCCTCTCCTCCTGCCAAACTCCTGCTGCTTGGGGGAGGAGGAGGAAGGGCCAGGCGGCAGCAAAGAAAAAGAAGGAGGGGCCGGGGTGCTGCCTCCTTCGGCCGTTTCCCCAGCCAGCCTCCAATCCGCCATGACTCCCGCCCCTCGCTCGCACTGCCCCCTCAAGGCTGGAGAAGCTGTGGGAGAGCTGAAGCCGGGGGGAGGGGGTGGGGCATGGCACAACCGGGCTCCGCCCCTTCCCCCCGGCTTCAGGTCTCCCACAGCTTCTCCAGCCTTGAGGGGGCACTGCCAAGCCAGCATTGTGCTGGCTCTGACACCGCTGGCTTGGCAGTGCCCCCTCAAGACTGGAGAAGCTGTGGGAGAGCTGAAGCTGGAGGAGGGGCGGGGCATGGCATGGCCTGGCTCCTCCCCCTCCCTCGCTTCGGCACTCCCAGCAGCTGCTCCCAGCAGGCCACCATCCCCCAGCCATTCTTTACTGTGTTAGAGTGTCATTTTGTGTCATTTTGGTTGGTGTTAAAATGTTAAAAGTGTGCCCCGGCTCAAAAAAAGTTGGGAAACACTGCTGTAATGCATAATCTAGTGCCTTGTTCCTGATAGTTACATTTCCAGTAGGTTGCTTACAAGGTTAACATCACTATTGCATTTCAGCAGATGTAAGTGGCCTGATCCGGGTTAAATTTCTGCTCTAGTGTCTCACAAAACTATAAATCCCAGGACCCTGTGGTTTGCTCTTCTCCACACTTGCATGTCATGGACTCCACTTTGTAGCCCCATTTCTTCAGATTGGCTCTGCATCTTGTGGGGCCAGAGCGCAATCTGTTCAGCACCTTCCAGGTCACCCAGTCTTCTGTGTGCCCATGGGGGAGTTTCTAATCTGATATCAGCCACTGATTGAGGTTCTGGGTTTTAGCCTGCCACTTTTGGACTCTCGCTTGCTGAGGTGTTCCTGCGAGTATCTCTCTAGATCTTAGGAAACTGTTTCTTGATTTAAGGCATTAGCTTGCTGGCTGATATCCAAATAGAGGATGGGTTGGAGATGTCAATGCCTTGGTCCTTTCATTACAGGCTGCTACTTCCCAATGGATATCAGGTGGTGCAATACCGGCTAAATGGTATAATTTCTCCGGTGTAGGGCGTAGACATCCTGTGATAATGCGGCATCATTATCACTATATTGAGACATAGTGCTATAACTATGTAAAGGGCTCCTGATGCAATCACATATTGTAGGAGGAAAATGATCTGCTGGAGGACAGCTGTTATCCAATGATGTGTCAGGGATACTTTGATTGTGCTTTCCTGCATGGCAGGGGTTGGACTAGATGGCCCACGTGGTCTATTCTAACTTTATGATTATATGATATGTCCGTGCAGGAAGAAAATATCCTGTTCCATCTACAATAGCGTACTAGTAATTGATATGTGAAAGGTTGTGTACTTATTCCTATGGAAGATATGTGGAACCTATGACCCTCCAGATCCTATAATCCTCATCACTGACTGTTTTGGGTAGGGATGATGCAAACAACTGGTATTTCATTTCACATCCCCTTTCCTGCTCTGTGAAAGATATCTTGGTTATTCACTCTAGGAACTTCCCACTCTTCCAGTGTGACTCGATAGTCAACTTCTTTTGGGCATGCTGGCAGACATAGAGATTTCTAGAGGTTTCTGGGTTATTGGGTACAATTCCATGGTCATTTTCTCCAGCAGAAGAAAACTGTAGAAATATGCTGGAAGACCTAGGACTTCCGAGAAAGGACAATAGCAATTTTTTTATTAACATGTTTTCACTTTCACAGGGCCCTTGTGTCCCTAATCTCAGTGAAAATGGAGAGCTGACTAATGTAGGATCTTGGTTATCATGGGATACCTAACACAATACAAGGCCTGTAGCAAAGATTTTGATGGGTTATATATTATGCCAGTACTTACCACCTCATCACACTGGTTGATTTGCCCGTCATACACTACTTACTCTCCATTTTCAGCACGGAGCCCTTCACACGACACATAGGCACTTCTGGTCAGGCTCCTTGCCAAAAAGGGAGACAAAACGGGGCAAGCCGCCACCACAGCAACACAGGAGCCTTCCCATATTGCTTTTCCAGCAACGGGGAAAGCTGGGTGGTGACGCTTCTTCCACGGGATGAGGGGCATGGTAAGGCAGGCATCGCTGGACATGGAGAGACAGGTTCTCATGGATTCACCCCAATGCAAAGTGAATCCATGGGCCTTTATGATGAGGTCCTTAGCTCCACTCTCAAAATTTAATTGCTTAACATCCTTATTCCTATATGTAAATGTCTGCAGCTAAACCAACAACAGCTATGATTCATTTGCCATACAACCTAATGTGGCACCAAAGCAGATATATCCAGCTAGAACAAGACATGTAGGATGATCAAAAATATGTTTTAAAAGAAACCCCCAAAATGCGAGGCAATTAAACACCATTAGGAAGGTTATCTGGCTATTAACATGGATTACTATATCAAAGGCCTCTCCATTATGCTGTTTACAATATGATGTGTTGTAATAGTAAATGTCATAACTTTAATTACTATATTGAAAATACTGGAAAAAATTGAAGCGATAACAACAACAAAACTTTATTACGGTCACTGACCAGCACAAAGCGGGCACAAGCGCCCTAAGAGGGGAAGGACAACTCCCCAGTAAACAGTTATTTAAAATTAGATTAGAAATCGGTATAAAAATATATATTTAAAAGACAGGATATTGTAACAGGTATAGAACCGAAGGGGGGTGGGAATGGTTGATGAGAGAGGTCGAAAACACTGGTGGGGGACTAAAGGGAAGGGAGGGACACACTGCAAGTCTAGTAGCATTTCAGCTGTAACATGTTGCTATTGAAGAGATGTATCTCACTCTGTAGATCTTAAAGAGCTATTTCTTGATTTAAGGCATTGGCTTGCTGGCCGATATCCGAACAGAGGGTGGGCTTTCTCAAATTTTTCTCAAATGCAAATTCACTTATTTAATTTAGTCATGTAACAGAGTTTTCTTCATAGACACACACACACACACACACACACACACACACACACAAAATATACATACACACACTACACACACACACACATGCTATAACCACAAATTTGGAAGAGGTGCCTGTACAAATAAATCAGTAACCAAAAAATATGCTATTTTGCAACTGAATAGAACCAGTAGAGAAAAAAAGGGCATTACATAACATCAGCAGTTTTATAACAGAAATAGTGATGCAATGTGAAGAATGGTATGTCATTGACTACTTTGTAATAAAGGGAGTTTCCTTTAATGTATCATACATCTTGGATGTTTCCTGTGGCTTAATATAAAAGTATTTCCTTTTCAAAAAAAATTGTGAGGGAAAAACTATTTTAATATATGATAGATTTGTAGTTCTAAAGTCCAACAACACAGACCTTTAAAAAGATTCTAGTACCTTGAAAACTTAAACTACAAAAAATACCCCCCACAACTCTATGGTTTCTCATATCGGAGCAGTTTTTGCTCATTGTATCTGCTAAAATAATGTTTACAAAGCTGCAGTATTAACTACAGCCATGTCAACATGGCAGAATGCTGATGACTTGTGACAGGAGGCATTTGTAACTAAGCTGGGGTTTTTTTCATAAAAGGCAGTACAATATTTCTTTGTGTGAAGAAGCTGAGAAGTAATGAAAAAAAACCCCTTTCTCTTTCTGTGTGTGCTGCCAAGCAAAATGATCCCAAGAACATACTCTCCATTCTTTTACTGAAGGAAATTACATCAAGAGAAATCCAGCACAAAAGATGTTTGGGGTAGTGACTGCATCTTTTCATTTTATGTTGCACAAAACACCCAGAGAGATACATTTGACTGCCCTACAAATTCATTTCTCCATACACTTGATATTTCTGCTGAAATCAAACAAAACTTTCCACCCCAGACATGACTATGACTGTTAAGAGCTTCTTGTACATATTTTCTCTTTCTTTCTCTCTCACACACAAATACACAGAGAGGGAAATCTGGTGCCATTTAAAGCCGTCATAGCCAATACCCAGCTTGACTGAACCTATTTCACAGAATCCTGGCCTCTGCTGTTGAAAGGTTATCATAACACCGTAGACTTTCAATTAACCAGAACTCTCAAGCAACCAGCAAAAAGTCAAAGAAATAATACTTTATAGCACATTGCATTCATAAAGCTGTTTCCGTCTTAATTTGCTTTTAATTACTGTATTTCAATATTATTATCAAGGCAGCACAAAGATTATGGTGTAGCATAGTACGAGGTCAATCTCACACATCACACTGCCAATGAAGACTCGCATAGCTAAAACAATGGTATTCCCCGTAGCAGCTTATGGATGTGAGAGCTGGACCATAAGGAAGGCTGAGCAAAGGAAAATAGGTGCTTTTGAACTGTGGTGTTGGAGGAAAATTCTGAGAGTGCCTTGGACCTCAAGAAGATCAAACCAGTTTGTACTCCAGGAAATAAAGCTCGACTGCTCACTGGAGGGAAGGATATTAAGGGCAAAGATGAAGTACTATGGCCACATCATGAGAAGACAGGGAAGCTTGGAGAAGACAATGATGCTGGGGGAAATGGAAGGAAAAGGGAAAAAGGGCAGACCAAGGGCAAGCCTGGGGGTCCAACTAGACCCACTGCTATCGATGGAGACTCGGATCTCCACGGTTAGCAGGTCCGCCTTCTTCCATCTCCGACAGGCTAGGCGACTGGCTCCTTACCTATCCAGGAATGTCCTATCTACGGTGATCCAGGCGACGGTCATCTCAAGGTTAGGCTGTTGTAACGCCCTCTACATCAGCCTTGCAGGCCTTGCATGGTCTAGGGCCAGTGTACCTGAGGGACTGCCTCACCCCATACGTTCCCCCAAGATCACTGCAATCAGAAGAACAAAAATCTTCTGGTGATTCCATCAGTCAGTTCCTGCTGCCTTTCAGTAACAACACAAAGAGCCTTTTCCGTGGTGGCGCCAACATTATGGAACGCGTTACCAGACGGAGTTCGTGCTATCACAGAGTTAGCCCCTTTCCGGATGGTCTGCAAGACGACCCTTTTTAAGCAGGCCTTCAATTTAAGCGCCTCCTGACAACTCTGACCATGCCCTTGTGTTTTATATAACACATTGTTTTATGTGCATTTTTAAACTGTTGTTTTATGTAAACCACCCCGAGCCTGCAGGGAGGAGTGGTATATAAAAGTGAACAATAAATAAATAAATAAAGATGGATGGTATCTTTGAAGTGACTGGCTTGACTTTGAAGGACCTGGGGGTGGTGATGGACGACAGGGAGCGCTGGTCCATGAGGTCATGAAGAGTTGGAAGCAACTGAATGAATATTGTATTAGTTAGACCTATTTTTATAATAAATCTCAAACAACTAGAAACTACATTTATCCGATATCCATCAATCCTGATGGGTATACATGTGTGCGAAATTCGTTCTGACCATTTCTATCGTTTCTTTTGTGTCTTCCATTTTTTTGAAAGCATGAAATGGGAAGACACCACCCCCACTAAAATCTGCTTCCAAACTTGCCTCCTTGCCTTGTGTATGTGGTAGGGTGTGTAGAGTTCGGCTGCAGGTGCACCGGGCCTGCTTGCATGCCCTGCCACACGCACACTTTGGAGAGTGTGGTGAGGCATGTGTGGCAGGTATGAGGCAGGCAGGTGGGTTCCAGGCCTGCCTACAAGCTCTGCCACACACGCACTCTCGGAGAGTGTGGCAGGGCATGTGTGATGGGGCATGAGGCAGGCCCAGAGCTCAGCTACATGCTTGCTTCAGGCCTGCCTGCAAGCCCCACCACTCACGCATTCTTGGAGAGTGTGGTGTGTGTGTGTGGCAGGGTGTGCAGGCAGGCTCAGAGCCCACCTGCAACTCTACTCTAGAGTAAGAGGCACTTGGCTGCGGGCACTGGCAGATGCACATACTTTCCGGACCTGCCTGCATACCCCGCCACACATGCACTCTTTTTCCAATGAGAATCCGTGAGTGGCAGGGTGTGATGGCATGGAAAGCGTGCACGCCTGACAGTGACTACAGCTGAGCACCTCTTTCTCTAGAGTAGAACAGCAGGTGCCAGGTAAGAAGAACATATGCTGGGAAGAGGAGCCAGTGAGTAAGAAGCCCCCCATCCCATAATGGTCTGAAAACAAAAGTACTCAAAACTACCCTCCCAATTTTTTTTAGTCTTACAAAAAATGGATTGGGGCCTTCAACGAAAGCCGGAACACGAAACGGGAAAAGGTTTCCCTCAAATGCACATGTCTACCGATGGGTAAGCCTACTGGAAAGCCTACTGTATGCAGTGCTTCTTTCAGATATCAGAAAGCTTTTACCATGTCAAATAAAGTGACTGTGGGAAGTTGTTTTCTTCCCCATCATATAGCCAGCACTTGTAAACCCTACAGGATAAGTAAGGATTCCATACCACCCAAATTATATCACTGCATTGTCCTTGTGGCAAATGGCTCACACCAAGAAGTAGGAAATGACAACTCACCTCTGTAAAAATCATTATTTTGGGAACCAATGGATGCCAATGATATTATTTATTAAATGTTAGAGGAGATGATTCAATTAATCATTAAACCTTTCCCTTGTTGATGCTTCTTTAGTAGATTCTTTAGCAAACTAGAATTTATTTCAAGCCACAATACCTAGATTGTAAGCAATAATAAATCACAACTTGAGCAAAGTAAAGCCGAAAACTGGTTTATTCCTCCTACTCCTGGTCAAACAGTGGGAGATTCATATATGACAATATACTGGACATCGAACGTAATAGCAAACTATGTCTTGCTGAGGGTGCAGCCAGTGAGGTTTCAAATACATTCCGTGGCCATGTTGTCGCTGCAGATCAATTCCGCTGGAATGCGACTAAAATTCTGCTGCTTGCTGTACCTAGATCAGGCATGGGCAAACTTGAGCCCTCCGGGTGTTTTGGACTTCAACTCCCACAATTCCTAACAGTCTCAGGCCCTTTCCTTTTCTCCCTCAGCTGCTTAAGTGCACACCCATGAATTAAACAGGCATCCTGAAATGCTAACACCTGTGAGGATTTCACTTAATCTATACACATTTTGATGAAACTCTACTTTTATATACATTACCTTGTGTTCATACTCGGAATAAAACAGCTGCTATTATCACATAAATCAGCGATCCATTAAATATAATTTTGCAGGAACAATTGCCATAATTACATTCCAGTTGGTAGCTTTGTTCTGTGCTGGAAAGCCATGATTTTCTCTTTTTCAACAATCATGTCAGAACTTTGCTTCAAACACATGTGCCATTTTTACCCTTGCCAATACTAATTTGGGAAAGCCTCTATTTGTAAACAAACAAACAGGCGCCGACCAATCACCAGGAATAGAACAGAACAATGCTTTGCTAAATCCATAGTTAACTAACAAAGGCGATTAAGCTTTGACTTAAAAATCAAGAATTTATCAATCCAACAGTGTAAAATTTCAGCGGAGGCAAACTGAACTGACACATTCTTTGTGTATATCCAGAAGCACTGAAAATTCTGCGAACAGACAGACTGCTGGTGCACTGTGTACACTTGAGTCGTTGTGAAGTAACATTTAGCACGCCAATAGTTGATATACACAACTTAAAATGCAATATATTTTCTAAATATGAAGAGTATGAAAATAATTTCATTAAGTTACAATAATGAACATTGTTTCAAGACTCTGTTTCCTTAGTGGGCTATTTCAAGATTGCACATTTCTAGGTTGAACAACTAATATTAGGTGCTGTTGCCCCAGCTTTGGAGACCACCTGCTATCCTTTTACAGCAGAATATAAAACTCTGCTAAGTCTATAGTATTGACTTGAACAGTCTTTGCTCTATATGGATACTGTCATTTTACTGTTCAGTCACTAAGTGGCACCGGATTTGCTTGCCTCCAGATGGAGCTAGTAATTTCTCCTTGATTTTTTTTGGGGGGGGGGGGGGAAAAAATCTTTGTCTAATTTATTGACTAGCATGCCCTGTAAGTGTTTCATAGGTGCATCTGCACTGTAAAATTAATGCAGTGTGACACCATATCTTCACCCCCACCACCAACAACCTTTCCTCCAAAATGACAACCACAGGCTGGTACTCCTGCATATATTTGTTTTCTGTAGGATTTTCTCTGTTCTCTTTTATACAAAACTTAAGGGGGAAACATGTATTGCCAAAGGTTTTCACAGCTGGAATCACTGAGTGTTGTGTAGTTTCCGGGTTGTATGGTCGCGTTCTAGTACTCGTAGCATTTTCTCCTGATGTTTTGCTTGCATCTGTGGCTGGCATCTTCAGAGGATCTGGTGGTGCTAGAGCAAGCGGAGTATATATACCTGTGGAATGTCCAGGGTGGGAGAAAGAACCACTGTCTATTAACCAAGTGTAAAGGGTACAATTAGCAAGCCTGATTTGCAAGTGTTTGAGTGGGATCCATCCATTAGCATGTGAGTAACAGAGAAGATCAACCAGTTAGATATGATCTCACTAACATTCCTAGCAAGGGCATCTGCCTGGAAGTAGCCAGCGTTTATTGCCTGGAGGCATCCTTTGCCTGACTGGTAATGTTGAGCACAAATTTAGGAGGTCCTGCCAAGGCACAGGACAACAAGACCCAAAATGAGGATCCATAATGCCTGGCGAGACAATAAGCAACAGTAAAGATTTTCCCTATTACCCAATAAATCTCACCAAGTTGAAGCAAGGCCACTGAATTTATTTTCTATTCCAGCTGAAAAGGATGACCGCAGTAATCTGCCAAAAGAGCCAACATCCCTTTTGGGCGAGCAAATACATATATACAGTTTTACATTCAATTTTTCCTGTGCCCACCCCCTGAGCCGGCTTTGCTGTGAATGGCTGTGATTTCAGCAAGCCAGGAGAAGCAGCTGGGGGCTATTGCAGCTCGTCCAATGAGAACCAGAGCCCTGCTTCGGCCACTCAGCCAATGCTGAGAGAGGAGGCAGGCAACAGTGGAAACAATGAAAAATGTAATGATGATGGGTTATGAATGGGCCTTCCCAGACCTGAATGATAAGTGATAAAGAGAGATAGCTTTGAGCCCTCCAGTCCTGATCCTGACTATTGACATAAGTTTAAAACAACATCCTTGTCTGGCCCCAAAGAGCCAGCCCATTGTCATAAAGTCCGGCAATATGAACCAAAGCACTTGTTGAATTTTCTTGGAGGGTTTATAGATAGTTTGCAGCCTATGTTTCTTCATCAGCTTCTGCATGCAGTCAGTGGTTCCCGTGATATATGGTAAGAACACCTTCCCTAGAAGTGGCTCTTTGTCTTTATTCCTGTGGCTTGTTCTAGGTCAGTGCTGTCCAACTTCTAACCGGCCAAGGGCCAGATTCCAGGTCACTGATTACCTGGGGGGCTGCCCGGCCCCGCCCCTGGCCCCGGCCCCACCCCTGGCTGCCAGGAAGCTTTGGGAGAGAGGGAGGAGCCACGCGGCACCCCCCTCCCAAGGCATCCTAGCCACAGATGAAGCTGGCGGTTTCGCCGGCTTCAGCTGCTGCCGGGATGCCTTGGAAGGGAGGGGGTGCCGCCGGGACCCCTCCCTTGCAAAGCATCGCGGCAGCCGCAGAAGCCGGCGCTGGCTTCAGCCGCCGCTGCGTTGCCTTGCAAGGGAGGGTGCCGCCGGGGACCCCTCCCTTGCAAGGCATCGGCGCCGGCGAGAGAGGGAAGAAGAGGGCGGTGCAGGGAGGAGGAGCTAGCCTTCTTCCTCCTTCTTGTACCACTGTCCCTCTCACCGGCGCCAATGCAATCAATCGGAGAGGGGGACGGAGGGGCCGGTGCAGGAGGAGGAGCTAGCTCTCTTCCTCCTCCCTGCCCGCCTCCCCCTCAACCGCCATTTTTAAAAAATTAGTTTTTTTTTAAAAAAAATTAAAAATGGCGGCTGGGGGCATAGCTGGGGCCGTGCCCAACAGGCTGGGGGGGCCGGATCCGGCCCCAGGGCCACCAGTTGGACAGCCCTGTTCTAGGTCTTGCAGCTCTTCCGATGTCTGTGGTTGAGTATCCATTGGCCTGTAGAGTCCAGTTTAGGTGGTTCAGTTCACCTTGAGGGAGGTGGGGTTCACAGATTCTCTTTGTGCACTCCACCAGAGTTTTGATTGTGCTCTATTTTAGTCCTAGATGATTATTGGAGTTTTTATGTAGACATCTATCACTGTGTGTGGGTTTTCTGTATACTGTGTGGCTCAATTGTTGGTGATTAGGACATCTAGAAATGGTATTTCCCTTCATTTTCTATTTCCATCATAAATTGGATGATTGACTGGATCTTGTTGATAGGGTCCAAGAACTTTAGTTCTTCTTCTCTGTGGCTTCAAATGGTGAACGTATCATCTACATCAGTGTTTCCCAACCGGCGTTGCCGTAGCACACTAGTGTGCCGTGAGTGATCATCAGGTGTGCCGTGGGAAATTGGAACCTCTTGAATCTTGAATAAACCACGGCCCTTTATTCCCCGTGGACCAATGGCCTTGAACTCCCGCCCGGCACCAAGATGGTGGCGGGACCGGAAGCGCCTTCCCTGAGGGGACGCCAGTGGAGCAGAAGTGCCTCGTCTGAGGCGATGCGGCAACGGGTGTGCCTGGCGGTGCTGGGCTTGGCGGCGGGCCTGGCACTGGTCCGGCCAGCCAGGGCAGTGGAGCCCTTGAGTTTGAGCCTGGCCCTGGCTGGCGCCGGCGCCTCCGCCTTCACAGGCTTCCTCTCCTACCCGCGGCTCTACTACCTCTTCGCCCACTGCTGCCACGACACGGGGAACAATGGGGCCTGCCTCCAGGCAGGTACGCGAGCAGCCTACCAGGCCTCAGAGACTGTGATGTGACGTGGAAGGAGCCTCATGGGCTATATTATGATTATTTTTATTATTATGAACTATGTATTAACATAATATTATTTTCCCTTAGTATATGCTATTATATTGTTATATTATCAGTATTTGTCATAGTCCTGGTGTATATCGGTATTGACTATGAGAGTAATGATAACAGTCAGGATTAACTCCTGTGCTTTACTGATAATATATTGTATGTACCTATAATATTTATATTATTATAATTATAATGTAATACAAGATAACACTTTAAAAAATAATACAATATTGAAATTATATATTTTATATTAATTGTAATAGTACTAATAATATTACAGTATAATGGTATAGTACAATATAGTAAGTTAGTGTCGTTTTGTGTCATTTTGGTTGGTGGTGTGCCCCAGGATTTTGTAAATGTAAAAAATGTGCCGCGGCTCAAAAAAGGTTAAAAAAAACCACTGATCTACATAATGGAATTATATAGTGGGCTTTTTTGTTGCTGTTTCCAGGGATTTTTTTCGAAGTGTTCCATATAAAAAATTGCTATTACCAGAAAAGTTCCTAGAAAATTTCCAAGTTTGTCAAGTTAACAGATGTAATTCTAAATGGCAAAGACTGACTACTTCAACCTCACAGCTTTCTCCAGAATTTCAGGCAGCATGACAATTGGAAAGGCAACGAATTCACACAGATTAGTAAGCAATCCAAAAAACAACAGCAAGGTTTGCCACTGATCCTCACATTAATATAACAAAAAGGGTGAAATCACTCGTTACTAGAAGAGAGTTGACCTTTGTGCCAGATGTTTCAATTAAATTAAAAAGGTTTCAAAGCTACTATTCACATCCAGCTCAAAAGTTAATTGTTGGACTGTATTTAATGAGCAGTTTATTAGATAAGGATCAACCAGTTGACGTCATAATACCCTTAAATCCTTCATCATTACATAACATGTAAGGCAGAATTTACCAAGTTTGGTCTTATTCGTGCTGGGGGTAGGGGGACTTCAGCAAATCCTGTAGATGCAATTCAGCTATTTTCCTAGCAAAACAGCAGTGTTTACCACATTATCACACCATACAAGAGGCTTTAATACTCCAAAGTGAGGCAAATTCTTAGATTTGGATCTACCTTGAGCTGTCCTTTTATAGATCATAGAACTACAAATATGAATTAGTTGGCAGAATTTTTCTCCTAATATTAAGTAAAATGCACAATTCCAGAGGTTAGCCAGAAGAGATTTTTAAACAATGCATGGAAGTGGAAGAAGACAACAGAATAGGAAGGACAAGAGACCTCTTCCAGAAAATTAGAAACATTAGAGGTAAATTTCAGGTGAAAATGGGCATGATAAAAAAAAAGATGGCAGGCACCTAACAGAAGCTGGAGAGATCAAGAGAGGGTGGTGAGACTATACAGAAGATCTGTATAGGAAGGATAATAATAACGATGATAGTTTTGACATAAACTATTTCATAGTCCAACACAGAAACTTCCATGTTGCCAATCTCAAAGGACTGGCCATAAACAAAAAGGCACATTTTTTTCAATTTCTTTCTTCAAACAGTCCCCAAGGAACACTAGGTATTGGGAAGTCTTCTAAGAGCATAGTAATTCAATATTACACCAATGCAACAATCTCCTGCTCATGACTTCAAAGAGGTCTAACATACTGTTTCATTCTTATGCCATCCTGAAATCATATGATATGTTGCACTCCAGGCCAGGGAAAACCCTCTGACTTTAAACACCACACAATTGAGTAGGAAAACAATCCTTTTATTGAAGATAATTAAAAAACAAAAAGGTAAAAAACACTTTAAAGGAATAGGTAAATCCAATTAGGTAGGAAGATAAGCCAGAAAAAGTAGTCCAAGGTAATAGTTCATCAAAGTCAATGAAAAACAAAGGCAAAACTTCTCCAATAAAATCATGGGAACCAGGAAATGTGAATCCAAGGCATGAACACAAAATCATAGAATCCAAGAATCAAATCCATAAAACAAGGCACTTTAAGCATGCATCTTTCCAAGCAAAGCTTCCAAGAAACAAGGACTAGATCTTGGCTAAACGATACTTCATCTGACTACATCTCCTGTACTTGGGACTTTTATCTCCTCATTAAGCTATGTCCCAAACACTCAGAAATTGGTTTCGCTTTAGTTTAGAGTCTCTTACCTTTCTCTCTCTGAGCCTGGCAGAACGCCGAAGCCACTGTTCGGCTTTTCTGTTTTGAGTAATCTCCTCCCGTCTATCTATTTGCGCATTAATTTCTGCAGCTGGGCCAGGTGCTGAGGTGTTCTCAAGCCCCAAATCTTGGGAACTCTCTGGTAGCAATTCAGGGAGCACACCATCATCCCCACTCCCTTTAGGGACATTCTCATGGGAAACTATACTTTGAACAGGGATCTACTGGTCATTCTCTGCATCAATATCATTGACCAGACCATTGCCACCTTGAAACTCATTGTCATCACTCCCTACATCTAAAGCACCCTGGTCCTTAAACACAATCACAGGCTGAGTTCCAACATGATAAAAGACTGGATGGATTGACAGATATATGAGGTACAGTAGTATCTACAGTGGTCAGAGTATTTGGGAGGCCTCAAATGATTATGACGATAATGATGGTGGTGGTGATGATTATTATTAATACTCCACTTTTTCTCCCCACATGAGACTCAAAGTTTATGTCCTTTCAGTGTCAGGAAACTGACTTAGTGTTTGGAGCAATAAAAGCAAAGGCAAAGGATTTTCAGATCAAAGGAGACAGATACAAGAAAGACTCTGATTTTGCATAAAATAATAATAATACCAACACTTTATCTAATAATATCACTTTATTTATATTCTAAGTAAAGGAAGAAGTCCAGAATATGAGCTGATAGAGATTTGATTTCAACACTTACCTCCATCTCACCGAGTGTATAATAATAGATACAATATTTGAGAATGAGCTCTCTATATCTCTTGTTATTCCTGAAATTAACAGACTACCAGTGGCTAAGACTCCTTTGTCTCAAATGGAGCAATGAGCCACTAAGAACAAAAAATATGCTAAATAAAGCCAAAAACACAACTGATGCTGACTCTTCCATCCAAGGAAGTTATAAGGCATTCAATATCCATCTGGAATCCCTAGGTACCTGCAGTCCTGAGAGATGCAATGTAAGTAGAATCCACCGCTAGTTAAGTTACAACATTTTAAACTAGCAGAAAACACAGAAACATACATACATTATTCTTGCAAAGAAAAGCCATGGTAATTGTACTCTGGTCAAGATGCAGATATCAACATACCAACTCTAATTTCAGTTTAGCCACTAAATGGTGCTCCAACCAATAGGGCATTGAAAAGTGTGCAAAGCCCTGCTCCAAAAGGTCCTCTTTTTAAAGGTATGTCCAGTTTAAGTCCAGTTAAAAAGCACAAGTAAAAGGATCAGAAGGACTTTGCAATGTCCCATTAACACCTGGATACTAGACAGAACTGGAGCCAAATAGGTCTCCTGCAGTGATTCTGCACTATGCCATTATGTCATGTTCATCTCACTGTAATAGGGATTCTTGGTGTGGAGTATTTTTGCCCAGCAGTTTTCAGAGTTTTGCCCTCCAGATGTGTGGGTCTGGGTAAAGCTTCAGGGAGTTAAAACATCTGGAGGAGCCAAACATAGGAATTGTTGGACTACTGTGCTAGTACATAGCAATGCTTAAGAAGGGAGGTCTAGAGCAAGAAACATTACTATTTTCAATACTTGTTTGAAAAAACCACATACCAGACTCAAAAGTAAAACAAACTGAACTTTAAGCAGAGACCATGTTGATAAATGATGCAACGTAAGTATCTAAAATGCAGCAAAACAGTTCCTTTCGGAAGAGTTGTCTTTGCTAAGGAGAAAAAGACATTGGAATTGGTTTATCAGAGTGAAAGAAATCCCTGTATTTGCCCAACGTGACTTGCAGCAGTAGCAAGATTTCTGAAATAAAGTCTTGGGGCTCTTATTACAACCTGCTACAATTAAAGGTAAAGTTGTTTAACTGGCATGTTCTTGAGTGGAGAGTGGAGGTGTGGCTGTGTTTTTATAGCATAGCCAGGTTTATAACTCAGGACTCATGGAAACTACTGTAACAAACACAACAATCACCAACCAAGATCTTAAGTGAACTTTGTTTGAACTATCTCATGACTGAATAGAAGCTTGCTTTGATACAAGTTATGTGAATTCATTGTTAAGAATGATGTAACTCACTTAACTTCAGGTGCTGCTGGTACACAGCTTGATCAGAAAAATAATTTGTTATTGTCGATGTTATTACCCCATTGTGTTGCTGCTGATGTTACCACTACTATTGCGTTCAGAGGTTCAGCAACGCAAAGTAGGCCATGAGCATGATCTAGATCAGTGATTCATATTTTTTTAGTTGTGTACATTTCCAGAATCAAATGGATGCCATGGATTCATTCTCTTGAAAAAAAATGTACTTAAGCACAACTTTCAAAACAATTGGAAGAAAACTGAAGAGGAGCCCAATTCTTTTTTCATGGATCCCCTGAAACCTACCTGTGAACCCTTGAAAGTTTCAAGGATCACGAATTAAAAACTCCTGGTGTAGATGAAATTTTACAACCTTCCCTCTATTGTAAATCACCACAGGGGAAGAGTGAAAATAAAAAGTACAGACACCCTTCCAAATTGGTTGGGGTTAGGGGAACAGGACCTCCATGAAAGGGGGAAAATGCAAATAAAGAAATTGGGTTTTTAATCTGAGGGAACATCTCTCTAGAAATTTCTAGATCTTCTAGCATGCATGTATTATCAACCTTTATTATTATTATTATTATTATTATTATTACTTTTATTCCGCTTTTCTCCCATGGATGGGACTCAAACCTTCATTGGAAGGTGATCACAGATTCACACTGAAGGACTTAAGAGATTTCTAGAGATTTTCTCTCTAAAAATCTGGGTCCTCCAGCATGACCTGAGGATGTTGACCATAAACTCATATTAGATCAGTGGTTCTTAACCTGTGGGCCGTGAGGACGGAAATCTGGTCTGCCGGAGCCTCATAAGAACATAAGAACATAAGAAGAGCCATGCTGAATCGGACCTCAGCCCATCTAGTCCAGCATTCTGTATCACACAGTGGCCCACCAGTTGTACACGGGGATCTCGAGCAGAAGGGAGGGCAAAACCCTGACCTGCTCCCGACCCCCACAACCAGTACCCAGGGAAATCCTGCCTACCTCAACCAACTCCGAGGTGGCACTTGAATGTCCTTTTCAGTAACTACTGATACACTTGGTATCCATGAATCTGTCTAATCCTGCCTTGAAGTTGTTCAGGCTGACAGCTGTCACAACCTCTTCTGGAAGTGAGTTCCATAACCCAATGACCCTCTGGGTGAAGAAACATTTCCCTTTATTAGTCCTAATTTTCCTACCTTGGAGCTTCAGGAGTGCCCTCTAGTCCTAGTGTTTTGTGACAAAGAAAATTATTTTCTTTATTCACCTTTTCTATCCCATGCATGATTTTATACACTTCGATCAAGTCACCTCTTAAACGCCGTCTTTCAAGGCTGAAAAGATCAAGGCGTTGCAACCTGATTTCATAAGGGAGCCGCTCCATCCCTTGGATCATTCTTGTTGCCCTTTTCTGTACCTTTTCCAGTTCCGTTATATCCTTCTTGAGGTGCGGAGACCAGAATTGTACACAGTACTCCAAATGTGGCCTTACCATAGATTTGTAGAGAGGTAATACGACGTTTGCTGACCTATTTTCGATTCCCTTCCTGATCATGCCAAGCATAGAATTTGCTTTTTTCACTGCTGCTGCGCACTGGGTTGACATCTTAATTGAGCTGTCCACCAAAACCCCAAGATCCCTTTCCTGGTTTGTCTCGGAAAGCTTTGACCCCATCAATTGGTAGGTGTAGTTGGGGTTCTTTGCCCCGATGTGCATGACTTTACACTTGTTTAGGTTAAAATGCATTTGCCACTTTGTTGCCCATTCACTCAATTTCGAGAGATCTTTCTGGAGCTCTTTAAAATCAGTTTCATTTTTAACTACCCTGAACAATTTAGTGTCGTCTGCAAACTTTGCTACCTTAGAATTCACTCCTACATCCAGATCATTAATGAATAAATTAAAAAGTAACGGATCCAAAACTGAGCCTTGGGGTACGCCACTTCTCACCTCTTTCCACCCAGAGAAATGTCCGTTTATTACCACCCTTTGTTTCCTACAGTTTAGCCAGGTTCCAATCCAGGACAAGACCTGTCCTCTGATTCCATGGCTGAAGAGCTTATTTAGGAGCCTTTGGTGAGGGACTTTGTCAAAAGCCTTTTGAAAGTCAAGGTAAACAATATCAATTGGGTCCCCTTTATCTATGTGTTTATTTACACCCTCAAAGAATTCTAACAAGTTAGTAAGACATGATTTGCCTTTGCAGAAACCATGTTGATTTTCTTTCAGCAATGCCTGTTCTTCTATGTGCCTAGTAATTTTTCTTTAATAATGGTTTCCATCATTTTGCCTGGAACTGAGGTTAAACTGACTGGTCTATAATTTCCTGGATCACCTCTGGATCCTTTCTTGAAGATCGGTGTTACATTTGCCTCCCTCCAGTCCTCGGGTACAGTGCCTGATCTTAGAGAAAGGTTATATATCTTAGCTAGAAGTTCAGCAATTTCACACTTGAGTTCCTTAAGAACTCTGGGGTGGATGCCGTCTGGACCTGGTGATTTATTGACATTTAGTTTAGTAAGGCATATGAGAACATCCTCCTTGTTTATCTCTATCTGTTTTAATTCTTTTAATTCCCTCCCTGAAAAAACTGACTCAGCTGAAGGCATATGTTGTCTGTCCTCCTGTGTGAAAACGGAGGCAAAGAAGTCATTTAGCCGCTCAGCAATCTCTTTGTCTTCGCTGATTTTCCCTTTCTGACCATTGTCGTCGAGTGGCCCAACTGCTTTTCTAGTTGGGTTCCTGCTTCTGATGTACTTAAAGAAGTTTTTGTTGTTTTTTTAATATTCTTTGCTATGTGTGCCTCAAAATCTCTCTTGGCTTTCCTGACTGTTGCTTTGCATTTAGTTTGCCAGAGCTTGTGTTCCTTTCTGTTCTCCTCGGTAGGAAGAGCCTTCCATTTCTTAAATGAGTTTTTCTTCTTTCCAATCACATCTTTTACTTCATTTGTAAGCCATACTGGTGTCCTTTTGGACTTTCCATGCCTCTTTCTTTTTATTGGAATGCATTTTAGTTCAGCCTGTTTTAAGGTATTTTTAAACAGTTTCCAAGCATTTTGGAGGGATTTGATTTTTTTTACTGCTCCTTTTAGTTTGTTCTTTACAATTTTTCTCATTTTGGTGAAATTCCCTTTGTGAAAATTTAAGGTCTCTGTGTTAGTTTTCACTGACAGTTTGCTATCCAAACTTAAGTTGAAGGTTATTGTGTTGTGGTCACTGGTACCTATGGGCTCAGCTACAAGGACATCTTGAACGAGATCTTGTTCATTAGTTAGCACCAAGTCCAGGATCCCCTTTCCCTGGTTGGTTCCATGACCATCTGCTCAAGGGAATAATCAGCTAGCATGTCGAGGAACCTTGTCTCTCTTTCATGCGTAGAACAAGAATTTGGCCAATCTATTTGGGGATAGTTGAAGTCCCCCATTATGACTAATGTATTTCTTTTTGAGGCCTGTTTAACTTCATTTTCCAGATAGCAGTCCGCCTCTGGAGTTTGGTTGGGAGGGCGATAGCAGATCCCTAGTGCTAGATTAGTTTTTTGTCCTGGGATTTTTACCCACAATGTTTCTGTAGGTGAGTTTGAAATTTCTTGAAGTTCTAATTCATGAGATTCTAGCTCCTCATTTATGTACAGGGCCACACCGCCACCATTTTTCCCTCTCCTGTCTTTCCTGTACAGTTTATAACCTGGAATCTTTGTGTCCCATTTGTTTTCCTCCGTCCACCAGGTTTCTGTTATGCCAATTATATCAATATTTTTTTCCTTTGCCAAATATTCCAACTCCCCTATTTTTGTTCGAAGGCTTCTAGCGTTTGCGTACAGACATTTATATTTATTTCTCTGGTGCACTTTCAACTTTGGCTGTTTGTGAGAATTTGTAGAAGGCCTACCATGTCCTACCTCTCGACTACTACTATCTATCTTTTCTGTTGACTCAGCCATTTGTGTGTGGATTTCGTCCTCCATACTTGGCATTTCACCCTCTCGAACCGGAAGCTGCCCAGCTCCTGTCGACTTTCCCTAGGAATCAGTTTAAAAGCTGCTCTGAAATCTTTTTAATATTAGTCGCCAGCAGTCTGGTTCCATTTTCGTTCAAGTGTAACCCGTCCCTTTTGTACAGGTCTGGCTTTCCTGAAAATGTTCCCCAGTTCCTAACAAATCTAAAACCTTCCTCTCGACACCACTGCCTCATCCACGCATTGAAGCTCCTGAGCTCTGCCTGTCTGGCTGTCCCTGCGCGTGGAACAGGTAGCATTTCCGAGAATGCTACCTTTGAGGTCCTGGACCTTAATCTTCTACCTAGCAACCTAAATTTGGCTTCCAGGACCATCCGCTAGCCTTCCCAATGTCATTGGTACCAACGTGTACCACGACCACTGGCTCCACCCCAGCACTATCTACCAGCCTATCTAGATGCCTCGTAATGTCTGCGACCTTTGCACCCGGCAGGCAATTTACCATGCGGTCATCACGTCCATCACAAACCCAGCTTTCTATGTTCCGGACAATCGAATCACCTACTACAAGAAGCCCACCTCCTACCACCCGTCGAGAAGTATCTTCGGTGCACGAAGATATGGGCACAGCCTCTGAAGAAGGGGTCCCAACTGAGGGAGCCGGTCCCTCTTCCTCAGACTGATGTTCTCCCTGCCCAAGACCCCCATTTTCCAAGGCAGCTGGAGGGCTGCTCATCATGGAGTGGGATGCTCCTATTTCATCCCTGGAGATCTCTTCCTCCAGCCTCACTTCCTCTCTGTGCTTCTCCAGGTCTGCTACCATGGCTTCAAGGAAGAAACACGTTCCTGAGAGCCAGGAGCTCACTGCAGCGAACGCACACCCAAGACTTCTGCCCAGCAGGCAGATAGTCATACATGTGACACTCGATGCAAAACACTGGGAACCCCCCCTCCCACTGCTGGTTGGCTACCTCCATTTCTTATTAATATTTTTTTTGTAGATTAACTGTTTTGTTGTGGTCTTAATTTACTTAATTTAATTTTTTTACAAGTCTTTGGATATTTCTTTTCCGACTTGTTACAAGTTTGCGCGAGCTGCTAACAAAGACCTAAAGCAATACTGGAATCTAAACCACAAATTTACCCCCAGGAACTTACCAGTGCTCCTTTCTTTCTCCTTTATTTATTTTCTGTTTTATTCCTTATTTGAAAGTAGTCTGCTTGATCTGCTTTTCACAAGGACAGTTAGCCTCCTTCCTCTTTATTTTATTTCTGCTCCTTTCACGCCGCCTGCCATTCCTTCTCTATCACTGACCATGGCATATGTTCTGTATCAGAAACGAGAGCTGATGTAGCCTATTCAATGCAATTTCCTGAATCAGCACTCCAAACTGAATCTAAAGTTGACCAATAACTGATTCATGAACCTTCTGGTACTAATTTTGGAGAGTGGTCAAAGTAGTCCCTTGTAAAGTGGTCCCTGGTCAAAAAAAAGTTGGGAATCACTATATCAGATGAACTAGAAAATCCTAGAGAAAACATTTGTATTCAAATTTGTGAATAATCATATACACAAAAGTCAAAACCGCAAATGTGGAGGTACGAATGTACTTTGGTGGAGATGACCTACTTGGTACAGAGGGATCCAGAACTCGGTTTTTCAGGCACTGTTTCATACTAATTCCACAGACTAGTCTCATTCTTTACAGATGTCTGTGTACTTCAATGCTACCTCCAATCATTTAAAACCACACACACATCCTCGACATTTAGCAGGTCACAACTATTAAAGTTTTAAGGACATACAAGTGCAGTAAAAGAAACAGGTGGAAGCTCTCATTTATATCTCTAGCTGACACCAGCAGAACTGTTTCATTGTTTTTAAAATTTATTTTACACGTTAAAAAATTATTTCCTACACATGTGGCAGCATCTCTATCATAAAATGATAATTTTCAGAATTTCTTTATTGTCTTTACCCTAACTCAGTGTCACCCTTAAAATGTGTTGGGTTAAAAATCCTTATAGGCAAACACATCTGGAGCACAATCGGTTGGGAAAAGCTGCTCAAAGCACACCCCCTGTGTTCCTAAGCAGTTGGTGTTCCAGTGTATACCAATGTAAAAGAGTGATTCCATTTAATGAAAACTAATCACATATTCAACTTATCCTAATTGCTTTGGCAGTTATACTCCTGTGAACAGATGTAGACGAATGAAATGACAAGGAAAGATCACTTACATAGAAGAGAACACTGTTGTCTTATTTTTTTAGCATTGCATGCAGAGTCCACTAAAGATACCTAGGCACCATTTATGGTATGTCCTTGTACAGCTTGCAGTCTTTTATAAGTGAAAAAGCAGCATTTTTTCTTGTCGAGTAAACTATTCTTTTGTTTCCATCCAATTATCTGTCTACCCTCAACAACAGCATCTGCTTTCCTTAATTGTTGAAGCAGCTCTGTATTCTGCATTCTGCACTCTTGCGCAAGAATTCAAACAAAAGTAAAACTTTTCTGTATCTTTACTGTAAAAAGAAAAACAAGAATGCACTGTTTGCTTAAAAGCAATTTCACAAAAAAAAAAGAATTGAAAAACACTAGCAACTTGATACTTTATTGTCTGTACTATGCTAGCAAATGAACTCCTAGGATGGTGCCTACTGTTAAGTGGCAAGTCACATCACATCTCAACCTATAATTAGCAAATCGTATTACATCCAAAGCTATTAGCAATATTCAACTGGAGCAAATCATAGTATCATACACTTTTAGTGCAAGCATGTAAACCTCCAAAAATCTTTGATGACCAAGATCCTATTTAACATTTATGTAGAATCAATACCCACTTAGGCAGGTGTGCTAGAATAGCACTACTGTACCAATGATCACACAATGAGGATATCAAACTGGTGATTCCTGCTGCACAATGACTTATAGTTAGAGGTGCTGCTCAGAGTTCGGAGAGTTAGTGATTAATTGCACTCAAGAGAGATGCAGAACTATTTGTGCAACTTTCTGCATGGAGCAGAAGCACTTCTGTAAAAACATTTGAGATCCCACCCGCCCAAAGAAAGGGCAACCACTGACACAACAAGAGTTGTGTCAGCAGAATTATATAATAAGGTCCTGGCCTAGGACCAGAAATGTCAGGTTTTCCAATCTTTAAAAATTTCAAGTGATACCTTAAGTCAGTGATTACCAACCTTTTTTTTTGACCAGGGACCACTTTGACCAGAAACCACTCTTCTACATTGGTATCAAAAGGGTTAGGATGGGGTTACACTCCCCCTGAAGACGCAGGTTCGCAGCTTGGGAGTGATCCTGGATTCATCGGTGAGCCTGGATCCCCAGGTCTCGGCGGTGGCCAGGGGAGCTTTTGCACAGTTAAGACTTGTGCGCCAGCTGCGCCCGTACTTTGGGAAGTCTGATCTGGCTACGGTCGTCCACGCTCAGGTCACATCCCAAATAGATTACTGCAATGCACTCTACGTGGGGCTGCCTTTGAAGACAGTTCAGAAATTGCAACTAGTCCAACAGGCGGTAGCCAGACTACTAACCGGAGCTACATACAGGGAGCATACCATCCCCTGTTGTGTCAGCTCCACTGGCTGCCTGTCCACTTCCGAGCTCAATTCAAAGTGCTGGGTTTGACCTTTAAAGCTCTATACAGCTCTGGCCCAGCTTACTTGTCCGAACGCATCAGCTTCTATGTCCCACCTCGTAATTTAAGATCATCCGGGGAGGCCCTGGTCTCACTCCCGCCAGCTTCCCAAATGCGGTTGGTGGGGACGAGAGATAGGGCCTTCTCAGTGGTGGCTCCCCATCTGTGGAACGCGCTTCCAAGCGACATACGATCGACCCCATCCTTCCTGGCATTCAGGAAAAAAGTTAAATCCTGGCTGTGGGAACAGGCATTTGCACATTAGCACAATGCAGCACTTTGGGATTGGATTTGTAATGGCAAGTTGATGGATATGGCTCAATGCCTCGGTTTATGAACGGAACATTGTTTTTAACTTAGGAAATGTGTATGATGTGTTAATTTTAACTGTATCTAATGTATTTTAATGCTAAATGTTTGTTTTATATTGTATTTATTGTGTTGGCATCAAATTGCTGCCTTTTGTTAGGCTGCTCTGAGTCCCCCCTCGGGGGTTGAGAAGAGCGGGGTAGAAATGTTGGAAATAAATAATAAATAAATTAGGAATCCGTTTTTGGTCAACTTTAGATTTGGTTCAGTAATTTGGGGTGCTGATTCAGACAACTGCATTGGATGGACCACATCAGCTCTAGTTCCTAATACAGAACATATTCACCATCTGCTCTCCCACAGAAAACCATAGCTTCAACACTATAAGAGGGTTTCGTGAGACCAGTCGGTCTCATTGTAACAATGTTGTAGTGAGGTTGCAGACCAAATTTTAGTTCTTGCGGACCACTGGTGGTCCATGGACCACAGGTTGGGAACCACTGCCTTAAGTGATACCTGTGTAGCAACTACAAGTAGTCAAACAAAAACAAGCATTTTAATTTGCTTCTTGCTACCACCAAAACAATTTCTCATGGACCTTAGGGATAGGCAGCATGTGGCCCTGCAAATTTAGTCAGGACTACAAGGCCCATTAGTCTTAGCCACCACAGAAAATGATGCAGATTGATAGAAATGGCATTCTAACATCTCAAGGGTCACAAATGTCTCCACATGCATGCTCAGGTTGAACATTAGTAAGCCATATAGCTAGCCACCCTGGTCCACAACCACTTGCTAAAATAGTTTTAAAAAGAATTTCAAACTCCTGAGCTCTTATGTGATGAAAAAAGGAACTGTCAACACACGAAGTGCAAGACAAATTGCCAAAACACACTTCAGTGTTTCTACCATTTTTGACCAAAAAACCCCCACAGAAGGCAAGGCAGCCAACTAATTTTAGCTATATCAGTTATCCATGATACAAATAAAGAGGCATGCTGTGGATATTATAACTCAGACCATTTCAAACACATGCTTAATGCAAGTGAATCTGTTTAGAAAAGCAGTCACTGTTTACCCCAGCAACTCAGTTTTTTTAACGCAATAGTTCATATTTTTGTAGACATCACTATCCCTTCCACTTTCCCATAATCTAAATATATGATTTGTTAAGTTTTACTTTAGATAACTGTATCTAAGGAGTTGGGCATGGATTCACAAGGAACAATGTCACCAGCAAAGGTGTTTTTCTTCCGAGCAGTTCACACAGAAGCTCTGGCTTCTGGCATTGTTCAGAACAAACACAGCTCAACCTAACATTTGTGGTGTACCCTGACCTGCCCTCTTGAGCATTGCACCACTCCCATTGGTTGTCAAGGAAAAGTAAACAAAGGCAGCAAACTTTGCCCAGAGGAATTTACCAGAGGGTACTCTATTCATCTGATATGCAAACAAAAGTCAGGTTGTGTTCTGAAAAACATTCTAAAAAGTATTTTGCTTTCTGTACAGAATATCTCTTAATGTGTCAGGAGTTTAAAGTAACACCATAATAGTGCTGGCGGTTTTCAGTAAGCCACATTATCCTATTGTTAAGTGTGAATACAGAGTTGTAAAGTTTGCACCTACATATTTGTATATTTGTAGCAATCTGTGCATCTCTCCTACCATCTCTCTCCTTTCCAGGGAGTTCAAACTGGTGATGCCAAGAACTGGTTGTCTCTTAAATCGCTGGCCCTTGAGGACAGGAACCTGTGGCTCTCCAGTTACGACTAATGTACCCTTCCATTATTTTTCACCACTGATCAAGCATGCTACAAAAGCAGGATCGCCATAGAAAATTCCAATCACAACACCAGTTTTTCAAGTAAGTTCTTAAGTTTGGCTTTTCTTTCTGGAAAAAGTTATATGAGACTGAAGAATCCCATTCAGGAGAAGGAAAACACATTTCTGAGTCTCCCCCAAATGGAGAACTAACAGGAATCTTTATTCTACCAAAGCACTAAGGATGTGGTGATTTCTTTTCACCAATGCTATTTCACAAAGAGGTTAAAACAGAGAAGCCCTGCATATACTATCACATAAATTCTGTCACAAGGAAGTAAATGCAATGATTGAACCAAATTGGCATAGTCTTGTCTTTCTCCCTTCTTTGTCAATGAATTCATTCCCTTCTATGCCATGCTAGATATCCCTTTATTGAGCCATGCCGTTTGTCTTGTGCAGTCTTACTATAATTCTCTGTTTCACATAAGGCCACTTTTTTGTCTTTAATTCAATGTTTACATTATACAACATGCAAAAATGCCTATTTTGTCACTTCTAACTAACACTTGCAACTTTGATTGGCAGCAGGTTCTTATAGTGTACTAACCGGGGTTAGTGTCTGTGCCTGGCTCTTTTAGGCAGCTGCTTAAGACATATCACTACAACATGGTTATATGAAAATAAAGCAATGCCCATCTTGGACTTGCCATTTAAATGTGTGACAATACTTTGGAGGAATTTGAATGAGTGTGCTCTGAGAGATAGCAGGAACTTTGGATGGTGACTCCATACCAACAGGCAGTCAAGAGGGCTGAATGTACTACAGTGACATAAACTTCTAACCAAAGCCAACATCAATGGCATTATAAACTTGGGAATGGAGTCAAGTATTTTACTGGAATCTGGTGGTTTCTTACCTGAAAAGTTGTTTTTAGATTTATGTGATGAATAGTCACTCAAATGGCAACACTTTAATATTCAAATGTGGATTAAAACAACTATAGCGAGTGCAATACTATATATGTTCTTGCAGGAAATTGTTGCCCTGAAGTCAGTATAATTGATTTCCAGATACATATCCAAACAACTAAAGCTTTAATAAACATTTCTGTGATGTTTCAGTGGTTTTCCATCACTTCCACAACATGTGAAACATGTTGATTTCTTTTGAAATAGTAACCAACAACAATAACAACACTCCAGACAGAAGTTCAATCAAGAAGTTGGCAACTATAGACTTTTTTAATGCTCTTCATCAATATTGCAAATGTATTGAGCATTAACCAGTAAATGTATGGTGGTGCTACTAATGAAAGGCAGTTAGTTATTCAGGACTCAGCTAATATTTTTCTCTGATTAATAACTATACACAAGAGATCTAGAAATCTGTAATATTATCATTTTGTAAGCATAATAACTAACATTATACCAGCAATACACTAGAAGATAATATATATCACTGATCATACTATGGTCCTATTGACATTCCATAGAAGCCTATTTGTACAATTTAAAAACCTTCCATATTTTCTTGTTTTCTTTGCTCTGTTTCCTAGTGATACTAATACACCATCTTGAGTGGTAAATTACACAAGAAAATGAAATATATAAATATAGAGGTAAGGCACTTTCTACTACACTTTGAACAAGAACTTGTCTCCTCTTTCTGATCCTTCCCGCTACTTGCAACCCACTCTGGATTGAACGTTTTTGGGCCTAATATGTGAAGGCACAAAAATCAAACAAGGTTGTCAAGAAAACTGCGAAGTAAGTAAAACCAAATCTAAGACCAGGGTGATTTCCCCTTAATGTTGCCCCCAAAGCGATAGTCAATTCTTTTTATGTATACTACATTCTGACGGTAGAAATTACCAATTGCTAGACTTCAGCCTTTTTTGAACATTAACCCACAAGAACTACAATGTACTGTGGTATATTTTGGGCTATGCTACTTTTTTGTTGCTTCACTGAGGTTTTGTTAGCTGCTTGTTTTAACCTGTCAAGTAACATGAATCTTTTGGATGTATAATAGTATATAAACAATTTAAAATCAAACAATAACCATGGGTGAATCCTATAAATTTCTATCCTGCTCCACAACTACAAAGACTGTGCAGAATGATCAAAAGGTAATCTGAGCATCAATTCATTCAAGCATCATTCTTTCCATAAAGTACTATGTAAACGAGAACTTCAACCATGCATAGCAGATATACGAAGAGACGTTTTAAGAAAATGTGATCTCAAAATGCACAAAATGCACAGATTGCCTGCGCTTGCAAGACAGCGTTCTACCATCTGCGGCAGGCGAAACGTCTGGCTCCTTACCTCTCCCGCTGCAACCTGGCCACGGTGATCCAAGCCACGGTCATCTCGAGGCTTGATTACTGTAATGCGCTGTACATTGGCCTACCCTTGTCGGCGATCCGTAAACTTAAGCTGGTGCAGAACGAAGCAGACCGCCAGCTGTCGGGAGCCCCAAGATCTGCGCATGTGACCCCACTCCTGCGTGCACTGCACTGGCTTCCCATCGAATTCCAGGTCTCCTTCAAGGTGTTAGTTCTAACTTTCAAGGCCTTATATGGTTTGGGGCCAGTGTACTTGAGGGAGCGTCTTACCCCATACAAACCCAGAAGATCACTGCGCCAGAGGGGCTTAATCTACTAGAGGTCCCTAGTATTAAGATCTGTAGGCTGTCGAGCACCCGGCAGAGAGCATTTACAGTGGCCGCTCCGACCCTCTGGAATTCTCTGCCGGAGGAGATACGAGCACTACGGGGTTTGTTGGCCTTCCGCAAGTCTGTGAAGACTTGGCTATATAGGCAGGCATTTGGTCCCAACTGATGCCTCCTTAGTTGCCAGCTGCCAACATACCGTCCTGCCATGTATTGCCTCTGCGTATTATTGCTTGCCGATCATTTGTGGGGGGGGGGCTTTTGGGTATACGTCTTTTATCTGTTTATTGATGTTTTATTGATTTTATGCTGTAAACCGCTCTGGGCTCCAGAGAGAGCGGTCTACCAAATCGAATTTATAAATAAATATAAATAAATAAAAGACAAATTTTCCATAAATCTAGAAAAAGTCCTCACTATTCTTTCTGCATGCAAATGGCACAATAGCCAAAGCCAGTTGACAGAGTTTAGATACTTATCATTGGTAAATGAATAAATTAGGGAGGAAAGACAAACCTCTTTTTGATTTGCAGATTCATGTTTTACACAATAAATCCAGAGTCATCATTGATAACTTTAACCAGACAAGATGAAATATATCAAGATGAACTTATAAGTAAGTTTCCACGCATGGGATGCAGCAGGAGACAAGGGAACATGAAGACGCTTCCAAGTTTCATCAGAGCAAATTTCCAAGTTATAGCCGCACATGATCTAATTATGACTACAGTAGAGTTTCACTTATCCAACATAAACAGGCCAGCAGAACGTTGCATAAGCAAAAATGTTGGATAATAAGGAGGAATTAAGGAAAAGCCTATTACAGTCAAATTACGTTATGAGTTTACAAATTAAGCACCTCAACATCATGTTTTACAAGAAATCAACAAAAAAGCAGTTCAGTATATGGTAACATTATGTAGTAATTACTGTATTTACAAATTTAGCACCAAAAACATCGCAATGTATTGAAACAGCTGTGGATCCAGGTGGGAGGCAGACTGTGTTGGATAATACAGAACATTAGATGAGCGAAGGTTGGATAAGCAAGACTCTAACGTACCTGAGAAGTCCCACAAACATATACAGAGCCGGGCTGCTGTGAGTTTTCCGGGTTGTATGGCCATGTTTCAGAAGCATTATCTCCTGACGATCGTCAGGAGAGAATACTTCTTGAACATGGCCATATAGCCCAAAAACATCACAGTAACCCAGTGATTCCAGCCATGAAAGCCATTGACAACACATATGCAGATCCATTACCTTGACTTTTTTAAAAAAAACAACAACAACAAATAAGATATCTTATTTCTCAATTTTTGTTAACAGCACTAAGAGGGAGAAAATTCAGAGTCAAAATATAACCACAAATTGGAAGATGGCACGTTTATATCAACTGCTGTCCATCTTCCCCTGGTTTACAACTGGCACACAACTGCTGCAAGAGGGAATCCTTGCATTGGCACAGCAATGAGTAAAGCTATTTTCTTCATCAACATAAAGTGAAAATTACCAAAACATGTTGCCCCACATCAAATCTGTTAATTTTGCTATAAATGGGAGGAAGCAAAATCAGCAACGTGCGTGGGGTGTAGGAAAAGAAGGGGAAGAAAACTACATTTGCAGGTGACACAACCTTTTGAACTCACGAGTGGGCTATGAACAAGCAGCAGTAAGGAAAAGAAAACAAATATGTAGAAATAAAAATTCATTGCAGCCTCCTCACTCTGGAAAATTTGTGAAAATTACAAGTGTCAAGACAAAAAGCCTGGGGAAAGAGGAGATGGAAAAGCAAGAGAATTGAATCTATGACTTACCTTGCAGAAGAGCTCCATTTCTCTTGAAAAAGGTGCTTCCTGGCCAAATTGGTGGACCTGATGTGCTAAATGTAATAAAAGAAAAGAAACGAGTGTTAAAGAAAGTTCATCTACTTTTCTTGGTTCACAAGCCACCATAACTATACATTTTTCCTTTTAAAGGGCAGTACCAGGTTTTTGATGTCAAGAGCACAACATTTTGCTGTGCAACAGCGGGGCTTTCCTCTTCATTATAAAGAATCATTTAACAATCACGAGAAAGCCGTCAACCTACAAACATTTAAGGAGGAAAGAATAGAAATATTTCTCCCACATAGATGTGTTAAAATTAAACTCATAGTACAACAAGGCATGCTTTGAAAAGCCAAATCATTTACTCTCTTACACTTTAAACCAGATCTATGTTCCTCAACGTAGCAGCTGAGGCTATTATCTGCTGCTAAAGTCATCCTGAGCCAGATGCTATTTTATGGCATTTTACTCTTAAAACAGAAAAGATGAGGGGTTTCATGGGATGTTTTCTTGAATATGGGTTATACAAGTGATGGAGCCAATTCTGGGAGGTTTTCACATGCATGAGGAAAATGGTTATGGACATGGTTCCAATGTCCATAAACTAACTATAAGTTACAGAAAGGGTTTTACTCCCTCTTAAGGATCAGCCTGGGGATCCACTGTCTTAAATTATCAATAGCAAATGTATACCCAGTTCAATTCTTTCAGTAGAGGTTTTATGGACAACCAGCAGGTAGGCTTCATTCAGAAGCTTAGCTGCACCAGTTGCAGTTCCTAGGCCACCATAAGGACAACCCCATATAGATTACATTGCAATAGTCATCTAGAGGCAATCAATGCCTAGAAATTATTTGGCCTCCATTAAGAAAGACTGATACAGAATGTTCTCAGCCTGTGGGTCCCCAGGTGTTTTGGCCTACAACTCCCAGAAATCCCAGCCAGTTTACCTGCTGTTAGGATTTCTGGGACTTGAAGGCCAAAACATCTGGGGACCCACAGGTTGAGAAACACTGTCTTTGAGAAATGTCTACTTACTACACCATTTTTTCAAAATAAAATGGAGGGAGTACATATATGGGCACTTCTCTTAAATATATTATCTATCTCGTATCTATCTCTCTATCCATTCATATTATAATCATTTTTTGGAAAATAATGTATTGGGGAGGGGGGAACCCATTCTTTCTGATTTTTTTCAAGATTTTTTCTATGCCCTCACATCTTTATATAGCTGAATGGCACACATAAATAGTGGGGGGCATATGAGAGCCAAAGATCTAGGAAAGGATTCATAAAAAGAGTGTTCCTAAGGAAAGCTCAAGCTCTTTTGGGTTGACCTTCATGCTGTGTGTTAACAGGGTCAACTCTCAATTTCCATTTCTCTATCTCATGCTTTTTAAAAAATCAGAATTGCACAGGGCACCTTCTACTTTACTCCCTATTAGGATAATTTTTTGGAGCTGCTGAAATTGTTTGATGATTTCCAAACTCTCTTTCCCCAGGGTTCCTCCCTTTGGGCTGATGTGACCCCGCTCCTTGCTCCTTCCTTTGAAATATGGGCCACACAAAACATAAGAGAAGAAGGGGCTCTTCTGCATGAACTATCTATTTCCTGGCATTTTTGGTTTCTCAAAAAGAATAACTCATAGAATAGTGGACGGGACTACAACACAAAGCTCAATATATGCAGCTGAGCATATACCCCCTGATGTTAAATGCTGATGTAAACTTTCCCTGTAAAAGTGAAAGCTGTAACACAATCTATTGTCCTTCTCTTGTCATCCAATAAAATACAACATAGAAGAATTAAGGCCATAACCCTGAGAGAACTCAAGAAAGATTGGTCAGCAATTCTGTTCTATAATCTCACTCATAAATTTGTCTACTATAGTACTAGCGGAGGAGAGGCAGGACATGCAACATCCTTGAGCAGTTATTCACCAATGAATCTTGCTAATACAGTATCTATGCTGTCCCCTTTAACTTAATCACCCACAATATTCCCATCAGTAACAAATGGCTCCATCTAGAAAGAAGCATCATTTTAGTTTCCCACACCATCTAGGGCCCTTCCAGATAGGCCCTATATCCCAGGATTTGATCCCAGGTTTTCTGTTTATCCCAGATTATCTGGTAGTGTGGACTCATATAATCCAGTTTGAAGTAGAAAACTTGGGATCTGATCCTGGAATACAGAGCCTGTCTGGAAGAGCCCCTATCAGTTATTGTTCACTGAGGACTATTGAAGTCCATAACTGCTGGCAGTCACAGAAGTGGTGCTTCAAATATCATCACCAACTAAACCAGGGGTGGGCAATTACCGGCCCTCCAAGTGTTTTGGACTTCAACTCCCAGAAATCCTAACAGCTGGTAAACTGGCTAGAATTTCTGGGAGTTGAAGTCCAAAACACCTGGAGGGCTGGTAATTGCCCACCCCTGAACCCAACAAGATCAGTTCATATGTTCCATCACAGGTACTTGGCCAAGCTCTCACCCCAAACCTGAAATTGATACTGGTGATGTACCTGAGGATACAATGAATTATCAATGGTTCTAGTTTATTTTTTACAACCTACATATCATCCCAATAATCCTTGCAACAACAATACAAAGTAGAAAAAATGCATTTTTAATTATTTATTTTCCAGATCAGGATACAGTATGATGCAATGGACACATTTGGTAAAAGGCTGAGCTTCCAACGCAATCCCTCTTTGTTCACAATGCACATTCCAAGCCCCCTCGGAGAGGAAGGTGAGATATAAATAAAGTAAACAACAACAACAAATGGTAGACGACTCTGGCAGATTTACGGGCCAATTTTCGTTTGGTGGGGACGAGGGCCAGGGCCTTCTCAGCGGTAGCCCCTCGGCTGTGGATTGCTCTTCCCAGGGACATTAGATCAACTCCCTCTCTTTTGGCCTTCTGTAAAAAAGTCAAAACTTGGCTATTTGAACAGGCGTTTGAAACGGCAGTGTAACTGACATAGGATTTGGAACTTGACTATGAGATCGGACTATGTTTTAATCTTGGAGACGTACTGATGTTTAAAGACGTACTGAGGCATAAATTAATTATTTCAGGTTTTGGTTCTAAAGACTACAGCATGATGAGACCTATTTAAAAAGTGAAGTTTCCACTCCTGGAGACTTCCAAGAGAGAAGCATTTTCAAAATAGTACGATTATGTGCTGGAATATGAAAGCAATAGATCACCACTTCAGGGTGATTAATACAAGGAACATCACTGAAATGAAAGCATTAATGTTTCTGTAGACATAGATAGACAAAACAATACAGCATTACATAAAGTCAAGACAAAGTAATCCAAGCCAATATATTTCCTGTGCCAGCAGTAAAGGAGCATTCTGGCTGTGAATGAGCAGAACAGACACAATGTACATCACATTATTTATAGGAACCCAAAGTATCAAGGAGTCTGGCATCCTTCATTCATTATAAGTATCAAAGGTCTTGCATTTTTCCTAAAGAAAGGACATAAATTCCAGATAAGGATGCCATAGGTCCCAGCAATGATCACCAGGCGAGATGAAAATATAATGTTCCATATATCCATGTGGGAAGAGAGCTTAAACTGTCACACACATAACTTAATGACACATTTCATTGAAAATGGTACGAAAATGGTAAGCTCAAAGCCATATTCAAAGCTCTCCTCCTGACTTCTGTCCTCACAATAATCCTGTAAGGTGGGGACAGACAGAGAAAAGAACGAGTCGAAGCTCATTCATAAAGTTTACAGCTGAGAGGAGACTTGAACCTTGACCTCTCACGTCCAAAAAGAAAGCACTCCAAACACCGTGCTGTGTTTTGGAATCATTTTCAAAGGAATTATCTCCTGAATTTTGGAATGAAAAAGTTTGGAGAATTCAAGCTTGTGTTTACATATTTCTGGTGTTCCTGATCTGCAAGAATGTCAACAAATATGTTTCTACATGGAACTACATTCTAGAACATTGCCACAACGCCATCTCTCTCTCTCTCTCTCTCTCTCTCTCTCTCTCTGTCTGTCTGTCTGTCTGTCTTTCCATCTCTCTTCATATATTTCCTCAAAAAGCAACTTTGCACCAAAAACCTCTTCTCATCTCCATAGAAAGAAGCCCAACTGAACAAAACATGGATGGAGGGGGGTACCTTCACTTCCACCTTTTAAACTCCTCCTCTGTTTACACCTTCAGCTCCATCTTTTTATTCATCCTTAGTCCTCAGGCTGTAAAAACTTCAGCGAATGGTCCCTGCCAACCTGTTGTTCTATTAGGTGTCATTCCATTAATTATTTCACACCAAAATCAACTAGTAGAGAACATTACAGGAACAAATGGCATGGCTTCCACAAAGAGGAATTCAAAGTGACTTCAGCAATATTTATAATCAAAAGTGTCAAGCAAACAAAACAAATGTAAAAATGATGTTTCGATAGTGGTGATCCCCACCCCCAGGTAAGCAAGATGCATACATAGCCTGCCCCATACAGGAAGAATGTGTTTTTCTAAGAAGGAAGGGAGCCCCCGGACTCATGGGGCCACCACTGAAGTCAAACAGGGCAAGAGGAGATACGGAAGGGGGAGGCAGTACCAACAAAATGGAGAGTGAAACCGAGTACTTATTGCCCCCAAACTGTCCCCGATATCTAATAGCTTGGATAACCAGCCCAAGTAGTTTGAAAATGCTGCTGTTGAATGCCAGGTCAGTAAATGGAAAAAACAACTGCCATCCAGAACTTGATTTTGGATGAGCATGCTGACCTGGTTTGTATCACAGAGACCTGGCTGGATGAAACTGGGGTGGGGGCCGGGGTGCTAGGTGGTTCAGGTCCAGTTTATTTGACTGACCACACATCCCCTTGTATGAACCTGCCCGGCCCCTGAGATCTTCAGGAGAGGCCCTTCTCTCGGTCCCACCTCCATCTCAAGCTTGGCCCCTTCTTTGCTGTCCTTCCAACAGCAGGCTAAGGCCTGTTTATTTACACAGGCTTTTAAAGATGAAGGTGTTTAAGATCAATTCAGGGATTGCTATGGTTCCTAACTTTGAATTTGTGTTGATGAATTTTAACTGGAAATTTTAAAATACTATTTATATTTAATCCTGTTTTAACATTCTTATATTTGCATATTTTAAATTACTATGCTGATTTTTTTTTCAGGCCAGGAGTGACTTGAGAAACTGCAAGTTGCTTTTGGTGTGAGAGAATTGGCCATCCGCAAGGACGTTGCCCAGGGGACGCCTGCACGTTTTGATGTTTTGCCATCCTTGTGGGAGGCTTCTCTCATGTCCCCACATGGAAAGAAGGAGCTGACAGAGGGAGCTCAACCCACTCTCCCTAGATTTGGATCTCCGACCTGTTGGTCTTCAGTCCTGCCGGCACATGGGTTTTATACCATTGCACCACCGAGGGCTCCGGCTATGCGGATTCTTTTCTGTTACGCTGCTCTTAGTCCCCTTCGGGGAAGATAAAACAAGATATAAATAAATGTAATAATAATAACACATACATTAAATTATGTAGTAATTACAAATAGTTTACACCCACTGTGATAAATCCAAATCATTTCTGAGTTATAGTGATTGTAATGTCATAGATGTGGTTTCATAAACATGGTTTAATCCTTTGGTCGTATAATAGACTATAAGATAAGAAATAGTTGGGAGTGAGTACTGCATGACATGAGAATTTGAGGAGATTTGTATAGGAGACGGTCGGTTGCCATCGAGATATTTAAGATCATCTTCGCAGGCGCGATTGGCGGGGATGAGAGACAGGGCCTTTTCAGTGGTGGCTCCTTGGCTTTGGAACGCCCTCCCTGGAGACATCAGATCGGCCCCCTCCCTCCTGACATTTCGCAAGAAAGTCAAGACCTGGCTGTTTGAGCAGGCATTTGCTGATGAAATATAACGGTTTAATTAGATATATGGAATGACGACGATGTGACGGAAAGTGATTTCAACATGACGCTGAGACTGTAATTGTATGTTTTAATTGTTAATTGTTGTGCTATATGGTCATTGTTTGGTTTGTTACTCGTGTTTTTGATTGAAGGGCAGAGACTGCCTTATGTAAACTGTCCCAAGTCACCTTCGGGCTGAAAGGGGCGGTATAGAAATATGATAAATAAATAGCGACCCAAAGGTAAACCTATAATGGGATTTTCTTGGCAAGAGTTGTTCAAAAAGGGTTTGCCTTCCCGAGAGAATGGGATGTGCCCAGTAGGTTTCCATACCCAAGCTGGGATTCGAACCTTGTTCTCCAGAGTCCTATCCAACTCTCAAACCACTATACCCATGCTGCCTCAGTTCAAGAGTAGTTTTAGACAAAACAAATGACCCATGATGGAAAGGAAGAAATCAGAGGATGTTACAAGTCATAGAGAGGTTTAAAAAAAAACCCAGTGCCTGGATGAACAGGTTCTTTTATACGAGGTACATATATATTTATTCATTTATCGATCTATATCTTTTTAAAAAGAACTTGTCCACCTGAGCACAAACTCTTAGAACATATTATTTCAAAAATAATATGATTATTATTTCTTTCAATGTAATTTTAAAAAAATAAAACTTTGCTTCTGATGTTTTCTTGGCCTGCCCGATTCAAACAAGCAGACATAATCCACATTCAAAAGAAACAAGCATTGCCTCAACTGTGAAAGATGTACATATATAAAATGTGATTCATATCATTTAAAAATACTCAGGTGTGAGGGTCTGAGGCATGCCCACGTATCACTTCCATGTTATTTTAAGCAGCACGTGTGCTGCCTATGTTAAAATAAAAGCTATTCAGCAGGCTCGATAACGCTGCCAAAATGCTAATGCAATTTTTTAAAAGGCACTCTCACCACACCTCCCTCGCCAATGATTCTGGAGAAATATTGTGATAAGCTGTTCAACATGAACACTCATGTTCTAGCTGGTGACTCAGAGATCTGATTTTGTCAGAGAGGCAATACATTGTGACAGCCACAATTGTCAGAGAAAGCTTGGAAATGGGAGTTTTTGGCAAAATCACTTCTGCAGTGTGGAGTCAGAAACAAAATGACTATACAGAAGGAAGTAAAGAAGGAGTAGCATCTACTTAAAGAAACGCTGGACCAAAGTGAAGTCCTGTCTTGATCTGTGTTTAGACAGCATGGGATTGGGGAAGGGTTGACTTTCCCAGTAGAAGAGATGACTGACACTTTAAGAAGCCTTGCCTATGAAGCATATGGGAGGAGAAAGACTAGATCTTAAAGATTGTTTCCCTAAGTGTAGGAAAAAAGGAAAGTAGAAAAGCATGCATGGGGCAGGAGGGGATTGGGACCAAGCAGATGTGGCTAGGTTCTCATAGAAGAGTTGGAAGAGACCACAACAGACCATCCAGTCCAATCCCCTGCCATGCAGGAATACACAATCAAATCACCCCCTACATCCAGCTTCTGTTTAGAAACCTCAAGAGTAGGAGACTCTACCACCCTCTGAGGCAAAAAAAATTCCACTGCCAAACAGCTCTACCACAAGGAAGTTCTTCCTAAAGTTTAAACAGAATTTTCTTTTTTTGCCATTTATTTATTTATGTAAAACATTTATATTCCGCCCTTTTCACCCCGCAGGGGACTCAGGGCGGATCACAATGCACATATACAGGCAAACATTCAATACCATAGACATACAACATATATAGACAGACGACAAGCTACACAATTGGTCGAGAGCTCACCCCGACCCGGGCAGGCCTCAAACTCATGACCTTCTGGTCAGTGGAGATCTTATGCAGCTGATTCCCAGCCAGCTGCACCACATTCCTGGTGCAAACATTCAATGCCAGACATAAATAGACCTTGTCCATACATAAACATTAAAATCATTTATCTCGACACTAAACTCCATTGTTTAAAGCGTCTCAATCATCTGCATCAAATCTGGTTGGCATAATAAGGTTTCCTTTATTGCACTGTCCCAAAGGCTTGGTCCCACAGCCAAGTTTTTATCATCCTTCTGAAGGACAGGAGGGAAGAGACTGCTCTCATCTCACCAGGAAGGAAGTTCCAAAGTTGAGGGGCAATCACTGAGAAGGCCCTCTCTCCCGTCCCTGCCAGTCGCGCCTGTGACAGTGGTGGGACAGAGAGCAGGGCCTCCCCAGAGCATCTTAATCTCCGTGATGGTTCATAGAGGGAGATGCATTCGGACATGTAAATTGGGCCAGGGCCATTTAGGGCTTTATAGGCCAAAGCCAGCACTTTGAATTGTGCTCAATAGCAAACTAGAAACCAGTGGAGCTGCGTAACATGTGAGTTGTGTGCTCCCTGTATGCCACCTCAGTTATTAACCTGGCTACCTCTTGTTTGACTATTTCAAGCTTCCGAACAGTCTTCAAAGGCAACCCCACGTAAAGCACATTGCAGTAGTCTATCCTAGAAGAGATGAGAATGTGGACCACCATGGCCAATTCTGACTTCCCAATTTGAATCCGTTGCTCCAATGTCACAGTATTCAGAGAAGCAGAAAACAAGCTTTTCCCTCCTCAATGTGACGTCCTTTCGAGTGTTTAAGCATGGCAACCATGTCCCCTCTCAGCTTTCTTTTCTCCAGGCTAAATATCCGAGCTCCCTCACCTGCTCCTCATAGGGCTTGGTTTCTAGACTTTTCATCATTTCAGTCTCACTTCTCTGCACACCTTCCAATATGTCAAAATCTTTCTTGAATTGTGGTGCCCAGAACTGGATACAGTCTTCTAGGTGAGGTCTGACCAGAGCAGAATAGAGAGGTTCTGCTATTGTTTTCAGTATAATTTTGTTGGGAGGAATTTGGAGTTTTTGAAAAAAAACAAGGTAGCATTTTATGCTTGTATATGTGTTTTGAAATTATTTAGAAGAGGTGCTGCCTGCTGCTAATCCATGAAGACAGGACTGTCTATACAAATCTAAGAAGATAAATATGCAGTCTGTCTGGAGGACTTCCGAGATAGAGGCTGGGATTTTGTTGCTAGGCTGGCATTAGCACTTCTTCCCAGGGTCATATAGCGGTGGCAGAGAAAATGTGACAATTCAACACAGCTTCTTTCTTGCAGGTCTTGCTTCCTTCACAGAGGCTACAATAAGGGTCTTTTTCTTCTTGTTGCATCAATGTAATTTACACTGGCATGGCAATGCAACAGGTTTCCAGCCAAAAATAGCCAATACATTATTTTTCTTGCTTCTTGGTGATGGTGCCGACACTACCTGTGTTCCGAGATGACCAAGTAAACACAAAACGCTTCTTTCATCTAAATGTGTTATTCAGCAGTGGCCCGGGGGGGGGGGGGGGAGATGGCACTAGTTGATGTTGCACAAGGAAAGTTGTAAAGTAACAAACACACATCAACTCAGTGAGTAACTGGGTGTCTTACAGCACTGGAGGAGAGACTAAGCTAATATTTAGAGAACAGAGTTCTCTTGTACATAAGCCTCCATTTGTTCAAGCCATTATGTCACTCTGTATAGGACCTAACTTTAGTTATTATGCTCATACAAATGCACTAACTCAGACAAGTAATCACAACCAATATTAAAGGCTTTTTTTCTAAAGAAAATGTCCTGGTTACTTTAATTGTTCTATTTGCAGAACTGCTCTTAATTTCATGTAGAAAACTGGAACAAGCAGCAGAGTGACATTTTAAATTTAACTAATTTTAACTAATCTAACTAAATTTATGAGGCCATAAATCTCCAGGAAGTGTGCAAAGGAGTGAAGGAGTGCGACAGTTCCCCCTGGTGGCCAGAAGCTGAAATGTTAAATTGCCTCTGAGTGCCTTGTCTATACCTGTTTGTATGTCAAAGGGCATTATTTATTTATTTATTTACTTATTATTTACTTTATTTATATTCCGCTCTTCTCACCCCGAAGGGGACTCAGAGCGGATTACAGTACACATACTTGCAGACAATCGCTGCAGTTCAACATATGACATATAGACGAACATACGACATATAGACGAACAGAGGCAAACTTCTGGCCACAAGGGGGAGATGACGCACTCTTCATCTCTCAGCGTTTTCCAGAGTCCCTTTGTTGTTCCTTCTGCATTCCTCAGCAATTCCTGGAGTTCTTTAATGGCCTCATAAATCAAAATTTGCCTCCCCACTTTAATGTGGTACCCTTATCTCCTACTTGACAAATGCAACTGTCTTTCGGGCTGCAAAGGTCAACAGCAGGCTACCCTTAAGGTTGAGCACCCACCTCGACCCGGGCAGGCCTCGAACTCATAACCTACTGGTCAGAGAGATCTTATGCAGCTGACACTTAGCTAGCTGTGCCAGAGTCGTGGCATTGAATGTTTGTCTGTATATGTGCATTGTGATCTGCCCTGAGTCCCCTGCGGGGTAAGAAGGGCGGAATATAAATGATGTAAATAATAAATAAAGAATAAATATTTGTCATCGATTCCAACTAATGCACATTTTGGGCTATGGGTGCACACAACATTTCCTGGCCATACTCTTGTTTTAGTCCTCAAAGAGAATAGAAACAGCAAAACTCAACACATCTTTTTGTGAGTTCAAGGGGTGGAGTAGTAGGCTTAGGTCACCCAAGCAACGACAAAAGTAAATACTGTATTGGCAGCATTCATTTACAACAAGTATTTATTTGACTTAGAGGGGAGGAAAGTCATCTATATAGAGCAACCAACCACTTTCCAAGAAAGCTAAACTCCACCCCTCTTCACCCAAGAGTTCTTCGAATTCCCAGCACAGCTTCAAAGTTACATTATAACACTGAGCAAGTCCAAGAAATCAACCACTTCTATTTGGATTCTGACAGCACATCCTACAGAAATATTCAATACATGTATCTCACAAGACTCTTTCTAAAATGTATGCAGGAAAGATTGTTTTCTTTCACCAGCTTCCGCTTTAGTTTTTATTTCAGATTTACATATTTTTTTAATATACTGGCAGTAGGTGGTGAAGCATGTTTATTATACTGACCCAAAGCTGATTCTGATAAAAAGCATGCAGCTAGAAAGAAATGGGCAGAGGCAAAAGATCATGGATATAGGAGGTTTAGCTAGCAGACCTGTCCCTCTTTTATATATTGTACACAATGCTGGAAGAGAGCAACACCCCAACACAGGTCAGTCAAACAATACATGGGTCAGAAAGCTGGCCTCTTGGAACTTCAGTCAGCTCTGGGTCTGTGGCCGTGGCACCACCAGTAGCGGTAGCCAGGAACAAGCATCTGTGCTTGCAAGGGCGTAAGCTTCATTTAGTTCTCCTATGCACAATGTGATACATGCTGGTGTGACCTAGAAACTGAAATCACTGACTCAGAAGAATGTTATCAAACATTAAGTATTTGTTCAAGAAGAAAACAAAATGGTATGCCAGCAATTCATAATGTAGCTGGAGTCATTTTTAAAAAATGCTACATTTGGGCATTATCTTGGAACATGAAGCATCTCATATGTTGGCAGAGGTCTTGACACAGCAAGGCAATAAGAGTCCTTTCTCTTCTCGTTAAACTGTTCCTGAAAGCTGGCAGATCCTATGACATTTGATGAGACTAAGGACGAAGGGAAATCAAGATATGATTATCTTGATTTCCCTTCATGCAATTCAAACCTCTTGAGCATGAATTTACTTTATGTATTTATTTACAGTATTTATATTCTGCCCTTCTTACCTCAGAGTGGATCACAGAACACATAGAGGACAAGTATTCAATGCTGTTATACACTGACAAGATAGACACTGTACATAGATAGATGTATATATATATATAGGCTTTCCCATATTCGGCCTGACTTGGCCACGGTGGTCCACGCTCTGGTTACATCCAGAATAGACTACTGCAACGCTCTCTACATGGGGCTGCCTTTGAAAACTTCTCGGAAGGTTCAATTAGTCCAATGGTCGGCAGCTAGATTGTTAACTGGAGCGGTGTATAGGGAGCGTACTACTCCTTTGTTGTGCCAGCTCCACTGGCTGCCAATTGGCTTCCGGGCACAATTCAAAGTGCTCGTTTTAACCTTTAAAGCCCTAAATAGTTCTGGCCAATTTACTTGTCCGAACGTATCTCCTACTATAAACCATCACGACGCTTAAGATCGTCAGGAGACGCCCTGCTCTCAATCCCACCACTCTCACAAACACGCTTGGTGGGGACGAGAGACAGAGCCTTCCGGGCAATGACCCCCGTCTGTGGAACTCCCTCCCTAAGGACGGAGGGAGGGTTGGCTACCTCCCTCCTGTCCTTTAGAAGACAACTGAAGACCTGGCTCTGTGGCCAGGCGTTTGATTAGATGAAGTGACAATAGGAAAAGAATTTGGGTTTGCGACATTGGATTTCCCGGCTTGATTTTTGGTTTTACTGGCACTCTAATATTATTGTTAAATGAATTTATTGGCTGATTTGTATGGTGTTTTTAATATGTTTTTACTGTTTTAATTGTATTTTTATGATGTATACATTGCAAGTATTGTTGATGCCTATGTGAGGCTGCCCTGAGTTCCCTTTGTGGGGAGAAGGGCTGGATAGAAGAATATGAAATAATAAATAAATAAATAAATATGGTGGCTTGGAGGTTGTGCTCAATTCTGGCCCCATCTTCTTTCCTGCAAGAAGATCTTTTGTTCATAACTTCCTCCTTGATTGAATCACCAGCATTTTTCCTTATAGGTGCCTTAATATCTCCCCGCTTTTTAAAGTGGTACCAATTTATCTACTCATATTTGTTTTCAGATTACTAGATAAGCAGAAGCTAGGCTAAAGGCAAGAATTACTGCAGCTGGCGGTTAACCTGCTGTACAAAATTAAACTGTCCTTTTTGGCATTTTTAACAAAATTTGCAACCTCTCTCTCTCTCTCTCTCTCTCTCATATATATATATATATATGAAAAGCTATTTTTTACAGATAGCCATTATCTGACATATCAAAACTGTCCTTTTTGGCATTTTTATAAATTTGCATATATATATATATATATATATATATATATGAAAAGCTATTTTTTACAGATAGCCATTATCTGACGTATCAAAACTGTCCTTTTTGGCATTTTTTACAAAATTTGCAACATTCTCTCTCTCTCTCTCTCTCATATATATATATATATATATATATATATATATATATATATATATATATATAAAGATAAGCTATTTTTTACAGATAGCCATTATCTGACGTATCAAAACATTATCAATAGATAGTCTCCTTATTTAGTTTGCACATCACTTTACTAAAGACGTTTTTGATGTTTACTTTGCAGCTGAGTTTGTACTACAACTCACAAAACAAACAATGGATTCAGAAAATGCATTCCTTCAAAGGATGTCTGGTGTGAATCCCAGTTAAAACAATCTATTCGCTGAAAAGACAAGTATCTTGACAGCATCACATTTGGCAGGCCACAGTGATACAAAGAGTTACAGCTGGATATATATCAGGCATCCTCAAACGGCTGCCCTCCAGTTGTTTGGGCCTCCAACTCCCAGAAGCCATAACGAGCTTGTACAAATTGTCAGGAATTCTGGGAGTTGAAGGTCCAAACAGCTGGAAGGCTCCAGTTTGAGGATGCCATATATATGGTTGACCTTCTGAGACGGCATCATATTGCTGTGGAGTTGTAGGGAGGAGTGGGCCATTTGGAAAGAGGTTTACAATCTGGCAGCAGAAGGAGAGTCTTCATGGTGGGGAGATGAGAAACGGAGTGGGAAGCTCGTGTTTTTGGTAGGACCTGGAAGGACAGGTATAGGAACAGTGGGAAGAGTGAGGCATGGATACCAAGCTAGTTAAGCAATAGCGACAACCTTCCAAATAATTATATCCACAAGAGAAATCTGAAAATGTGTGTGGAGGGTGTCAACTGTGCATCAGTATTAGTGCCCACTCGCGGAAGAGGAAATATGTATATTTTCATGCACAATGGTGGGGAGCAGAGTAGTCATGGCCATGTGCCTGAAAATTATGCAAAGAACTGAAGATTACAGATTATCCCTTAGACGAGTGGTTTTTAACCTGTGGGCTGTGGACCAGCAGTGGGCAGCAAGGACGAAAATTGGATCCGCAAGCCTCCTTCCTCTTTATTTATTTATTTATTTAATTAATTTTATTTCCACTTCTTTCGCACCGCCTACCACTCCTTTCCCTGCCGGTGACCAGCCCCCACCCCTTGGATAGACTACATCAGCTCTAGATTATTAAATATGGTGTTCTGTGGGCAAGCAGATGGATACTACTGGATGGCATATGTTCGGTATCAGAAGCTAGAGCTGATGTGGTCTATCCAATGCAATTTTCTGATTCAGCACCCCAAATAACCAAACCAAATCTAAAGTTGAGCAAAAATTGATTTGTAACCCTTTTGGTATTAATGTTGGAGTGTGGTTCCTGGTCAGACTGGTCCCTGGTCAAAAAAAAAAGGTTGGGAACCACTGCCTTAGACCAAGGTGAGTTTGTCATTAACATGTGTGGCTGGTTCTGGCAATCTCTCCATAATGTGTGTGGTATGTGTGGCATTCACAGCATAACTGCGGACTCGGAAAATGCAGTGGAAAACAGAATTATTTTTATCAGTGTACACAAGCCCTAACTGTATTATTCACTAGTATGCTTAGCCGTACCTACATAATATAGAAATTTGCTAACAAACCTCCTCTAATTCTAGCTAGAAGTAGGATTAGAGTGAGTTCCTTAAACCGAAGTGCCGGAAAGAATTGCTAATGTAAAATCTAGTAGCAAGCCATTCTATATTACAGCATTATAATTTTTAAATTAAAGATGGAATATTTATGTATTGCCATCACTTTAGTAAAATTTGTTAACAAGATAAAAGAATTTACCATTCCTTCTGACAGCTGCTGGCAGTTAATATCACAATTAGGAGTTACCTAGCAACAGCTAGCAGTGTCAAGGAAAAGAAGAAAAATGGGAAAGTAACTGAACTAATTAAAATGTATTCCGATATTTTAAAGTACTGATGGAAAATCCTCCCAGAGTTAAGCACTTTTACAAACTCTAATAATGGGATAGAAGTAAACGCATGCTTGATGGCAACAGTCTTTAGTAGTGAGTTGTTGTAGGTTTTTTCGGGCTATATGGCCATGTTCTAGAAGCATTCTCTCTAGAGCAGGCCTGGGCAAACTTCGGCCCTCCAGGTGTTTTGGACTCCAACCTCCCACTGTTAGGAATTCCTTGGAGTCCAAAACACCTGAGGGCCGCTCAGCTCGGCTCTGCTCTAGAAGCATCCTCAGAGGTTGTGAGGTCATCCTCTGAGAATGCTTGCCATAGATGCAGGCGAAACGTCAGGAGAGAATGCTTCTAGAACATGGCCATATAGCCCAAAAAACCTACAACAACCCAGTGATTCCAGTCATGAAAGCCTTCGACAATACAGTCTCTAGAAGTGTTTGAACTCAGGCAGGATTGCTGTTTTTAGAGCAACGTGCTCTAGGTCAGTTTCTTACTATTTCTAGAATCCTTGACAACAAAAATATAAACATTAGAAAGAAATGCTTCTTCTGTCTATATACTTCTATCTATATTCTAATTTCTGTGAAATCCCAACCGACTTTTCAGCAAACAGAAACTATTATGCTGGTAAATTCTGAGCTCATGTTCCACATGCGAGCCTTGGTTTTGGGAAAGGGTGCGGTATAAATAATGTTTAAGATAAAAATAAAGATGATGATAACGATGTTGGTATCCATTTCATGTGTCATCAAGAAATTAGATGGAGATGTTTCAAGTCCTGGTGCCTGTAGAGCAGGCATGGCCAAACAAGCCTGTAGGCTGTTAAGGATTGTGGGAGTGGAATTCCAAAACACCTGGTTTGCTCATGCCTGCTGAACAGACTCCCACGGGATCGTCTCAGGAAAAGAGTGCCAGTTTCCTCTTCCCTCAACGTATATTTTTGTAGCTCAGCGTTTCTCAACTTGGTGGTTGGAACCCGGGGGTTGCGAGGGTGTGTCAGAGGGGTCATCAAAGACCATCGGAAAACACATTCTTTTCTGTTGGTCATGGGGGTTCTGTGTGAGAAGTCTGCCCCAATTCTATCGTTGGTGGGGTTCAGAATGCTCTTTGATTGTCGGTGAACTATAAAACCCAGCAATTACAACTCCCAAATGTCATGGTCTATTTCCCCCCAAATCCATCTGTGTTCAAATTTTGGCATATTGAGTATTCATGCCAAGTTTGATCCACATCCATCATTGTTTGAGTCCACAGTGCTCTCTGGATGTAGGAGAACTACAATTCCAAAACTCAAGGTCAATGCCCACCAAACCCTTCCAGTATTTTCTGTTGGTCATGGGAGTTCAGTTTGCCAAGTTTGGTTCAATTCCATTGTTGGAGCAGTTCAGAATTGTAGGTGAACTATAAATCCCAGCAACTACAACTCCCAAATGACAAAATCAACCTCCCCCTCTAACCCCACTAGTATTCAAACTTAGGCAAATTGAGTATTTGTGCCAAATTTGGTCCAGTGAATGAAAACATATCCTGCATATCAGATATTTACATTATGATTCATAACAGTAGCAATATTACAGTTATGAAGTAGCAACGAAAATAATTTTATGGTTGCGGGTCACAACAACAGGAGGAACTTTATTAAGGGGTAATGGTATTGGGAAGGTTGAAAACCATTGCTGTAGGTGAAAAAGAGAAGAACACTCCTTCCTCTCTTCCACTCTTGTTCCTATTGTCTCCTTCTTCCCAATTTCTCCATTTCCTGCTTTCAATATGTCCTCTCCCTTGTCCTCAAACGTCAACACCTGCCTCTTAGAAATTATATAATCTTCACAGATTTCTTCCTTTTACCAACCAGTTCCAGAAAAAGATGACAACATCAAATAGCAATGTCAGAGATAATGCCAAAAGCAGAGCACTTATACTTTTAACGGAGAGCAAGGGCGGCAGACCTAAGGGATAATGTCTCCTTAGAAGGCTCCAGGCAATTACTGGAAGAAAATTCCCCATTACTACCACTATGAAACAACCCTGCAAGTTAACTAACCTCCCTCCTAGCTCATATAACTGTGACCCCAGCTCTCCTCCTCACATCCTCCTCAAGTGTAGCCGCTCTGAGTCCCCCCCTTGGGGGTTGAGAAGAGCGGGGTAAAATCCCGAAATAAATACTGGAAAGACTATACAAGATTTTGATCATGGACTTTTTCCTGCGTCTTGGCAGAGGGTTGGACTGGATGGCCCATGAGGTCTCTTCCAACTCTATGATTCTATGACAGTGAGCTCCTTCAGATGTTGGTAATTATGCCTGCATTGGCATCATCCGTAAGACCCAACCGGGGAGACCATAATCAAGAACCTAGTTTCCTGTTGTCCTTGAAAGATGTCAATATCACTGTAGCTCCTGTCACGGTTGCTGTCGAAATCAAAGGTCCGAGGTAGCTGCTATCCGGGGCCAGAGTTCTTCTAATTATACTACTGCAGCCAACACATTAATGTGTCACAACACATTTTGAAAGCCTACAAGCTGTTCTAAATGATGATCATTAATAGATGCATTGAACTATTTATTTATTTTATTTATTTACTTCATTTATACCATGCCTTTCTCCCCCTCAGGGGACTCAAGGTGGCTTACAACTCCGGTACAATTCAATACTGGTAAAATCAACAATAAGGACCCTAAAATACTCCCTCCATTAAAACGCCTAATAATTCGTCAATAGACACATTAAAACAGTAAACAGATTAAAACATATAAAGTGCATAGTTCAATTCGCCCAAGATCCTTGTTCATAATCCATATTCAAACCGTGTTGAAGCCCATAGTCACTTATTCTTCTAATGCTTGGGTGCAAAGCCATGTCTTTAACTTTTTTTCTAAACACTAGGAGGATGTCACTGGGGAGGGAGTTCCACAGCTGAAGGGCCACCATGGAGAAGGCTCTGTCTCTTGTCCCTACCATTTTTCGCTTGCGAAGAGAGTGGGACTGAGAGTAGAGCCTCCCCAGACGATCTTAAAGTTCTAGTAGGCTCATACAAGAAGATAGGTTCCAACAGGTAAGTTGGATCGGAACCATTTAGGGCTTTATAGGGCAAGACCTCCATTTTAAATTGGGCTTGGGAGCAAATCGGCAGCCAGTGGAGCTGATGCAACAGGGGAGTTGTATGCTCCCTGTACACCGCTCCCGTTAGAAATCTGGCTGCCACCCGTTGGAATAATAAAAGCTTCCGGGCCATCTTCAAAGGCAAGCCCACGTAGAGCGTGTTGTAGTAGTCTATGCGAGGCGTAGCAAGAGCATGGACCACTATGGCCAAGTCTGACTTCCCAATTGGCACACAAATTTAAATTGTGCAAAAGCTCCCCTGGCCATTGCTGAAACCTGGGGCTCCAGGTTTAACGGTAAATCCAGGATCACTCCCAAGCTGCAAATCCATTATTCTCCAGCCACTGCAGCTATGCCTGGTGTAGTCAAAACATTTCTGGTATACCCTTGGCTGGAGACAGCTCTTCTGCAGAATCCTGAATTTGCAAATGAAGGCAATATTTAGTCTAATACTTATCAAACTACACTTACATGTTTGTGAGAGCCCCAACTACGTATTATATCCAGCAAAGGCAATGAAAGAACTGTCTGGTTCTTTTGCAAAATTCTGGCCTTTGCCTTTTTGCGAAGAGGCTTTTTAGAGAAAGTGGACAGGCTAAAATAAATTGCGGACATTCTTGGCTTACTCAACTATCTATTGTTGTTTGTGAAAAATACAATTTCTAAATCAAGCAACCTTGTTGAAAACAGCATTTGACCTAAAGCTGTCCAATCTTCTCACACTTGCTTCCTGAAGTAAGGTTAGAATTTATCAGAAAGCATTTTCCTCTTCACCCTGCCTGGTTTTACATTCAGCAGACAACAGCAGTATTTGTAGGAACGAACATTCAGCCAAGGGAAAATTACAGTGCCAGAAGTGCTTAATAAAGACACAGGTTAATGGCATCATATTCAACACAAAGGCAGAAAAAGAAATACGAAACTGTAATCCTTGCAACGTACACAATGACTGGCTGAGAACAACCAGCATGTTTTTGACAGCAGCTGGATACAGATGGGATATTTTTATTTATTTATTTATTTATTTACATCATTTATATTCCGCCCTTCTCACCCCGCAGGGGACTCAGGGCGGATCACAATGCACAAATACAGGCAAACATTCAATGCCATAGACATACAACATATATAGACAGACAATGAGCTACACAATTGGTCAAGAGCTCACCCCGACCCAGGCAGGCCTCGAACTCATGACCTTCTGATCAGTAGAGATCTTATGCAACTGACTCCCAGCCAGCTGCGCCACATTTATTTATTTATTTATTTAATTCATTTATATTCCGCTCTTCTCACCCCGAAGGGGACTCAGAGCGGATTACAGTACATATACCTGCAGACAATCCCTGCAGTTCAACATATACATATATTGACAAACATAGATGAACAAAGACGAACAAACTTCTGACAAACTTCTGGCCACCAGGGGGAGCTGACACACTCCTCATCTCTCTCAGCATTTTCCAGCTTCTCTTGTTGTTTTTCCGCATTCCTTTCAGCGATTCCTGGAGTTCTTTATGGCCTCATAAATCAGCCAAAATTTGCCTCCCCGCTTAATGTGATACCTTTATCTCCTACTTGACAAATGAACTGTCTTTCGGGCTGCAAAGGTCGACAGCAGGCGACACTCAAGGTCGGGCACCCACCCCAACCCGGGCAGGCCTCGAACTCATGACCTACAGGTCAGAGAGTTCTTATGCGGCTGACACTTAGCCAGCTGCGCCATTTCCCGGTACATTCCTGGTACATTCAGTGGCTAGAGAAAAAGCAGGAGAATCGGGTCCAAAAGGGGAAAGTTTATGTCCAAGGAGAATAAAACTTGGAAATGGTTTGCCAAAGGAAAGCATACTTTCTTGGACTACAGCTCCCACAAACTCCAGTCAGCACAGCCCATACTGGTTTTGTTAAAATACTTCATGACAATAATAATAACAATAGTTTTACTTCTTGCCCACCTCTCCTCATGACTTGAGGCAAGTTACAGCATTACTAATACAAAAACAAACACACAATCATTTTTAAAAACTCCGTAAAATACACATATTAAAACATTCCATCCATAAAATACGTATCAAAATACACAAAATAAAATCCAGGCATACAGTGGAGTTTAAATGTCACTATTAAAACTGTCTGGGTATGCTTGCTGGAAGAGATAGGACTTCACTTGTATCTCTACCTGCAGGTTGTTCCACAGTCATGGAGCAGCTGATGAACAGGTCTTCTGGGTGGTGGTTGCCAGCTGGTTTTGGCTAGTTGGAGTAACTGCGCCCCAGAGGACCTAAGTGTTCGGGATGGATTGTACTAGAGAAGGTGATCCTGTAGGTAACTTAGACCCAGACCATATAGGACTTTTTAGGAATGTCTTATTTACCTAACAGGGAAGGCAGAGCTGGACTAAGTAGCCCCATACTTGTAATTGTGGAGTTGATTGCACAGTTCAAATGCCAAAAATAGGAAACCAAGAACATCTCTCTCTGTGTGCAAGCTTCTTGTGTAATCTAGAACCCAGTGGTATCAATACTCAAATTCAGGCAAGGAACCTGCCCAAAACACAAAGAGCTGTGAGACAGGTAACTGGGAAATAGGAGAGAAGACAAAGACCAGCAAGCGCAACTGTTCATGTGAAAGGAACCACATGAGCAATTAATGGCCAAATGGGACCGACGTTTCTCAATCAATGATCCCAAGTACAGTTCAGCACTCAGGAATGAGAATCATGCAATATTCCAGATATTATTGGAATGCAATTCCCAGCATTCCCCACCTCTCGCTATGTAAGTTAAGGCTACTAAGAGGTGCTATACAAAAATATCTGGAGGATGACATGATCTAACTCCTGGTTTAGGATATCATCTTAACACAGATGGGGGGTTGGCCATTGTGGACTTGTAGTTCACTTACATCCAGAGACACTTTGACCACCATAGATGATGGTGCTCGACCAAACTTGGCACACAGAACCCCTATGACCGACTAAACCTACTGGAGGGATTTGAAGGAACTGACCCACCATGGTGGGAGCTGTAGTTTATCAGGCAGCCAGAGATCACACTGAACCCCACCAATGATGCATCTAGAGCAGTGATTCTCAAAGGGGGCGCTACCACCCCCCGGTGAATGTTCCAATCGGCCACCTTGATTAGCACTGAATGGCCTTGCAGCTTCAGTGCCTGGCTGGTTATTGCCTGGGGGGATCCTTTGATGGGAGGTGTTAGCTGGCCCTGATTGATTCATGGAAAAAAACACTGGGCAACCTTACCTAAACACAAGAATATTTTACTATATTTTACAAAAAAGGTAGAAACATTAATACATATCTTGCTATTTAATTGCTATTAAAAATTAAAAATTTAATTTCTAGAGGGGAGGTGAACACATTTTTTTTCTGAAAAGGGGGCAGTAGGCCAAAAAAGTTTGAGAACCACTGATCTAGAGGAAACTTGTCCAACATGACAAACTTTAACTACTGATGCGAGTTTCAGGGGGCTAACTTGGCATGATGTGAGTTGTAGTTCACCACAACCTTACGCATTTTGCGAAATAAAATAATGACTTTTTCAAATAATTCGGGCAATGCTGGGTACACAAGCTTGTGTGTGTGTGTGTGTGTGTGTGTGATTAAATCAGGTGAAGCATGAATATCTTTGTGGAATTTTAATCTAGTAGTCAAAGTCTAACTAGTGTATACATACAATGAGCTAGTAGGTTAGATGTAATTTTTGAAAATAAATGCATCAAAAATATGAAACACAAAAGACCTCCCCAAACTGGAGCAGAACAGGCAACAGCACCGTGAGATCCAAGGAAGAATGAGCTCTATGCTTGCAAAACTCCCCTCTTAACACACGCATAACTGCACAAACTTACTCTATAATTACACTGATTTATTCTGAATAGGATATAACCAAGCAGAAGAGATTGCCGGAGACATAACAGAATGTTAACTGGAAATGTTAGATCAATAAGCTACAGCATTAAAAAGGCAAATATTTAACACTGGGGATTATAAGAAAGAGGCTGCATCTCTAAAATGTTTTTGTCAATGCTATTATGTCATTCTATGTCCATGTTTGGAATATTATACATGGTTCCAGTCATCTCATCTTAAAAATCATTATCTCAAAAGAAAGAAACATGGAAAAGATCCAGAAAAGCATAGCTAAAATTCCTGGAAAAGAAAGGATAAACAAAGTCGTTCCGGGTTTGTTTTGTTTTTGTCTTACTTCTGAAAACGATATAGAATGGCAACCAGTGGTTAGAGGACATGATAGATGTTAACACAATTAAGACTGGTGTGAGAAGATAAATTATCCTTTCTCTATAGACACCAGAATCAGTGTTGCCCAATTAAATTGACTGACAATAGGCTGGAGTCAGACAAAAGAAGTACCTCATCATATAAGAGGTGAATGCCTGGCTTAATTCAATGTTGTGAGATTCTGCAATGGCTTCAAGTGGAGATAGCTTTCAGAGGAGACTTGGACAAATCTACTCATGTCTATTATTTTTATTACACAGTTTCCCTCTTCCTGCAACCCCAGATTGGAATATGTGGGCTTATCTGTGTGCACGTGTGTCGACTGATGAGGGGTGACTCCACAAATTAATTTTTTCTAAGGGTTTTCTTAGAGGTGGTTTTTGTTTTGTTTTGTTTTTGCCAGTTCCTACGTCTGAAATAAAGCCTACAGCATCTGGTATTCACTGGTGATCTCCCACCTAAGTATTAACCAGAGCTGAACCTGTTTAACTTCTAAGATCAGATGAGATCTTACCCAATTTTTTTTTCTTATAGCAGCAATATGTGGTACTCTTGGCTAATATACACAAGAGAAGAATCACAGGGGAAAGAAAGATATAACAGCAATATAAATATCAAGCGGTACAAATTCTCAGGTTCCAAATCAACATTTATCTATTATGCTTGAAGTAATTTAAACAAACAATATACTGTAGTAGAGATTATGCATACATGCTGTCTTGTAATACATCCATACACAGCAAATACGGGCGGTAAGCTCACATGCAAGTGAGTAGACGTCGTAAAAAGGCGGAAAGGAGTTCCTGCGTCATCAGAGAGGGACACAGTCCCGGATGTCTCCCAACATATAATAAAGAATTGTAAATAATAGTCAAGTCCCGGTCAAAGATGCCAGTCTTATATGGTATTTATGTATTAATGGGAAGACAATCCAGCGATATTGTCAGCACTTGCGGTGCTCGCGTTTCTTCATGCATTGGTATGTATCCCTTGCTCTCTACCTTAAAATCCCATCCATTTCCTATTGCCCTGGGCTGTTTTCCACTTTTGAATCCTACCTAGTTAATTCTAGATGTTTAGAAATATATATGTTTATTATACCTCAGTGCGGTTCCCTGTTGTACGACGTCTGTAGACAACGCTACCTAGGCCACGCCCACTGGTCCTGAGGAAGCCCCTCCGGGGGCGAAACGAAGGCGCGCATCAATGTTGGTTTCGTTGACCATGGATTGTCTTCCCATTAATACATAAATACCATATAAGACTGGCATCTTTGACCGGGACTTGACTATTATTTACAATTCTTTATTATATGTTGGGAGACATCCGGGACTGTGTCCCTCTCTGATGACGCAGGAACTCCTTTCCGCCTTTTTACGACGTCTACTCACTTGCATGTGAGCTTACCGCCCGTATTTGCTGTGTATGGATGTATTACAAGAAAGCATGTATGCATAATCTCTACTACAGTTTATTGTTTGTTTAAATTACTTCAAGCATAATAGATAAATGTTGATTTGGAACCTGAGAATTTGTACCGCTTGATATTTATATTGCTGTTATATCTTTCTTTCCCCTGTGATTCTTCTCTTGTGTATGCTATTGGTGGGTCAGCCTACTTCATTTGTTTATTTGTACTCTTGGCTAATACACACCAAGAAGCTGACCAGGCAGCCCCATGGCAAATGATAAGATTGAATGTAGATCTCCTCTAGAGCAGTGTTTCCCAACCGCTGTGACGCAGCACAGTAGTGTGCTGTGATGGACCTCCTGCTGTGCCGCGAGAAAAGCTCTCTGCCCCCCTTCCTTCCCCCCCCTCCTGCCGAACTCCTGCTACTTGGGGGAGGAGGAGGAAGGGCCGGGCGGCGGCAAAGAAAAAGAAGAAGGGGCAGGGGTGCCGCCTCCTTCGGCTGTTTCCCCAGCCAGCCTCCAATCCGCCATGACTCCCGCCATGACTCTCGCCCCTCGCTCGCTGAAGCCGTGCGGAGGAGGAAGCCAGGGGAGGGGCATAGAGTGGCCTGGCTCCACCCCCTCCCTGGCTTTCACTCTCCCACAGCTTCTCCAGCCTTGAGGGGACAGTGCCAAGCCAGCATTGTGCTGGCTCTGCCACCACTGGCTTGGGATTACCCCCTCAAGGCTGGAGAAGCTGTGGGAGAGCTGAAGCCGGGGGATGGGGCGGGGCATGGCGCTGCCTGGCTCCGCCCCCTCCCTCGGCTTCGGCACTCCCAGCAGCTGCTCCCAGCAGGCCACCATCCCCCAGCCGTTTTTTTACTGTGTTAGAGTGTCATTTTGGTTGGTGGTGTGCCCTCTGATTTTTTTAATGTTAAAAGTGTGCAGCGGCTCAAAAAAGGTTGGGAAACACTGCTCTAGAGTAATCCCTATCAACTGTCTCCAGAGATACAGAGGAAAAGACAGTTCTTGAGAAATAGATAAATTGTGGAACTTGTAGCACTTTTCAGACTGAAAGATGTTTCCAGAATGAGCTTTTGTAGATGCAATCTACTTCATCAAAAGCTTCTGAGGAAGCAGACTGGGTCTACAAAAGTTTATGCTACCTACACCTTCCTCTCAATCTCAAAGGTGCCACAAAATCCCTTTTGCTGGGAACAAATATTGTGAGATCGCTAAGGCACCTTCTATACTGCCATATACAATCCAGGTGACCTGCTTTAAATTGGATTATATGGCAGTGTAGGCACATATAATCCAGTTCAAAGCAAATAATGTGGATTATCTACATTGATAATCTGAATTATATGGCAGTGTAGAAGGGGCCTTGGTCCCATTATCCTGTCCTTCTGTGCTTCCTAAAATACTGGAGTTATCTCCCAGTAAAGATGGGAGCTGAGATTATGGAGCTCATTTTGTGTCCTCAAGGACTGACTTTCAAAATAGTAAAGCAGAAATGAAAGGGGGTGGCATGTGACGTTTAGACATGCTATGAGTTGTGTCTCACACTAATGTTTAATGAACTACAGCTGAGTGTTATTCAGTGATGCCTTGACTTAAGAGTTTAATTTGTTCCATGTGTGAGCTCTTAACTCAAAACGCTCTTATCTCAATGCAAATTTCCCAATGAACTTGAATTAATTCATTCCAGCCTCTCCCCCTAACCCCCATTTTTTGTTACATGTTTTAAAATAAATAATAACATATAAGTGCACATTCATATGGAACCATTTTTAAAAGATCAACTTTAAATGACAGAAGCACAAAGTTGTGGCAAGGAAGGCCAAAGCACAAAGTCAGGCGACAGAGGCATCATTTTCTTCACACTGTATTCATTCCAGCCTCCCTCTCTTCATGAAGCCAAACATATCAGGAATAAAAACCACACAACTAACCCACACTAACCCAAAATCAACCAACCCAAAATTCCTCAAAGAAGAAAAAAGCAAAGCCGACTGCAATCTCCCAAAGGCAATAAGAGCACGAGGCACAGAGGCTGCTCCATTGAAGTCCTAAAGCTCTCTATTCTCATGCTAGCACTCCCTCTGGGACTAGCTCTTAACTCAAAATGCGGCTCTTATATCAAAGTTAAACCCGGTCTGACTGACAGCTCTTAACTCAAAATGTTCTTAAGTTGGGATGCTCTTAAGTAGAGGTTCCACTGAATATGCAAATACAGAAATTAACACATTTATTTAACACATGTTGCTTTTTAATCTACTAATCCTAGAAATACATTCTTATTTGAGACATCCTTCCATAAACATGATCTGAGCAATCAATATACAGTGTTAAATCATATTTCTTGAATATAAAGGCTGTGCTGCAGTGGAAAAAACATTTTTTCCCAGATGAATTTAGAGGTAGTTTTTTTCCTCTTCTGCTATTATATCGCTTGGGTCCTTCAAACTTCCACATAGCACACTGGCAAAGCAGCTTGTGCTGTTTATATTTCACAGACACATGCTTTGCATCATGTTACAGTGATGGTATGCAGAGCCATGATGACAGTAAATTCTGTTAAGTGCCACTGATCCACAGGTTTTCCTCTTCCAGAGAGCCTACCTAGGGTGTGGGCGAACAAACAGTGCTCTATCCAAATAATTCCAAAATTATCTTAATTGTTTATAAACTAAAATCTATTTATAATATATCATTTAAAAGCACTAACTATTGTATTTTTTTAAAAAAATAACTCTAAGGTATGTGCTCCTTAAAGACATCACAGCAGCATATAATACATACAGGGAAGAGTTGCTTCCTTTGCTAAGCTGTAGAAAGTAAACACTGGAAAAGTTAAGCTTTCAGAACTGGGTCTGTAGAGTTTAAAAACAACTAACACTGTTAATAAGATTGGCAGGCATGTTCTGAACCAGTCACTCTTCAAAAGGATAGCCCAAGCAGAGCTCATTAACCTAGTCTAGAAGTTATTAGGGCATGAATGACGGTGGCCAACCTGTTCCTTTCCAAGAATAATGCATACAGCTGGCAAACAGGTAAGATGGGAGATGGGCATGCTCCAAGACACATCTGCAATCCAACCTTCAAGCACTGATATAAACTGGATACCTGGCACTTTAAGCAAAATATAATTTAAATTATCTGTTTATTTTTGGTTTTTTGAATTGCAAAAGTGGCAAAGTTATGGAATTATCAGGTCTGCGTCCATCGCAAATACCAATATGCACACTACGTAACTCTGCAGCAATGTTTGGATAGCGTCAGAGTGGTGCAGGGACCACAGTCACCAGATCATAACTTGGAAAATGTAGGTTCAAGCACCCATTAAGCCCTGAACTTCACTGTGCAATCATGGGCCTGAAGTATCTCATACTGGGTGGAAATGGGCCCAAGCTGTCTATCTCACAGGGTTGTTGTAAAGATAAAGCAAGGAGAGGGAGTTGGAAGAGACCTCTTGGGCATCCAGTCCAACTCTCACCGAAGAACTGGTGTTGTCCGTAGACACCTCTAAGGTCATGTGGCTAGTATGACTGCATGGAGTGCCATTACCTTCCCGTTGGAGCAGTACCTATTGATCTACTCACATTTGTATGTTTTTGAACTGCTAGGTTGGCAGAAGCTGGGGCTAACAGCGGGAGTTTTATTTTATTTTATTTATTTCCACCATTTCTACCCTGCTTCTTCTCAACCCCCTAGGGGGACTCAGAGCGGCCTAACAACAGCAACAATTAGATGCCAAAAACACAGTATACATATAATAGAAAACCAACAACAGTCAAAATTAAAATACATTAAAATACAATTAGCAATTAAAATACATCATATACATTCACATAAGTTAAAAACAGTATTCCGTCCATAATAAAAGCATTGGGTCATGACCACCAGTTCACTCCATTCCCCGGATTAGAACCTGTGATCTTTCAGTCAACATGTTCAGCCAACCCACTGTGCCATCGGTGTTTGTGGCAAATGATTTCTTGACTTTGCCCATGATGGTGTCAACTTTCTCCCCACCCGCCCTCAAGTTGGCATCACTGCCATTACTGGAGAGCAGTGGAGTGGAGAAGACAGAACAAGAGGGATCACTTGAGCCATGCCAGCGTATTCTTAAAGGAAATTCAGCAAGATTATATTTCTACTTCATTTTAATTGAAAATAGCATTTAGGGTGGTAAAAAGAAGGTACAGCCAATCTTTCTTATGGGCAGATTCATTCTTATTCACTCTAATTCTAAAATTACTGCCAACCTGCTGAGAATGCTGAAAGTCTATTTCCTCACCAACTTCATAGCACTTTATTACTTTTCTTAAGACAAATGACACTAATCATGCAGGTAAGACAGTAATTCATTAAACAGTAGTGACCTTTCCATAATTTATGCAGAAGAGGTCAACTTTCTCTCTACTGCCTGAAATTTTTCTGGTGACTGATTAGTAAATTACTGAAAAGGGTGATCGCAAGCATCTTAACTAATCCAGTTCTTTCTTTCTCTCTCTCTTTCCAAAAAGACTATTATCATGCATGCTACATATTCTCCAAGGCAGCTCATTGAAAACTTTTTCCACCACCTACATGCAAATAGCATAATTGTACTGCCTTCTTCACCTCAAACCACAGCAAATTGCGACTTCATCATCAAACACTTTCCACTTTTTATAGGAAACTGTGCAAATCTATATTTGTGGGTGTATCACAGAATCTGTATGGCCTAGCTGCAATTCACATCCAACAACAACAAAGGCAGGTTTCCTAATTTATTTTATATCCACAAATCTGTTTAAAAAGTCATTTTACACTACAAAGCAATACAGTCTTTTTGCTAAAAATGTTCTTTTAAGGGCCAGGTTAGGATTGCCAGGTTGAATACGGGACAAGGCTCCCATTGCTTTAATAGTTATCCTCAATCAGGAAGACTTGCCATAAAGGCCCATCAAGAAGAACTATAGCACCTTTCCTCTTCCAAACACCCAAAACATACTTTAATGCCGTGTTTCCCAACCAGTGTGCCGTGGGACACTAGTGTGCCATGAGCAATCATCAGATGTGCCGTGGAAAATTGGCACTCTCCTCCCTCCTAGCAGCCCCCTCATAGGTTTCCAAGAAACAAATTGAGCCTCTCCGCTTGGAAATGTTTTTTTTTTTACTATTTTACTGGATTTTTTCGAGAGTCCCCCCCCCCCGGGGGGGGGGAAGTGTTTATAACAGCTTCATGACATCCATAGTTAACAGGAAGCAAGTTTCACTCAGGGTGAAATTTCACAAAGGTCTGGAGAACAAGCTCTATGAGGAGCGGTTTGAAGAGCTGGGCATGTTTAGCCTGAAGAAGAGAAGGCTGAGAGAAGACATGATAGCCATGTATAAATATGTGAGAGGAAGTCACATATATGTGTGTTCATCGAAACAGGCCCAGGTTTCACACTGAGTGTATAAATACATTTAAAAACATATGAACTATATGTATTACTGTGTTAGAGTGTAATTTTGTGTCATTTTGGTTGGTGGTGTGCCCCAGGATTTTGTAAATGTAAATAATGTGCTATGGCTCAAAAAAGGTTGAAAAACACTGCTTTAATGGATGCTGCTCCCCTCGCAGCTATTTGTTGACCAGTAGAAAACAGGACGGGGGTCAATGGCAAAGCATGTATATCTATTCCTGTAACTAAACACAAAGCGATGGCATCATCCTTCAGAACCTTCCAAAAATCCAATGAAATTACAGGAGGATGCCACCTGGAAGTAGTCAACTCCCGGAAGTCCCGCCCTCGGAGGACTCCGCTCCCAGCGTTGACCTGACCAGAGTACAGCGAGGCCCCCGGAAGAGGAGGAGACGCCGCCGGAAGAGGAAGGAAGGCACCCGAGCTGCCTCACAGGCTATGGAATGGAGGCCGGGACCAGCCTTCCGCCAGATTGGCCGAAGGGACTGAGCTCGGAGAATCGATCCCCTTGCTGACGGGTCCAGAACGGAGAGGACCCCAAAGTCGTTCTTCACCAGGACGTTTTGGAGCTCCTGCTACAAGCAGTCGAAGCTCCGAGGGCCTCACCGGACGATCAATAAAGATGTGAAGGACACTGCGCAGTCAGGCCGGGACTCCCAAACCACACTCCCATATGGGAGCTCACGGGTTTTAACCCCCACCGGCGCCTTGGCACCGGCGATGATATTGGGACATCCCTGCCTGCCTCCTTTCGATGGCAGAATGGGGCCTTAAGGGCATCGCTGCGGACACTTCCCTATTTCCTCCCTCCCTCCCCATCCTTTTGTTCTTCCCTCTGTGTTTTTTGTATATGTTGTTGTTCTGTTGCTGTAAATCACCCAGAGCATCTATGATGGAGAGCGATTAACAAATATTAAATTCTATTCTATTCTATTGCCGTTAACTGGGATGCCAAAATGGCTTTGTAGGTGCTAACTCCCAAAAATGCTTGCATCTCTATTATTTGTGTATTCTGGTGCTAGGGAAACTCTTCCAAAAGAACAAACTGACATTGTGATGGTTACATAGCATATTAGGCTCCCTATAATGCCAAGAGACTGGGGAATGGCTGTTTACCTTACAGGAGGCTGTATGTGACCAACAGATTTTTGATTTCTATCAACCTAATGGAATTGTCCAGCACATGTGCTTTGCAGCAATTACTTGGCAACATTGGCAAACTACTTTAGACTGTAAGAGCTCACAGCTCAAGGCTCCCACTCTCTCCGGATTCTGGTTTGTCGAGGTAGGAAACAGAAGTGCTCTTCTTTCTGTAAATAATGTTGGATTGATAGGCCTGGTCTTCTAATTTCTCGTAGAGTCACAGGGAAAAGAAAGTCTCTGAGAGTTATAGGAGGGTGAGGGTGGGGTGCCTATACTAGCCAAAACATGGGTTGGATCATGAGAGAGAATACATGTTACAGTTCTCCGTGACATAAATTTGCAGAAAAAAAGCAAGAGATCCGCCCTATAGTCAGCCTGGCAAATGGTTTTTATTGATATCCCAAGGACCAACAATTATTCATATAACTCCTTCATAGTTGTATAGATAAAGAACATTACATTCATATAATTACATATCCATACAATCGATTGGAGCCATCTTTTCAAATACTGAACACATATTTTACATTTCTTATTTCTGCGGCCAATTTATGCAGAAATATCTAATTCCTGTGTATTCAGACTTTAATATGGATTCTAAGGCCAATTTTATGCAAATTTGCTAGCATTCTACAAGAACTAGATCCTGTCTGATATTGGATGCTAAACAGGGTCAACCGTGGGTAGTACCTGAGTGGGAGACTGTCAATGGATACTCATTGCTGCAGATTATATTTCAGAGGGAAGGAACTGGCAAAGCCACTTCTGCTGAGTATAGCTTGCCCAAGAAAACCGATTGGTTCATCATAAGTTGGCAAGCAACTCACTGGCATATGTTATAGGACCAGGGCCTTAAAAACACTGGGACAAGTAATGTAATACACCTCAACACATAATAAGCCTCCGGTGGTGTAATGGATTAAACTCTTGTGCTGGCAGAACTACGGACCAATAGGTCAGCTGTTCAAATCTGGGGAGTGAGTTGAGCTCCCTCCGTCGGCACCAGCCTCCCATGAGGGGACATGAGAGAAGCCTCCAACAAGGATGGTAAAACATCAAACATCGGGCATTCCCTGGGCAACATCCTTGCAGACGCTTCTCACATCAGAAGTGACCTGCAGCTTTTCATGTCACACCTGACACACCCCCCCCCACATATTAATCCACAGCTGATGACCCAAACTACATAGAAGTTAAAAGCTACAACTGTGCAACTTGGATGGCTGTTTCTTCATAAGCTGATCTTTTCATCACCAGTCGGGTCTTCAAGCTCATTTGGACTCCTATAGCCTCTATTGTGAGAAATCCAATGATATTATTTCCTGCTCCGACACCCTGAAAATTCCCTAATTATAATGTATGTTTGAGTAAAAATTTAACTGCAAGGCATTTGGGAATGAAAACCAAAGTATGCAAGTAAATAATTTAAATTTTAATGATTCCGAGGAGTGCCCTTGAGTAACCTCAACAAAGTAAAGATTTAGGCACAGATTATCCAGATAAACACTTTGATTTTCTCATCTGCTGATCCTGATTGTCGGCTGGCTTGGGATTTTGTTTTGAAGGCTTCAGCTTGCTTCTGGGAGAAGGATTACAGATGCTGTTCAGGAACCAGACGTGAAAGTGGTCTGACATGGAACTCTTGTTGGGATCAAAGGTACAGAAAAGACCTTTTCGAAAGCATGACGATAGCTGCGGCATTATCCTTTTAAAGCAATTTCTGTGAGACCAAAACAACCAACTAGGGATATCTCCGGCAATATTAATGGGATGCAACTTTTCCGTTTTGCTCTTTAAAGCAAATACTTTTTTTTTTGGAAAAAGTCAAAGGCTTCAATGTTAGTTTTTTTTAAAAGCTTGCTTGCTTACTTTCCAAGAAAATAAAAGTGTTGAGTTTTAACTGAAACTCACTTCATGGCCCAAAGTGGGATCAGCTGCATTAAGCAAGCTGCAGGACACCGATCACACACTTACAACTTTTCTAAACAGGATTGTTGCAGCAGCTTGGGACAAAACTGTTGAATTATTACCTTAACAAAAGAAAGGCACTTTTAGGTCCCATAATCCCATTTGAAATCTCTTTTATTCCACTCCCTACTCTTTTGGGCCTTGAAATTGCAATCCTCTTTAAGTAATCTCAAGACTAATTGGTGCCAGAACTCCAGTCTCCCGCATTTCCACCATTTCTCTGTTTTTTCCCCTCCCTCCTCCTTTTCTACTTTGTGCAGGTGCTCTTAAGTTTCTAGAGCCGACTGACCCTATGTGGCTGGAATGGGTTGTGATATAATAACGATCAGCAAAAGGAAGTTCTGCCTTTAAGAATTCCTTATCTTGAGCACCAAGATTTTATACAAACAAGCTTCACTGTCAATTAAGGACTTTAAGTGGTGAAGGAATGCAGAAAGGAATATTTTACTACCTGCATTTTCAATATAGATGGCAACTGCAAATATAGTTTGGAAAAGTTACATTTTAGATTATAACTCCCAGAAACACCAAACTAGCCTGGCTAGAATATGGTCCTTGTTTGTTAATCTCTGATGTTTCTTCTTCTCCAGACTAATTAAGGCTTACACTCTACATCAGTGTTTCTCAACTTTCCTAATGCCAAAACCCCTTAGTACAGTTCCTCTTGTTGTGCTGGCCCCCAACCATAAAACTATTTTCACTGCTACATACTTCATAACTGTAATTTTGCTACTGTTATGAATCATAATGATGGATGGATGGTATCCTTGAAGTGACTGGCTTGACCCTATAGGTTCTACTGTTACAGTGAAACAAATTCAAATGGTTCAGGTGTTTGCATACACACGGAAATAAAGTCCATACTAGCAACAGTCTCTTAGTAATATAAAGACTGATATAGTAGAGTAGTCCGTGGCATTCAGAGAAATCCACCATAGCATTCAAATAAATCCATAGTATCTTCCCAGGATTACAGGTTGGACTCACTGTAAACAGTTCAAGTGAGAGAGTGTTTTGTGGCTAGAACGCCCATGCTGTATCTGGAACACGGGTCGACAGGCGACTTGTGTGTGGCCACCCCGTTTCGCTAAGGCTTTATCAAGACCCGTCCGTGATTTCCAAGGCGCTCAAATTAATCAATTGGAGACAGTGCTATATGCATAGATCATTCTCTTGAGAAGCGCATTCTCTTGAAGGAGCTGGGGGTGGTGACGGCTGAAAGGGAGTTCTGGCGTGGGCTGGTCCATGAGGTCACAAAGAGTTGGAAGCAACTGAACAAGTAAACAACAAATGAATTGTAAATATCTGATATGTAGGATGTATTTTCATTCAAATTTGATACCCGATATGTGCAAATTTGAAAACTGGTGGGATTGAAGGGGATTGATTTTGTCATTTGGGAGTTGTAGTTGCTGGGATTTATAGTTAACCTACAACTAAAGAGCATTCTGAACCCCAACAACGATGGAATTGGGCCAAGCACACAGAACTCCCATGACCAAAAGAAAATATTGGAAGGGTTTGGTGGACATTGGCTTTGAATTTTGGAGTTGTAGTTCACCTACTTCCAAAGAGCACTGTGGACTCAAAAAATGATGGATCTGGACCAAACTTAGCACGAATCCTCAATATGCCCAAATGTGCAACACTGGTGGAGTTTCTGGGATTTATAGTTCACCTACAATCAAAGAGCATTCTGAATCCCACCAACGATAGAATTGGCCCAAACTTTCCATACAGAACCCCCATGACTAACAGAAAATACTGTGTCTTTGGAGACCCCCCCTCGTGCGCCCCCCCGGGGTCCCGACCCCCAGGTTGAGGAACAATGCTCTACATCAAGGTGCTTTCCAAAGAAAGTAGAGACAGATTGTTGCTTTCAACTGATTGTTCTCCCATCTTATTGGTAATTAATCATCTGCTTCCATCTACTTCTGCAATCTTAAACAAAATAGATGTACAATCCTGTAACTACTTCAATGACCTCTATTACAGTTTTAAAGGAGTGCAACTTATCTGAACACTCATTTTCACTCCATGGTAGGGGTATAAATAATAAAGACATACATACATGACTTTGTGTTTTTCTCCTTTGTATATTTAGCATTTTAAGGGGGAAAGAAGCAGAACTTTTTGTTTCTTCAAAACACACTAGTTACCGTAGAGATGATCTTGGGGGAATATTCTAATAATATCAGACCCACAGAAACATTTCAAGCAAAGCAAATGTCACGGATGCCATCCCCTAACTTTACTGAAGCCATCAAAATGGTATTTTAAGCCAAATGTCCTAAATCTGAAAATATAATATAAATGCTACAAAGGGAGAGGCTAAAATTATAGCCACTTATGAACTGTGAACCACAGTATTGAAATTAGTGCCTCTCTTTGCAAGCTTGACATTATTTTGCTAAGGAAAATTATCACAACCACAAGGCCAAGAAGGTCAATTATTCAAATAAAACAGTGATTTTCAACCTTTTTTGAGCCGCGGCACATTTTTTACATTTACAAAATCCTGGGGCACACCACCAACCAAAATGACACAAAATGACACTCTAACACAGTAATACATATAGTTAATATGTTTTTAAATGTATTTATACACTCAGTGTGAAACCTGGGCCTGTTTCGATGAACACAAAATAGATATACTGACAGGAATGGTAGAAAGACACATGAAAGATATGAAAGATAGCTTTTGCTTTATTGCCTCGAGCTCGCCGTCTTTTTTCTTCTTCTTTTGTCCACCACTCATATTAGGGCCTTCATCTGTGTCATAATTTTGTCCAGGGCCCTGTTTGGCATTTGTATTTTCCCTTCTCAAAAACTTCTCCATCACTGTAAGTCACTTGTCTTGCTGTGATCCCAAATTGCCACTGTCACTTGACGCGCAGCTGCAACACTAACTCTAACTTTGTTTACTTAGCCGGGTCTGAGCAAATCCAAGATGGCGCGACCATAGCACTCTCACATCACTTCTTAGGTGACGCGAGAGTGCTATGGTTCCATTTCTTAAAGGGACAGATGCACCTTATAGTTTATATATGAATGAAGTGCGAAAATAATTTCCCACGGCACACCTGATGATCTCTCACTGGCACACTGGTTGAAAATCACTGAAATAAAACATTCTGAGACGCTGGTTTTCAAGACAATTAACTGGTAACGTACTCCTAACTGGCTTCTCATTTTCAAATATTATTTTTGAAAAAGATTCTCAAAAATAATACTGCTAGTTCTCCTACATAACCACTATTATAACTAATGGATGTTTCAAAAGCTATCTGCAGGAGGAAGCTCCAATTCACCTAAAACAGGTTTGGTTGCAAACATGTCATCTCTATGAAGAAAAACTTTACACACATGGACACGTGCACACAATAAATGACATATCTATTTCACAGGTGCTTTCCAACATAGAATTGATAGCCAGGTAGGAAGGAATACAATCTTACACCAAGAAGTCAAAAGCAATTACATGATTAAAGCACCACTCTGAGAAGTTTCTTAAAATACTAGCTCAGTGCTAATGAAAGTTACTTACTATTTGACAAGTTCCAGAATCTCAGCTAACATATCCAATTATAACCTGGAAGAATTTAAGGCATGGATGTGCAAAAAGTAACTGTTCTCAAATTTATGTATGCTAAACTCTTAATCATTTACATGGTTTGTAAAAAGAGCAAAACGAAATGAAGCCTTTTTAATTCCAAGCTCAAAACGTATGAGAAGAATATGTAAGAGCAACCCTGCTGAAATCAGATAAAGCCTTTCTTTCACTCCACACGGGCAGCTGGATCCCTCAAATAGGAAGAAACTTCTGAGTAGAAGCAGCACAACAATTTTGGGGCACACCTTCTCTGAACTGGACTTTTCTTTTAGCTGTCTGATAAGTCACTGGTATGCTTCTCATCCCCAAATTTTTGTAAACCTTATAAAATCATAGTTTGGAGAGGGGGTTGGGCTGAATGGCCCTTCTGGTCTCTCCAAACTCTATGATTTTATAAGGTTTACAAAAACCAGTAACACACACACCTTTTTTGGTCAAATTACAATAATGCACTTTTTGCCACTGCACAGTACATTCAGCAGGGTATTGACAATTGTGGTGCGCATTAGATTCAATGGTGCATTGGACTCGAGTAAATATGAGTATGTTGTGAGTAAGAATTAGAGCCTGAGATTTCGTCTACCTTTCCAACTGTTTTCCTTTTAGAACATACCTTTTGGGCAATACAGATTTTTACAAGCCACCTGGAAGTCTCTTTTTGCCTGAGAGTGCATTTTGAAAGCTCCATCAATTCTTTGGTTGCCCTGGGTTGCAAAAGAAATACCACTGAACTCACAACAATAGTTGGAAGAACTTTGTTTCCTTTTTCAGCTACTATCATTATCTCAATTCAACATTTTATTGATGACTAGCTGACCCGGCCACGCGTTGCTGTGGGATTTTGTTTAACTTGGGGACTGTGTGTGTAGTTATGTACAGTATATGTGTATATATGTATGCGTGTATATGTGTGTACTTATGTATATGTGTGTTTGTATATGTATGTGCATGTATATGTGTTGATGTGTGTAAGTACAGGTGTGTTTATGTATGTGTGTATGTGTATATTTGTATATTTCTGTGCATGTATATATGTGTGTGTGTATGTGTTTCTGTGTTCCTTTCTTCTCCCCTCTTTCCTTCCTTCACTCCATCCTTCTATCCTTTCCTTCCTTTCCCCTCCCGTCCTTCCTGCTATCCTTCCTTTTTCCTTCCTTTCTTCTCTCCTTGTTCCTTCCATCCATGCTTCCTTCTATCCTTCCTTCCCTTCCTTTCTTCTTCCCTCCTTCCTTCCATCCATTCTTCCTTCTATCCTTCCTTTCCTTTCTTCTCCCCTCCTCCCTTCCCTCCCTCCCTTCTTTCCTTTCCCTCCTTCCTGCCATTCCTCCCCTTTCTGTATCAGTCCTTGCTCCCCTTGTCTCAGTCCCTCCATTCCTTTTCCTAGCTTTCCCTACCACCACCAACATTCAGACTCTCAAAACTGCCAGGGGGTGGGGGTGGGGGGGCTCCCAGCCAACATTCTAACTGAGGGAGTATTTGCATAATGCCTCTAATTGGTCAGCTCCACTAACATTCCGAAGCTGTAAACTGCCAGAGGGAGGTGGTGTGGGGGATCATGGGAGTTGTAGTCCATAATGGGTTTTTTTGGATTTGTGGCCGTTGGCTCTTTTTTGGGCAGCGGGGGTGTTGTAAACATACAGTACCTCGTAGGGTTTTCTGGGTATGTGGGCTGTTTTTGTGTTTCTGCCTTGTGTGTTTTCTTTGTCTATAAGACAGGACCCATGACATGGAGGATTTTATATATATAGATAACAATGTGAGAAAATATGACTAGAGTATACTGCATACGAACCTTTAAACAATGGGTCTTTCATAACTGCTGAGATTTGGTTCTAAGAACCCCTGTGGAAACTGATAATCATTTATGATGAAGTCTCATTATCTACAATGGTGTAGGAAAATGGTTTTTACATAAAACAGCAAAAGCAAGATTTGGAATAAAAAATTTTTTCAAGCCATGCATAGTTGAATTTGTGGATATGGATGGCCAGCTGTACACTGACGTTGCTTATTTGCTTTACACAGAGAATTGTAGTACACAATGCCATTCTCTGAAAGCTTCAAAGGACTGCTATGTTAAAAGCCAGTTTTCTCCCTTGTTACATGCAAGTAGTTTTTTGTTTTTTACGTGTACCAGTTCTGTGGAAACAAAAATGTTTATTGGGCCACTAGCAAGATGCAAGGTTGGCTAGTTGTTCAGTAAATTTGCTTTAGCTCTGCAAACATTTTTATAGAAAGGGTGTACATGCTGTGGGACACATTCTGATCCAGTGTAAATAAACTCATTTCCCAGAAGGGAATGGGCATTAAAAGAAAAGCAAAAGAAACGTCCAGCAATTTTATTACTTGTATTCCCTGTATTTCTTCCAACGAATGGGATTGAAGACAGTTTACAATAAAATGAATAGTGCTTTAGCAGTTTGAAGCATCAAACATTAATTAAAGGAAACAGCTTTCAGAAAAAAAAGGAAGCCAAAGTCACCACCTACTTAGATTAACTGTCCCCTTTAGAGCAAGCCAGCCTAACTGCCCTTGGCTTTTCTGAGTAAGTATGCATTTCAGGGTGATAGCACTAAAAATAGGGCCTCCCCCTAGAGATCACAAAGCCTGACGGGGCCCATGTGGAAAAATATGGCCCTTTGGGCAATTTTTTGGAATACAAACACTTGGAATAAAAGACAACACAACGGAGAAGGATGTAGAGAAAATACCTTGCCTGTAGAAGGCTTTAGGATCAATCCTTGGCAACTACAGATAGAGCTGGGAAACTGTGACTGAAATCTTGGACAACTGCTGCAAAGCCGAAAGGCAAACTATACAGAATTAGATGGGATCAGCAGTCTGATGCAGTTTGACCCCAACTTGAACTGCCACGGCTCAATGCTATGGATTCATGGGAGTTGTAGTTTTACAAGGTTTGTGAAAGAGTGTTGATGCATCACCAAACTTCAACTCCCATGATCCTATAGCATTGTGCCAAAGCAGTTCAAATGGTATCACACTGTTTGCATTCTATTTATTTAATTAGTTGCCACATTTAAACCTTGCTTTTCTCAACCCCGGGGGGGGGGGGGGACAACTCAAGGCGGCTTTACATATAGGCAACTATTCAATGCCTTAAAATAAACATTTTAAACTAGAAGTTAAAACTCACTGAAACATTTAAAAACATTACATTCACTATTAACCACACTATTCGCAATCGTAATCCGGGCCATTCCAATAATCATTACACATGATTCCATATCTATCTATTGCACTACAATTCTACTATGTCGAGCCAGCCTTGATCTAAATTCATTTCCTACACTACTGGTCCCAGCATCAGAACTGAAAAAGTTATGTTTTGGACTATAGTTCCCATGCTGGCTGAGATCCTGGGAACTATAGCTCAAAATAGCAATTACTCCAAGCATTAGCCACTACTCTCCTTGAAAGTCACACCAGACTGCAAGAGAATACATGCCCGGTAACTACGACATTCCAGGGAATAAGCTCTGAATCATTTTGTCTCTAAATTCAATACATTTGTTTCTCTGCAAGGTTTGAAAGACACGAACAGTGGGTCAATTTGTCTCTGCGGGATCCTGCCAGCCGAGCCGTATAAACCTTGTAATTCCTTCTGTTAATCCAGCCCCCTAGAGGCATCTTAATATTGGGAGAATTAAAGTCATCTGCATGTAGTTTATTAATTTCAGTCACTGAGCTTTACAGCCAAATCCTTCAGTCTTGCGGCATTTGGGGGGAAAGCAATGGAATGCTGCCGTGCAACTTTTCTTTAAAGACCGCATCTGCACACCTAAAACCAGAGTTTCACTTTTCAACATCACAGAAAGTGCTGATTTGCAAGTGGGAATCTGCTCTTCCTTAGGTGATCTCATTTCTCCACCAAAAAAAACACCAACAACTCTAGGTATACAATTTTTCAGCACAGGGAATTTGGACACAATGAATGTTTTGCATATATACTTATTACTTTGTATTACACAGACCAAGGTACCCTTGATTTGAGAAGACATTGCCAGCACTTGAAAAACAAGCTGTGTCTTAAAACAACTATCTCTCTCGGCATTACTTCGTGAACGAAGATTCTTAGGAAGGACTCATCCCACACTTTTTACAAGTGCGTTGATGACTAAAAAGGCCAATCTGAGATAGGCAAGTTTGGTTGCAGAAAGCACACCAGAAAGTCTCCTTGGGTGATGTCGTTTCCAAGTTGCGGTTCTTTCTGCGTTGTTGTTTCTCTTCGAGACCCATTCGGCGTGTCTTCTCGAAAGAGGCCGCAGCATTTTGGATAGTGCATCTCCATGCCTCCTGATGTGAGGCCAGGATGGACCATTGTTGGTGATCAATCTGGCCGAGCCTGAGATGTTGTTTCAGGGAGTCCTTATATCTCTTTTTGGGGGCGCCTCTCTTGCACTGACCCGTGGCAAGTTCACCATAGAGTAGTATCTTTGAGAGTCGGTGGTCCTCCATCCTAGAGATGTGCCCTGCCCAACGCAGCTGTGTTCTCAATAGCATGGCCTCAATGCTGGTGATCCCTGTTTACTCAAGGACAGCAACATTAGTCTCATAGTTGGTCCAGTGTATATTTAGGATTGTGCGAAGACAGCGCTGATGAAAGCGTTCAAGGAGTCGTAGGTGTTGGCGATAGGTGACCCATGTTTCAGAGCCATAGAGAATAGACAGTACGATAGCTCTGTACACACTGTAAAACAACTATACAGAAAACGTTTTTATTCAATTCTACAAGTGTTCAGTCTCAACAAAGACGAAATAAATTGTGCTTATATTCAGAAGGCTATCCAATGTATGTAGTGATTTTAATGTAATGGTTTTAATGTTTTTATTGATGTTGATTATATTATGTATTTTTATATTGTATTGTGGTGTTGCGGCCTGTAGTGCTGTGAACGTAAGTCGTGCTGAGTCCCCCTATGGGGGTGAGAAGCTACGGGGTACAAATACCATAAATAAATAAATAATCTCCAAATAGAATCATAGAGTTGGAAGAGACCTCGTGGGCCATCCAATCCAACCCCCTGCCAAGAAGCAGGAAAATCGCATTCAAAGCACCCCCGACAGATGGACATCCATCCTCTGTTTAAAAGCCTCCAAAGGAGGAGCCTCCACCACACTCCGTGGCAGAGAGTTCCACTGCTGAACAGTTCTCACAGTTAGGGAGTCCTTCCTCATGTTCAGGTGGAATATCGTTTCCTGTAGTTTGAAGCCATTGTTCCACATCCTAGTCTCCACTCCAGGGCAGCTGAAAACAAGCTTGCTCCTTCCCAAATAGTGAACTGGCATTTTAAATAAAGATACAAGTTTAACTTTTTTTCAAACAAGGGAAGGAAAAATACTTAGTAGCGTACTCTATTTGCCAGGCGGGGGAAAGCCGCTACCGTCTATAACAGGCATGGGCAAACTTCGGCCCTCTGGGTGTTTTGGTCTTCAACTCCCCTGTGGGAGTTGAAGTCCAAAACACCCAGAGGGTCGAAGTTTGCCCATACCTGCTCTATATCCTCTATGTGGCATTAGTAAAACAACGAATAGTATCTTCTTGGTTTTGGATCCAATATCAGCCACAGATATCCTGATATAAAGTGGTACAAAGATTATAAGTTGTAGAACAATACAGTAATTTAGATAAATTATTTTTTGCACATTGCACAATCAAGATGGGAAATACAAAGAATACCTGTCCATTTACAGTACTTCATATGCTAAACGTAGAGCTGGCCATTTTTAAAAATAATAGCCAAACAACTGTAATTCATCCCAAATGCATAGCAGAACCAAAACAAACCCACGGTCATTTACGTAAATTCAGGTTTCAAAAGCCATTTCATCTTTAAAGCAATTCACATTGTAATGAGGGTGAGAGGTATCTATATACAACATCTTTTTGCAACACCCTAAAGATTTTGGCATATTATTTTGTAAATTAGAATCCACTTCATCAGACATATTCTCTACATACTTTGGCAGCTGAAAACTTCTCATGGTTTTACACAATTTAAAACTTTCTAGTCAGACTCGTAGCTACAGTAGTAGTATAGAATATTGCAACGCTCTCTACGTGGGGTTGTCTATGAAGACTGCCCATCAGCTGCAATTAGTCCAGCGCGCAGCAGCCAGACTACTAACGGGAGCGGGATACAGGGAGCGCACAACTCCCCTGTTGCGCCAGCTCCACTGGCTGCCGATTAGCTTCTGAGCACAATTCAAAGTGCTGGTGTTGACCTACAAAACCCTTTACGGTCCCGGCCCAGTTTACCTGTCAGAACGTATTCTCCCCTATGAACCGTCAAGAGTGCTAAGATCGTCTGGAGAGGCCCTGCTCTCGGTCCCACCACCTTCGCAGGCGCGTCTGGTGGGGACGAGGGACAGGGCCTTTTCTGTGGTGGCCCCCCGGCTGTGGAATTCCTTCCCAAATGAAATGAGATCCGCCCCTTCCCTCCTGACTTTTAGAAAGTGGGTGAAAACGTGGCTGTGCAATGAGGCCTTCGCAGAATGAAGGAGGAGATCGCGAAGCGACTAAAGTCGCTAACCACTTGATACGGGCCAAATATATGGATTAAGTTGGACTTGATTTTACTTTGGCAAAAGGCTTTTTAAATGTATTTATTGTATTGTATTTGATGGTTTTATTGTAAATTTATGATATTTTTAGATTTTAAATGTTAGCACTGAATACTTGCTGTTTGCCGGTCTGAGTCCCTCTTCGGAGGTGAGAAGACCGGGGTATAAAAGTTTTAAATAAATAAATAAATAAATAAATAAAATAATTAAATAATACATTTACTATGGCATATGTGCCTATGAACTAGAGTCCCATTTCCTGAGATACATAAAAGTTACTTAAATGAAGATACATTTCATTTCAGTTAGTATTTATGTAAGGAAGAAGAAAACTGTACACGCAATGAGTATTAAAAGTCAACAAAAGTGCTGAATGTGAAACACTTAAGGAATCCAGTTACAGAAAAAGTGACCAGCTCTCAACAATAATATCTTTCTTGGTTTACAAATTTTACATCGAAAGTTGAAATTTTACTTTCTGAAGTAGGAAAGCGCCACTCCTGTAGGTTGTTTGGCTCAGAGTTGCTAATGAGTTCTAACTTGACTTCCAACTGATTCAAAGTAGTTGAACCAGTTGTTGACATAATGAGGAAATTCTCATGATCTCAGACCTGGACTGAATCTAATTTTAATTTCTCAACTCTCTGTTTATAAAGAAAGAAACAAATGAACAACATGATTCAAATAAATAAATAATTCTAAATGAAATCAGATTATGCAATTTAATACAAGTAATGATTACACTATGTAACACAAGTTTTGTTCCTGCGTTATTAGATGCCATTTCCTAATTGATTCTATCATAAGAAACATGGAAAAGTTTATTAAACTGCAAAAACTTTGTTCTTGTCTGACATCCTGTAGCACATTTTGCTATAGCTTTTCAATGAATATTTCACAGAGTCTCAATCACTTCAACATAGTTTGTGGCAGCCACAAAAATACAGTTTCTAGAGTATAACAACTACTTTCAACATAAATCTCTCTCTTTCTCTCTCTCTCTCTCTCTCGGCATTACTTCGCGAACGAAGATTCTTAGGAAGGACTCATCCCATGTTTTTTACAAGCACGTTGATGACTAAAAAGCCAAATCTGAGATAGGCAAGTTCGGTTGCAGAAAGCACAGCAGAAAGTCTCCTTGGGTGATGTCGTTTCCAAGTTGCGATTCTTTCTGCGTTGTCGTTTCTCTTCGAGACCCATTCGGCATGTCTTCTCAAAAGAGGCCGCAGCATTGTGCATAGTGCATCTCCATGCCTCCCAATGTGAGGCCAGGGTGGACCATTGTTGGTGATCAATCTGGCCGAGTCTGAGATGTTGTTTCAGGGAGTCCTTATACTTCTTTTTGGGGCACCTCTCTTGCGCTGACCCGTGGCGAGTTCACCACAGAGTAGTATCTTTGGGAGGTGGTGGTCGTCCATCCTAGAAATGTGCCCTGCCCAGCGCAGCTGTGTTCTCAATAGCATGGCCTCAATGCTGGTGTTCCCTGCTTGCTCAAGGACAGCAACATTAGTCACATAGTTGGTCCAGTGTATATTTAGGATTGTGCGAAGACAGCGCTGATGAAAACATTCAAGGAGCCGTAGTGTTGGCGATAGGTGACCCATGTTTCAGACCCATAGAGGAGAATAGACAGTACGATAGCTCTGTACACACTGATTTTGGTGCTTTGCCTCAGGTGCTTGTTGCTCCAGACTCTTTTGTGACGCCTTCCAAATGCACTATATGCCTTTGATAATCTGTCATCTATCTCTTTTTCAATCTTGGCGCCTGAAGAGATTATGCTTCCCAGGTAGGTGAACTGCTGAACAGACTTAAGCACAGATTTGCCCCTACTGACGTGGGGATGATGGTGTTCTTCCTGTGGTGCAGGCTGGTAGAGGATTTCCGTTTTCTTCAGGCTGACTTCCAACACAAATACCACACAATTAAACAGGAAATAACATTTTCAAACCATGAATGGGGGAATCAAATTTTGTTACATATTTTGTTATGTATGATTGTCAGTATCTTCTCCAGGTCTGCTCCTCAAAGTCCTTTTCAAACACAGGTGCAATGTCCTAAACTGAAAGGGAAAGCACAGGCAAAGCATATATCCTGAATTCCACTATGGCCACCCAAATCACTCCTTTCAAGCTATTACATATTTGTTTTAAAGAACTACATGCCTTTATTTTATATGCTCTATTCAGATGGTATCATCTGACCTTCTGGTTGAGGTGGCACATGGAGCAACTTTCAGCATTGCCAGAAAATCTACATTATGGAATTCACATAGCAGCAGATGGACTCAAACATATGCAACTTTTAGTCACACTACAAGTGTCATCTTTAATTGAGGTTGGAAACTTAAGTGACCATCGCAATGACTCCATCACCATCAGTATAATATGAGCACAAACAAAATGTGGCCCTGATAATGTTTTTGCGGCCTCTGACTGCCCCAACCATACATTTCTCCAAAAAAGGAAAAGAAGGAGGATTACCATTCCTAGAAGTCCTCAGAAACAGCAGCTCATAATTTAAAGAGTCATTTGTAAACCTTAAAACATTCCTTCTCTTTTTCAATGAGAACTGGATTTTTTTTGTTTCGTGCTTACTTTTGCGCATTTTGAGGGCCTTTTAAAACACAATTTTTTTAAAAAATTCAATTTTTCTTTGATAATGTGGTTAATAATGCAGAGAAAAGTGGCTCAGAAGATTATCCCATGGACCTACCAAAGTTGTCCAACTTCTAACCAATTCACTGCAGTCAATAGAAGAAAAAAACATCGAGGCCGGGTCAAAATGACCCGAACATAACAAGTGTAAGTTTTTCCTGCTAATTTTTGAGAACTTACACTTTATCCCAACTTCTAACCAATTCACTGCCAGCATAGCCACTGCCTCAGATTTTGGGAGCTGTAGTGCAATAAAAGGAACACTTCCAAGTTCTGAGTAATATAAAAATCTGCAATGGCTCTCTAGATGTTTTTGAAGAATCTCACAAAAAGCTCCAAGGAGTTCGTAGGATTATAAAGAGCTAAAAAGCTGTCAGTGCCAAGACATGTATGACATAAATTGGCTCCTATCACTTACACTAATCTCAATTCTCCAAGTGTCAGTCTCGGTGGAGTCAAAATGGCACCATTCACAGATGACAGGAATGTACTAGGAGGCTTGGGGGGAATCCAATGTTTGCAGATGTAAAGGCTCCAAGATGAACAGTTAACACATTCTGAACATACCTGGTTGGGAATCATTTAAAGTGATGCTTAAAACACCCTAAGAGGTGACTTGTTAATATCATAGTTATGTTATAGACCAGTGTTTCCCAACCGCTGTGCCGTGGCACACTACTGTTCTGTGACGGATCATCTGGTGTGCCGCGAAAAACATCTCCCCCCCCCTTTCTTCCCCTCCTGCCGAACTCCTGCTGCTTGGGGGAGGAGGAGGAAGGGCTGGGCAGCGGCAAAGAAAAAGAAGAAGGGGCTGGGGCACAACCTCCTTCGGCCATTTCCCCAGCCAGCCTCCAATCGAGGGAGGGAGGAGGGAAAAGTGATGTCGCTCAGGCCCCGCCTCGTTCTCAGCGGCAAAAGCTTGTTCGTGCCTAATTGAGTCATGGCGAGAGTCATGGCGGAGAGCGGTCCCCGTCCCCAGCGCCGCTCTCCACCATGACTCCGGCTTCTCGCTCGCTGAGGCCACGCGGAGGAGGAGGAGCATGAGTGGTGGATGGGCTTCAGTGGGCGGGGCTGAAGCCTGTCCACCGCTCATGCTCCTCCTCTTCTGCTCGGCCTCAGCGAGTGAGGGGCCGAAGTCATGGCGGAGAGCGGCGCCGGGGACGGGGAATTGCCACCTTCTCCCTTTCCCCCGCCACCCCTTTCACCCGTGAGCCACTAACTGTGGCAATGGGAGCGACTGAGGCTGGCAGCGGGACCCTGGGCCGGAGTCTGGGCTTGGTGGGCTCTACTGCCTGAGGGGTCCGCTTGCCAAGTTTGGTCCAGATCCATCATTGTTTGAGTCCACAGTGCTCTCTGGATGTAGATGAACTACAACTCCAAAACTCAAGGTCAATTCAATATATGTATTACTGTGTTAGAGTGTCAGTTTGGTTGGTGGTGTGCCCCCGGATTTTTTTAATGTTAAAAGTGTACTAAAAGTGTACTGCAGCTCAAAAAAGGTTGGGAAACACTGTTATAGACTGTTTGTAAGGGGGAAAGGCAGTTTGCCTCAGATAATCTGGGGCTATAATAATATTTGTATGGTTAGAACTCATGTGTCAAACCCAAGGCCTCTGGGCTGAATCCGGCCCTTCATGTCATTTTTTTGGTCTTCAGATGCTGGTCTACAACTCCTGTATTCCTCCTCATTAGATATCATAACTCAAGTTGATGGGAGTTGTGATACAGTAACACTGAAAGGCCGCCATTTGTTCTGTTTAGTCAGGTGAGTGGGGTTTGGATTTAGAGACAAGGTTTTCAGATATGATGTCTGACTTGAAAATGTCCTTCAGCCGTTCCCCAAGCTCAGAGTCAGAAGTACTGCTAGGGTGCCATCATCTCCAGTCCACATGGTGGATGATCAAAGTGATGGGAGTTGTCATTCAATTACACCTGGAGATCCACATTGGGGGGAAAGCTAAGGAGCACCAACCAGTATGTGTGTGTATGTGTGTGTGTCTATCCATCCATCTATCTGGCCCTCTGCATCTATGAATTCCCCATCCATGGATTCAATGGCTCTTTGAAGGCAACCATAAGGCTGATGTGGCCCCTGATAAAAATATGTTTGACATCTGAGACTATATCATTTAGAGAAAAAAAGTCAATCATGATGGGGCATCATAGGTGTCCATAGAACTATGTGTGGTCTAGAAAGCATGGACAGTAGTTCATAGCACCCTGAATACATCCGTCCCTGCCTGGTTTTGGACCTTAAGCTATGAAAGGCTTGGTTAATGGATGAGGACACACACCACCGGGAAAAATTAGAGATTGAGATCTAGGAAAGAATCCTGTCTGGAATACTGGAGATCCACTGCCAGTTAAAAGTTTAGATTTTATTAGCATTGGTGCTTTAATCTTTGTTCTATGTTTTTTAATATATGCATTGTATGGTCTTTTATTTTATGTATATATTTTAACTACATTGTGTCTTGCTTCAAGTTGTGAGGAAAGGTTGAGTAACGAATACTCCTACTCCTACTAAGGCTTCTATTTCTCTTCCTCCTCCTTTTTGTCTCCCACTTCTTCCACACCACGCAGTGGGAGGGGCTGCAAACCATGTGAATGGTTCAGTGACTACCCCTCGTGTACACTGCCAAAATGTAAGTACATTTTTAGAGATTCAAATAGGCTAGGACAGGCCTGGGCAAACTTTGGCCCTCCAGGTGTTTTGGACTTCAACTCCCACAATTCCTAACAGTCTCAGGCCCCTTCCTTTTCCCCCTAAGCAACTAGGAAAGGGCCTGAGGCTGTTAGTGCTGGAGAGAGCAACCTTCTCAAGCCTCTATTTAATGTTTTGGTGGTTTATAATGTGTTGTTTATTTCCTGAAGTGTATGTCTTCTTTGGTTTGCAGTTTAGAGTTTTAGTTCTATGTACTTGAGGCAGTGGGAGGGGCTGCAGACCATGTGAATGGTTCAGTGACTATTACAGGCCTGGGCAAACTTCGGCCCTCCAGGTGTTTTGGACTCCAACTCCCACAATTCCTAACAGCCTACCGGCTGTTTGCCCAAACCTGGTTTAGAATGTAGTGTAAAAGGATGACAATTGAGGGATGACAATTGAGGCTTGAGTACAGGAGTCAGTGTAGGAAGTTTAAAAACTGTTGAGGCTTGAGTCCCTTGAAAGTAGACTGTTATGAAAGAGAGCTATATAGAGCAATATAGTTTTGAAGAGACTGCTAATGACTATACGTTAAAGACATAAACTCAAATGTTGTGAAGTTTAACCCGACAAGAAATGTGCCTGTATGTTTAAATATATGAAGTTGTGAGTAAAACAAACATGTTATTTCAAATAAGTCTGTCTGAATCTTTGTCTGCTGAGAGCATCAAATAGAAACAAGATACAGGCCCTTCTCAAAAAATTAGCATATAGTGCTAAAGTTCATTGTTTTCCATAATGTAATGATAAAAATTAAACTTTCATATATTGCACACCAACTGAAATATTTCAGGTCTTTTTTTGTTTTGTACTGATGATTTTGGCATACAGCTCCTGAAAACCCCAAAATACTGTCTCAAAAATTAGCATATTTGGTTGGATGGAATATGCTAATTTTTTGAGATATGTATGCCAAAATAATCAGTATTAAAACAAAAAAAGACCTGAAATATTTCAGTTGGTGTGCAATGAATTGAAAATATATGAAAGTTTAATTTTGATCATTGCATTATGGAAAATAATGAACTTTAGCACTATATGCTAATTTTTTGAGAAGGACCTGTATTTACTTGCCCAATGATTATTCATTACCTAAACAACTAAAGCAGTGGTTCCCAACCTGTGCTCTGTGGACCACCAGTGGTCCATAAGGACTAAAATATGCTCTGCATCTTCACCGTTACTACACCGTTGCAACAAGAACGACTGGTCTCACAAAACCGTCCTATAGTGCCGAGGCTTATTAAATATGGTTTTCTATGGGCGAGCAGATGGGGACTACTGGATGGCATATGTTCTGTATCAGAAAGTAGAGCTGATATGGTCTAGCCAATGCAATTTTCTGAATTAGTACTCAAATAAAAAAACCGATTTTAAAGTTGAACAAAAACAGTCAATAGCCCAGAAGACAGGAGCAGAATTCAAAACGATCTGAACAGATTAGAGAAATGGGTCAAAACTAACAAAATAAATAAATAAATAAATAAGTAAAATAAATAATAAATAAATAAATAAAATGAACTTCAACAGTGACAAATGCAAGATATTCCACTTAGGCAGAAAAAATGAAATGTAAAAATACAGAATGACAGACACGTGGCTTGAGAGCAACACATGTGAAAAAGATCTTGTAGTACTTATGGACAACAAGTTAAACATGAGCCAACAATGTCATGCGGCAGCAAAAAAAGCCAATGGGATTTTAATAAATAGGAGTCTAGATCCAGGGAAGTCATGCTACATCTATATTCTGCCTTGGTTAGACCACACCTGGAATACTGTGTCAAATTCTGGGCACCATAACTGGAGAAAGATATTGCTAAGCTGGAATGTGTCCAGAGGAGGGCGACTAAAATGATCAAGGGTCTGGAGAACAAGCCCTAAGAAGAGCGGCTTAAAGAGCTGGGCATGTTTAACCTACAGAAGAGAAGACTGAGAGGAGACATGATGGCTATGTATGAATATGTGAGGGGAAGTCATAGGGAGGAGGGAGCAAGCTTGCTTTCTGCTGCCCTGGAGACTAGGACGTGGAGTGATTGCTTCAAACCACCTCAACATGAGGAAGAACTTTCTGACTGTGAGAGCTGTTCAGCAGTGGAACTCTCTGCTCCAAAGTGT